>JAYKAV010002976.1:0-17882 GCA_035582835.1 Phoebastria nigripes | reverse complement strand
CAGCTGCGTCAGGAAGTTGTCTTCCACACACTCCAGGAACCTCCCGGACTGTTTCCTCTCTGCCGTGTTGTATTTCCAGCAGACGTCCGGGAAGTTGAAGTCCCCCACGAGAACAAGGGCTAGCGATYGBRAGACTTCTGCCAGCYDCTTGTAGAATGYTTCATCAGCCTCTTCATCCTGGTTGGGTGGCCTATAACAGACTCCCAGCAGGATATCTGCCTTGTTGGCCTTCCCCCTCATCCTTACCCATAAGCACTCGACTTTGTCATCACCACAGTCGTGATGAAGTCGTGAAGCTGGTAATGAGAAACAGCAAGCTATCCTTATTGTTATCCACTTGCTATATTCTCCATCTGATTGAAGGTTTTAGAAGTGGATGAATAAGGATGTTTAGTCTTGTTTACTATAGACAATGTTTCATCTGAGGCAACAGACTCTCTGAAAGCTTAGCTTTTTAAAAATTCTTTGGCTGAGTTGCTGTATTTACAGTAACTTAAAGTTTTTCAGAGGGAAGTGATGCTGTCTAAACTTCTTCCTGAGTCACTTTAGGCTTTAAAACATCTTGAGCCTAATCAGTCAGTGTAAATTGATGAATTATCAATGGACCCAAGCACATATAGTGCAGAAGAGAACTAGGCCCTTAAGTTATTTAATCTCTTGTCTGAGTGTAGGTGTATTTACAAGTCTGTCCTGTATGGTAAATGCTGACTTCATAACTGTTAAAAGACAAAAATTTGCATCATCAGTAGAAGACCCCAGGAGGTCATGAAGGTATCGATGCTTTTATTCTGTCTAGCTAGTTTAGACTCAAATTTTACACATGTAAATAATTAATTGTAGAATGTAATGCACTGACTGACTTACAAGACTGTTTTCTTTCCCATCTCTGTGATGAAAGCCTTGAAAATCTACTAGTRCACATCTTATGATACCGTTAACCTGTACCATAATGTTGCCTAATCTAAGATCTGATGCCAAAAGCAATATCTTCCTTAAACTTGAAACTGGAAGTTGATCAACTCTGTCAGTTTTTCCACATCAAATTCTCTGGATATAGGTCCCAATTCCTTCTATCTGTGATTCAGATACAGGCTCATCTCCTGCAAGTTAAAGCAGCTTTAAAGAAATAAAGAAATCTCAGTTTACAAATTATTATATTCTTTTCTATGGATCTGTCTAATAATTATCATTGTTTATTAATATAAAAAAATCTGATCAATGAAGTGAACTTGATAACTGAAATTTATGTAAATGTTTTGTGGAGGACTCATCTTTTATATTTAAGGAAGAAAAACCAATTCAGTGTTCCTGCATGTGACACGTGAAAGGTCTAAAATCTCCTGAAATTAGATGTCGCTCTCAGTTACCATCAATCCTCATTGCTCACTGTCACACTGCAGAAGAACATAGTTAAGTTTTCTGAATTACAGAGTCTTACTGTATCCACTGTACTGTATACACTGACATCATTCACACTGGCATTAATGTACAATATTTGTAAAACAATCTTGTTGCTGGAAAATACTGCTTCAGTAGTTAAAGTGATGGAGTCATGTTCTGAATTTAATTTTGATGCACTGCATGCTTTCTTAAAGTAATCGCAGACTGTATGCATATTTTTGTGTTCAAAATTCATGAATGTATTTACAAAAGGTGGATTGTTTTATCTTCCTCCAGACTAAGAAGAGAACCATATAATTTGAAGTTCACAAAGACAGCAATCAACAGCTAGCTGAATTACAGAACTGTTCTGTGGTGAGTAAACTGAGGCTTTCATACATTGAGCTTCTTATGTGAAGTGAAGATTCTGTGGCATATTCCTTCAAATAAGTGGAAATTACAAAGTTGCAGTAGTTGAATGAAACCTCAAAGAATTAATCTTACAAAATTAATATTAAAAATGAAATATTTATTACTGTTTCACTACTTTAGCTGCAGTATTCCATTCTAGTGCAGATCTTTTTTTTTTTTTTTTTTCTGGTTTGATCAACATTCTTACGTTTTACTGTCACTTTGTGACATCTAATGCTGTATATTGTAGTTGTATCATCAAAAAATATCTGTAGCTGATACCATGAAGCACTTTTGCTTGCTAGGAAATCTCTTATTCCTTGACAAGCTTGTATCTGAATATTCCATTGCTGCTGTATTTGCAATTATAACTACTGAGTGGCACTTTAGGCATTAACTGTGTAGGGACCTGACTGTCTTCATCTATTCCAGTCACATTCAGCAAAGGGATAAAGGCCATTCTTGCTGAAATTAGATCAGTTCTCACTGGAGACTATAATGTGGCTGGCAGTGAGGATGCTCCTTGATGCAGTCCATGGCCAAACAGCTGAGAGAGAAGTGCAGCAGACAGAACAGAATTCTTCCCACAGGGCTCAGTCTCTGTTACAGCTGGTAATGCAAGGTGCTTCCTAAACTGAATGTAGGGGTTCTAAACACTGCTCCTTTGCTCTTTGGATATGCATATTCACTAGGACTTTTCTAGAAAAGCAAAACCTGAGCATCTATGAGTGAATGTGAAAATACTGAGCTTTGTTCCTATGAATTTAGTCTTTTTCGGGCAGACTGTGCAGAGGAAGAAATAAAAAGGAAACTAATAATTAGGAACTTTTTTGCAAAATTGTCTGTCATAGACTGCTTTACTGAGGCCTTGTGCCTGTATCCATTCAGCACAATTAGATAACCTGAAGCTCTAAGAAAGAAACTGATTTTTAGGGGCATGATTCAGCCTGTA
Organism: Phoebastria nigripes; assembly: GCA_035582835.1. Classification (NCBI taxonomy): domain Eukaryota; kingdom Metazoa; phylum Chordata; class Aves; order Procellariiformes; family Diomedeidae; genus Phoebastria; species Phoebastria nigripes. Next base: position 15,139 of record JAYKAV010002976.1, on the reverse strand, counting down.
TTCAAGGAAAGGGGGAATTTTCACCTGACATGGAAGACAGTAAGTGTTACAATTTCTCCACTGCGTCGTGGAGTATGGTAATATATCTTGCAAATGCATCTTGAAAAATTCTGCTTTCTCTACTTTCCAAAATTGTGACCCTACAATTATTTGAAAGCAAGCAAACTTTAGTAGAAAACAAACAAAAATAAATAGTTTTAGGGAACAGGTTTTATGGAATACAAGGAAAACTTACTAGCTAAAAAAGATAGTGCTGTAAATCTGTTCAGCTTATTGAGATGTATATTTGGGGAAATGTACATTCAGTAAGCTTGGAGAGAAGCACGAATTGTATGAACAAGCAACATTTTTTTTCTTTTTTTAGTCCTACTAATATAGTTAGGAAAAATTAACAAACTTTTAAAGAAGCTCTTTTGTGGTTATTGTGGCTTCAGGAGCACTGAAAATACTACTGGAAGACTGAATCATCAAGGCTCAGATTTTTTTTTAGCTAGCCATCTTGTGAGTTACATCAAGTGCACCCCTATCGGGTGTAAAACTTCTCAAATAGTGAACTTTAGGACAGATCTGGAATTCCAGTAAAATACATTTGGATCCTAACACTCAGTAGAATCTTCCCATACATTTAACCTTTTAGGTGTATAGTAAAGAAGGGTATTACCTAGAAGTAGATTACATTATAGACACATGTATAATCTAAGATTATTAGAATTATTGTAAGAGAGCTCTAAAGCATATGTGGCTTAACTTGAAAACAGTTAGGTTAAATAAAGCTAGTAGGAAAGGTTGTTAGATATATCTAATAGAGAGGAATAACTGTCTCATAGGGTAGAGCAAGAGGTCTATAAGTTCTTCCTTGTCTACAGAAGTTTAAATGTGTAAATGAAATAAAAAATCTAGGGAATGGATGGAGGGAAAACTTAGAACTATATCACTAGGGAAGTGATAAATAAGTATGGGTAAACTCACACGTTTAATGCATACTGTACCTGAGTATATGTTGTCTTCCCAGGGGTTTTTATCTTTGATTCTATGCACAGTATAGCAAAATTACTGGTCACTTCCATGTACAAGTCTGCTTTGATATAGCTTGTAAAACTATTAGACCTGGAGAAACGATTCAGTCACGTATTTTGTGTTTAAAGTTATTTTATTGTAACTGTTTTTAATGGTGGCAAACTTCTGCCGTATTATGCCGTTTGTAAGGAATAGAAAAATATTTTCAGAATCAGTGCTAGCGAAATAATTTTCTATTTTTACTTAACAACACAAAGAAAACACTGTGAACAGAACATTTTGGTACCTCTATATCTGCTCATGGATAGCTGACAGTTCATTAAAGAAATCCGATAGGTAAATCACACTTTATCTTTTTGTCCTGGTTTTGGCTGGGATAGAGTTAATTTTCTTCATAGTAGCTGGTATAGTGCTGTGTTTGGGATTTAGTATGAGAAGAATGTTGATAACACACTGACGTTTTTAGTTGTTGCTAAGTAGTCTACTAGTCAAGGACTTTTCAGCTTCCCATGCTCTGCCAGGTGCACAAGAAGCTGGGAGGGAGCATAGCCAGGACAGCTAGCCCAACTGGCCAACGGGGTATTCCATACCATGGGACGTCATGCTCAGTATATAAAGCTGGGGGAAGAAGAAGGAAGGGGGGGGATGTTCAGAGTGATGTTGTTTGTCTTCCCAAGTAACTGTTAGGCGTGATGGAGCCCTGCTTTCCTGGAGATGGCTGAACACCTGCCTGCCGATGGGAAGTAGTGAATGAATTCCTTGTTTTGCTTTGCTTGTGTGCGCAGCTTGTGCTTTACCTATTAAACTGTCTTTATCTCAGCCCACGCGTTTTCTCACTTTTACCCTTCCGATTCTCTCCCCCATCCCGCTACAGGGGGAGTGAGTGAGCGAGCGGTTGTGTGGTGCTTAGTTGCTGGCTGGGGTTAAACCACGACACTTTTATATCTGTATTTTGATTCTTGCAAGAATAAATATAAATTTTCTGCTAACATGCTTTACAGTGACAGCTCTAAAATTTAGAAATGTGCCCTGAGTGTAGTAGGGTACGTATCCTGAGGCAGGAGTATGTTGCTTTGGATTATCTGCTGGGAGCACAGCCAGGAAGAAGAGTAGGGGTAGACCTGGGTGAGGGGGATGGGGCAGCAATCAGCAGATTCTAGTCAGACAGGGCAGGGATCTGCAATAGGGAGCTGCACAGCTGCCATTCAGTCCTTCACCATTGTTTCCTTCACATGGCAATCCCTGAGAGCTGGGCAGGTGTTTCCTGCCAAAGCTGGGGATTGTCTCCTGTTGAGTGTACTGTGGTCATTCACGTGGCCATTGCCTTCTTACCACCGCTTCCAACTTCACCTCCAAGCCTAGCCCTACCACTCTTCCTTCCTTTCTTCCCAGGGGCTCTCTACTGATGTCCCCCTCTGCAGAGATACATTCCACCTCTGTCCTTTTCTGTCCGTACCTCCCCACTCTTGAGAACTATGCTTTTGTAGACCATGTCTGTAGGATGCTGAAGCAGTCTCATTAAAAAAGTGATGTTGGAGGGGCTGCTGTTCCACCTAAACAATTCCATACAGTTAAACATATTGCTATAGACTAGTGAAAAATCACCCTGGATCAGATTTCTCTGCAGGCTAAAATTCAGGAGGTAACTAGGCTGAGTTTTTTTAGTGGAGTAAAGGCAAATGGATTCATCTGAAAATTATTTGGCATGCCTGATAACAGATTTTATAGCTGATAAAATATTTTAAGGATCTCTTGATACTTGTACAGAAAGAACACAAAATCCAGTGAGATTTCCCTGCTTAAATAATTCTGAAATAATATACTTGTGGGTTGCAAGAAAAATAAACCAATATTGTGATATGCCTACGTAACACTTTCAGACTAGTCCAATATATGCTAGTTAACTCCCTAGAGATATTATTGAAACATGGGTTGAGGAGAAGTAATGATTAAGACTAATTTCCTTGTAGTATTTATAAGGAATAGGTTTGTCACATCAGAGAAAAAGAAAAATACAAGGAAAAAACCCAAAAGAGCAGAAAAAATGTCCTTACTGACTGGAATGATTTTGTTTTCTGTTTAATGCCAATACACACTATTTGTTTGGCCATAGGATTCCCTGTTTTTCACAGGATTCAAATCTGATAAAATAGTCTACTCTCCCTGCATGGCTTAATTTTAGGTCTTCAGTGAGATCCCTGGGCACCTTAGTAAAACATTACCGGTGTCCACATTGCTATGCATAAAATTAGGCCCACATTGCCCCAAATTAATATATCTGAAGCACAAATGAGGATGCTCTGTCAATAAAGAGCACAAAGGAGGAGAGATATCTAGGGCAAGCTATAAATACTACACAGGATAATCCCCTTAAGAGGAAGGCCCATTTCCATTTTCTGGTAAGCATTTTCAAGCTATGGGTAATGATGTCTGGAAAAATTGTTGCCCAGGTGAAGACCTTTTCCTAATTCTCCTTGAAGAAAGACTCAAGGTTGGAGCTCTTAATAAGAGCCATACTGTTTTGTGTGGCTTTTCTCCCTTGTAACTGTGAGGAAAATGTGGTTTGTTATGCAGGAACATTGAGCAACTCCTCCCTGTCCCCCACGCAAGAAAAAAAAAAAAAAGGACTTTACAGCATAGTAGGTTTTGCTCCTCAGTAGTTGTTGTAGTGGACCACAGAGGGCTTGTCAGTAACAATTATGTATATATATATTTTATACACGACTTGTTCTTATATGTGTGTATATAATATATATGTATGCTATACATATGTATATACCTAGTACATGCATGTGTATTTATATTATATGTATGTACAGTTATACAGATATATATGCACACGTGTGAGAGGGAAGTCAGAAGATGGTTTTAAAGCTCTGTGGAAGAAATATAAGGTAGTGCTGTTATTTCCAATATGCGTCCCTTGGGAGGTATCGTTAAGCATTATTGTTGACTAGTAATGACCCTTTTCAATGTTTGCTCGCTTCTTCAAGCAAAGGCATGACACTTGTTAGAGTTACTAAATTCTTTCCTCTGTTCTTTACTTTCTCCCTGATGCTGTGTTGTCCTATCCAGATAGCTTTTAACTGGTACTTTCTGAATGCATTCACACTGTCAGTTCAAAGTTTTTGTATTTCTCTGGCAATGATGCCTAAAACGAAAAGGTCCAGGCACCTTGTGATTGAACATGCTGCCAGCATAACAGATGGATGTGATTGTTGGCAACCAAGAAGCCTTATGAAACTTTGGTATCAAATGGTTAGAGACAGCCTGTTTAATTCAAAAATATAGATGCTCTGGGTTTATGCACATGATGGAGCATAATCTAATCAGGTTGATTGAGTTATTTTAAATTTTAAACTATAATTCTGAGTGTATAGTTTGAGTGTTACTTGCATAACCTTGAGCTGTTATATTTCTGTGTCTTCAAGATTTATGTTTAGTTTGCCCTGAAAAAAATGCATCTTAGGGAATAAGGTCAAAGGACTAATACCTGTGCTGGCTTCTTAGACCACATTGTGTATGATATGATATCAGTATCATGTCATATATCCTGATCCTTTTCATACGTCTAGATTGTTGTGGAATTCATTGCAGGGATTAATTTAGTCTTGTATTTTAATGTCACATATGTTGCTGTGTTTCAAGTTGTATTCTTTTATTGTAGCTAATTTAATTATGCTGAAATAGGGTGACATTTTGGAGATATAACTGACCTACTGTTCTTTCTCCCTCCTTTTCTGCCCCACATGGAGAGAAAATATTTGCATGTAGAAAACAGTGACAGTTAGGTATTTAGAAGATCCCACTGGATGCTTATCTGTATCTCTTAGGTCATAATTACCTTTGAAAACAAGGCACTAAATAACTCATGTTAAACCATACTGATTTTCATTAGGGTTTAGTGGTCCTAAATCAGGTAGGTGCTTCAAAATATTTACCCTCAGAAATGAACAGTAGACTTCCTTTTTTGAAAATGGTTGTTTGGCTATCTCGTTGAATACAAAATACATGACAAAATAGTTGGGATCTTCTGGTCCATTATACCTGCTCAGCATAATCCCATAAAACCAAGTTCCTGCCCTTATTTATTAACACTTTATGCTCTTTCTGTTGATTTAGTTCTAAGAGAGCTTGCTGTATCAGAAGGTGGGGGGTGCGATGGTATATGGAAACTTGTGGTATGTAATTTATCTTCACATAGTGTGGAATAGTGAAAGAGGGAATGTTTTCTTCAAGAAATAGAAGCAAGATGTTCTGGAAAGAAAATGTACAGCTTATAAAATCAATGTGATGTGTTAAATTAGCACATTAAGTCCAATCCCATTAATCATTTTTAAGGTAAAACCAAATAGTTCTACTTCATATTTAAAATTAATGTCTGAGAATAATTTTTTTAATTCTGAGATAGTTTCATTTCAGACTGCATTATCCTCTGAAACCTGATGTACTATTAATAGAGACAGGCAAGCCAGTAGATAGCAAGTAGAAGCGTCATTCAAAGCAGGCAGTTCTGCATTCTTATCATAAATGTGCTGAAATGAAAATAGAGAATGTGCATGAGGAATTTAATGGAATTTCCTAGTGAATTCTGAGTGACCTTGATCTTAAGGATCAAGAAGGCTTCTGAGTTTGCATTTATTCTAGTTGTCAAGCATACTTAAGGATGCCTGGAGGTGAAAAATCACAAGTCCTTAAGACTACATGAATATAAAGTAAAAAGAGAGATAGGATCATTTATAATGCAGTGTCAGTGTTTCTGATTTTGAAACACCATCATGTCAAAATCCTTTTTTTTCCCCCATCATATTAATAAGAAAAGACATATATTACTCCATGAGAGAATTTTACTTTAATTCAGGTTTCATATTATGCTTTGTTTATTCTGAAGCTACCTAGATATCTTCACACTGGATATGATAATTAAATTATATTCTGGATGAAAATGTATACTCAGCATTTTAAAAAATCATAATACATGCATTTTATAGTCATCCGAAGTGGCAGATTCTAAGATGGCATAGTAGCAAAACTTCACCGATGTCCGTGTAGCCATGCAGATTTGTAAGATTCTTGCCTATTCTATAAAGTAACTCCAAATCTAGGATATTTTTTATATTAGACTTGAACCATAATGAAACCACATAATTATTAATCATGTTTTGGTTACTAGAGGCCCAGGCTGTCCCTCTTCTTCAAATACACAGAGAATTAGAATATGGTCTGGGAACAGAGGGGTCACCCTCAAACTGAGGAATTCATGACAGTACATATCAATGTACACATCTATACCCTAAGGACACTGGAAGAGAGGGAGGGGAATTACTAGGAAGAAAATTCAGCCTGTGCATTTCCAGGGCTGACTACAATTAATAAGCATAGGCACTTGCACTCAGAACTGGGAGTAGCTATTTGGTAGTTCTAAAAATCAGGAAAACCTGTGACTGCAGACTTTAGGAGCGGTATGCCTGCTTTTGTAATTGTAGGTATCTTTCAGGAATTTGAGGAAAGGCTTTCAGACTTGTTCCTTGGCAAATGCCTTCTGAATGAGTTTTTGCAGCAAAACACCTCTACTGCATTTCAGCTGTAACTCTTTTCAGTGCTAGCCAATGTACACACTATTTTCAGATGTACTGTGACAGCATATTCTCCCTCTCTTACTGAAATAATTTTATTTGATTTCAAGAAAAGCAGCGGAACAGGGCAGGTTGAAATGGTGTTCCTGTTTGGAAGTGGCAGAGCAATATGTCAGTGTTTTGTAGGATTCTGCATCTCAAATGAAAGTAAAAGAGAGTTTGATTTCCCCCAGCCCCAATAATAAAACACAACTCTTTTAAGTTAGAAAATAATTTGGATAAGTTTATGATTTTTGAAGCTTCTTGGATGAGCTACACTGCTACTTTTAGGTGGAGGGTCAAAAAGTGCTAATTCTAGGGGAAAGGTTGAAGCTGCATCAGCAGAGGTTAAAATGTTCAGATGCATCTTTTAATTCAAAGCAAGGTGCTCACAGATGAAGTGAAGTAAGGAAGTGCTGGTGTAAAGCAGTGCAGGGCAGTGCGTGGGATATGGATGTAATTCAGAGTAAGCCATAGATTCAAAACGTGCTGCCAGGCTAAGCTAAGGACTGACGCTGACAGGTACCTGCCAGCACTTAGGTCTGTGACTTCAACAGCTGGGTAGGATACAGTAAAGGGAAGAAGAGATTCGGGCTAACGGAGAGTGAGGTACAGTTCCAAAAGTGCTGGTAAAGGCCAATTTTTATTACTAGTAAGAGTGTCTGGAGTAGATTTAAGATTTGAACATTGGACGGCAGATACAAATGACCTAGAATAAGGTGTGAATTCAGAAAGGGGCTATTACACTAATCTAAGACCTGAGGCTGGCATGTGCCGCTTGACAACAATCTTTTAGGTTTGGGGTGAGAAAATATCACTAAAATAAGGGTAAGAGATTAGAGCTGGGGTTGGTGTTAAGGTTCAGGTAGCAGGGTCATCAAGTTGGAGAAAAGTTTATGTTCAAATGGCTTGCCTATGCTTGGTATTGGTGATGAAGGGTCATTGGCTGCTGGTGGGACTGTGGGCTTGTATGGGGCAAAGGATGACATGTTCAGAATGGGCTGCTTGCCTAGCTTGATCATTGAAGCTGGTAATAGTACTAGCTACAGACTTCTGGTGAGGCGTGTTACAGGTGTAGGACACAGAGGGGGCCACAAGATATTTCACTTCTTTTTGCAGTCATTCATAAAGGTGATGAATAAGTGCCTTGCACAGGGCTGTATATTCTTTGTTAAATGAAGATATGACTGCTTATCCATGCATAACAGCTGTTTTCACAATTACAGAAATTAAACACGTTCGACTGTATTCCCCTACATGTAATGTTAAGTTCAGCCCTTATTTTAATCAGTAGGTTTGCAAAAAGAAAATAACATATAAGGCTGTCTCCTTGGCATGCAGCATATATGCCATGGGTGCTGTTACAAAAGGAGATTGTGAAAGTACAGAAAATGTAAAGAAATGAGGGGAGGAGGGAGAAAGCAGAGATGACTGGGTTTACTCCTTTTGATTTGAAACTGTTTGCTTTTTAAGGCTCCAATTTTGTAAATCACGTTAGCATCTGCTTAACCTTAATCACAGTAATAGTCCCTTTGATTTCAGTGTATTTACATGAGTAAAGTTAAGGACATGCAAGAAAGTGCAAAAGTAAAATAAAGGTAGGCATGATGCTAATACATTTGTACTCTCTCACCCAGTTATATCCTAATGCTGCATGTCCAAATCCAAATGAAATAACACACAGGAACAGCATGTTAGTGATAACCATTTCTAATTCTTAGTTTCCTGCTAGGATTTAAATTAGAATCTGTTTTGCAGATAGCCAGGCTACRTTCTGAAGGCAAGTCAAGTCTTGCTGTAATTGCACTGGCTCTGATTTGTTTCCTAAACCACCTGTCTCTCCAGTTGTGCTTATTTTAGGAAATAAAGCTTACGTTGGACAGGAAGTAATCTGAAATCTTACAAAATACCCTCAGTATCTGTAAGCATTTAGGACAAAGACAAATTAACTATTTTGAAAAAACAGAAGTACAACAGGAGGAGAAGTGTAGTATTTACATTGGACTGGACTTTTACATTGGAAAATCTGTCACATATTTAGTAGAGTTTTTCTGTGACTTACTAACTACTTTTATATACTACTATTTTAATTATTACTACATACTTTTTCAGCAAAGGCTATATCTTCGCTTCTGGTCATGCCTGCACTTCCAGCTACCATCAGTGGAAGGTCTGCCCTGTATTACAGATTTCTTCTGCTTTAAGGCTTACCAAAAGCTTGACAGCAGTAGCAGTGCAGCAGGAGAGATCACTGCTTAGCATGCTCTCTAGTATTATCTCACCACTTTTGTGTCTTCCCGCATCTGTTTCTCTCAGCCTTTCTTGTTTCTGTTGAGACTTATTCCTAAAAAAGACAGTCACTGAAATGTGGGGTGTTGTTAACACCTCACTTTTAGGTACAGTGAGAGGTACATCAGCTTCTTGAACAGACCATAGGTGAGCTAATGCCTTAAAGTGGGGTACCAAATCACCAGTAGGAGACTTCTATCTAAGAGCTGTTGGGAGACACTGCTTATACTGGGAAATTTCACAGTGCTTCATGGCTTCTGAGGCCCCGAACTCTTTATGGCACCCCAGGTGCTAAGGCAATCTGTAACACTAGATCCTCACATGTTCACTGGTCTCCCTCTCCTCTTACACCTGCATTCTGGTTTCCAGAGAAGATAAGCCCATATATCAAGGTCAGATGAAAGTCATGGTGCCCTCAAACCAGGAGCAGCCCCTCAGTGTGCATCTGCAGGTCACTTTCTAAATGTTCAAGTCTTTGTTGGTAGGGGTTAAATCTCACTTTTCATCCTCTTGGGATTAATAGATAAGCTGAACTTTGTCCCAAGGAAACCAAGCAGGGCTTTACTTTTTGAAATGGTCACTATGATACTATAGTAATTAATTGTGATATGAGAGGTCCAGGTTCATTTTTCAGTTTTGACCAAAGATGTTCATCTTCCTGGCATGTGGTTCTCAAGGATGCCCTAGCCATCATGATGGGATAGAGAGAAAGGAGCAAGGGAGAGGGTGAGGAATCTTTCATGCTGTTGAAATTGTTCCCCAAATAGTGGTACATACCTAGTAGTGGTACAACAAAAAATTGAAGGCCCAATTTTCAGTAAAGGGGAAAAAACCCTTTTTAACCCGGGAAATCAACATTTTTGGAAATGCTTCTAAGCATGTGTAATCCTTTCATATCCCTTGGAACAGCATTATGAAAATGAATTCAAACTAGGAAAAGCTTATGAAGATTAATTCAAGCTAGGCATATATGTGAAAAGCTACTGAGCAATGCTACTGAAACCGAGTTACATTTAGGTATTCAAATCTTTGGAGACCTGTACAATGAAAAACTGATGTTTCTTTCTAGTATGAGTACCTTCAGTGTTAAATGAAACTTCAGTAGAGATTTGAGGATAATTTGGGAGCTGGGCTCCCAGTTTTCACCTAAATATTTCTGCAGATGCTTTTCTTGAGCCTTGCCTAAGTTTTTTCAAGTATTTTCTTCTCATACACTATATTATGCACCTGTATAACTTCCTGTGACTGAAGTTCTGAAGACTACTCCAAATAAATAATAATAAAAAAATAATTATAGCAACAGCAATGCCAGTAAGGACACTGGGATCCACGCTGTTCTGGATAGTATTGTTGAGCAATTTTCACTATAGTTTTATTCATAATACTGTGAAATCAAAGAGAGTTCTGTTTTTAGCTTCGTTGAAGGTAAACCACAGCTTATGGCCCTCTACCTCAGCTATGGTAAAGGTATCTGAATCCCACTAATTCCTGCAGCTGCAGTTATGCATATATCATTTTTGTGTTGTTGTTTCTGCATTATTGCATCTTTATCTGAAAGAGAGAGAAGGAGAGATTTTAAAAATCGTACCACTAAGCTAATTAAAAATAATGCAAATAGAGTTGTCCCACCAGCTTGGTTTTGAACCAGAAAACAAAGTATGCTGATTGATTATTATTGAATAACTGATAAAAAAGAGACTTTAACACACACATCCACACACATTTTTAATGCTTAAGATTTAGCCTTAAATTTTAGCTTTCTTGTGAAGGTTTCCTGGGTGTACATGTGCTGAGAAAATGAAATTCTCACCTTCTTCTAAGAGCGTCTCTCTTTTATCAGTACAGAAAAGAGTTTTGGGACCCACTTATGCCTGCGTCCTTCTCTTGTGAAATATTATATCACAACTGGGCTGGTCAGAATGTGATGCCCAGGTTAAATTTAGTTAAACCAACTAAACAGCAAAATATGTATCTGTCACATTATACTTTTTCTTTAACTTGTGTCATTTCATTGTGTGGGATTAACGTTGATTTATCTCTTATATGGTGTTTCTTATTTATAGTAAGATGTGTTTTTTCTAAATGTATCTTAAAGGAATGCCTGTATGTTCTAGTCTAATTAAAAAAATAATAATTCTCCTAAGTAGGGAATACTACTATTGAAAAATCAAACTATTTTACTACTTTTTAAGAGAGCTTCTCTGAAACATATTGAATTTAGCATATTCTTCTCAGGATAACAGCACAGTTAAGTGTGCTGATTCTTATTATCTTGACTATCTATATTCAAAACATTCGGAAGCCTGTCAAGAATTTGTGGCTCAGGGAGTATATACTTGAAACCTTTGAATCTTCAATATGATTAACGATATGTCATATATTTCATAAGTTGGTAATACGGTAATATTTCTCTGACTGATGTTTAGATGCTTCCATTAAGTGAATTGATGTCTAATTCTAACTGTTGATRACAATGTTCACTCATGATTTAGTGCTGCAAGATGTGGAGAACAAGCTGATTTATGCAAGGAGAGCCCTGTGGGATTGAGTATGTCTTAAACAGAGCATAGGCCTTGTGCTGGACGTCAGCAAGTGAGTGGATGTCATATTGAATGAACATTATAATCACAAAAAAAAGAACCTTTTTCATCTTCGAAAGTCTTTAATCACATCACTAATTCTTAATTTATTATGACTTCATCTATAAGAAAAATTACTAAGGCTCTAGAGGTTAGGGAACTTTTCCAGAAGATTAAGAGTTGGTGGATGAACAGATATTTTATAACATATGTATTGAAAAATGTTTTAGTTCAGAGTGCAGCAATAATTACAGCAGGCATTTGGTGCTATACGGTTAAGAAAAGTCAGTCTTTGAGATTTTGTTGGTATTGTACTGGTTTTGGCTGGGATAGAGTTAATTTTCTTCATAGTAGCTAGGATGGGGCTATGTTTTGGATTTGTGCTGGAAACAGCATTGATAACACAGGGATGTTTTCGTTACTGCTGAGCAGGGCTTACACAGAGTCAAGGCCTTTTCTGCTCCTCACCCCACCCCACCAGCGAGGAGGCTGGGGGTGCACAAGAAGCTGGGAGGGGACACAGCCGGGACAGCTGACCCCAACTGACCAAAGGGATATTCCATACCATATGACGTCATGCTCAGCATATAAAGCTGGGGGAAGAAGGAGGAAGGGGGGGACGTTCGGAGCAATGGTGTTTGTCTTCCCAAGTAACCGTTAGGCGTGATGGAGCCCTGCTTTCCTGGAGATGGCTGAACACCTGCCTGCCGACGGGGAGTAGTGAATGAATTCCTTGTTTTGCTTTGCTTGCGTGCGTGGCTTTTGCTTTACCTATTAAACTGTCTTTATCTCAGCCCACGAGTTTTCTCACTTTTACCCTTCCGATTCTCTCCCCCATCCCGCTACAGGGGGAGTGAGTGAGCGAGCGGCTGTGTGGTGCTTAGTTGCTGGCTGGGGTTAAACCATGACAGTATATACCAACTGTTTCACAATTTTTTTCTGTAGTTTGTAAGTTTAATGCTGTTATTAGAAAATAAATTCTATTATTCCTCTTGGAAGTGCGGCACCATATGTGACATTTAAAAGAGAAGCCACATCCATGTGATCACGTGGGAAAGAACAGGAGGTGATCAGACAATGGTATGCCGAATATGAGAGAGGTAGTCGCACACTTTATATATGTCTGCTTGCAGCAGCCAGGTGAATAGAACACAATTATAATGCGGCAGATACATAGTGTTCTTTCTTATCACTTCCTTTGGGCTTTCTTGTCTTCTAGAGTGCCTGTGCTTTAAACAAAGGCTTCTGCCAGTCTGTTTGCCTCTTGCTATGCTGATTCAGGGCATCTACTAACAGTTGCTTACTACTCATTAGGACGAATCATCATGGTAGTAACTGGCAGCCAGATAAAGGCTGGGAGCCTGAAAGGTGAAGCTGACATTTTCTTAAGTTCACTTGATTTTTTACATAGCAAACTACATGCAGGTAATGTAAGTCTTTAAAGGGGTATTACCCCTATAGCCATTTTTGTCTCTGTGACCTTATTAGATTCATAGTATGTCTGACCCTAGCCAGTGACCTGTCAGTGCATGTCTGCGGGATGCAGAGTTAGCGTTCCTCACTATTAGCCCTTCAGTGCGTCAGAAGCTGGTAGGGAATGAGGTTGTGAAAGTCACAGCTTCATTTCTCACTAGTTTAATGAGGTTAGTGATAGACTTTGAAAAAGATCACTTGATTGATTTCTTGGCAAGCAGCCATTGCAGAATTCCTCATTAGGATGTCTCTTTCAATCTCTCCTAAATTACAGTGATCAAACAGCCAAAGCCTGTCCAGGACTGAAAAAAAAAGAAATCAACTTTTAGATTTGCTTAGGACAGAATGAAACGAGCAGTTTAGAAAGCGCTGGAATACATACTTGATTTATATTTAGATACTGGTAGTTCTTATTCATATATTGTTTAGGTCCATGATTTTTGTTGCTGCATGTACAGTACAACAAACTTGAAGATGATTGTTTTTTTTAAAAAAAAGGGCGGGGGGGAAGGAATTTGGTAAAGTTACACAGGATAGGATAAAATAAGACCCAGATAAAATCTTTGCCTGCATTAGGTCTTTCTCTCTTTCTCCCCTTTTTACATTAAAATCGATATATATTATAATGAATAAGGAACAAATAAAGAATATAAATAAATAAATACATGGGCAATTTCAGTTATTTGCATTCTCCTGAATACTTCATATCTCACCATAACACTGAAACCTAAGAGTTGAAAATGCTATCCATGGTGTAAGAAGTCATCTACTAGCCAGTTAAGGCCATATATCTGTGAAAATCGGGACCTCTCAGCTATTTGAAAGTTTGCAACGTGTGCAAATATTACTTTAGCTCTCATTGCTTGGTTGTGAGCAATTTGTTGAAGTTGCATGTGGTTGATGATTGTCAAGTGGACATGTTTCTCTGTGGGGATGCAAAAGTGCTAGCACCAGATTTATAATATGAATGCTTACAAAAATATTGTAAACTCCTTGCCATAGCCACTTTCTTTTCCACTGCACTTATTCACCACTTAGGGGGCAGAAGGTGAATCCTGAGGTAAAGTAATTCTGAAAAGCTTTTGCAAATAATTTCTGATGTCAATTTAAAATTTATTGGACTGCTGTTCTTGTCCACAGGCTGAGTGGCTACCAAAATACAGAAAGGTCCTACAAGAAGAATTCAATTGTCAGTGTATCCCTGTCTTATACTCTTACCTAAGGGTACCTCCCTTCCTCATCTGCCCATTGTTAAAAACAAAATGCTAGGCTGAATGTATCTGTAGTTCTTACTGATGTTGCCTTCTAAAAGTAAATGGCAAATACCTATTGGCTTCATTACAACTGCAGTTCCACACACTTCATGAATATTCATTAAAAGAGCAAGAATATTCATGGAAAGTAAACATAGGAAAGACATCAACTTACACAATATAAAAATCAAAACACACAGGTGTCATTTCAATGCCATCACCAACAAAAATACCATGGGAACTATCTTACTGTATTTTTAAAGTATTTTTACTTTCTTTAAGCAACTATTTTCATCAGTTTCCTTTTTCAGTTAAAATTGTTCTGTTTTCTAAAGGCAGACTTTTTTAGGAGATATAAAGCATTTGGCTGGAAGACCATTTGGGGCTGAGAGAGAAGAATTGAAGATTGTGTATAGTGACTTTTTAGACTACTTTTCCACTACAAACAATTCCCAGTGAAGTAAAGACATTTAAGTAGGTGGTTTTTTTTTTTTTTTTAACTCTCTTGGTGGTTCTTTCTCAGAAGGTATCATTTAACTGATCTGTTTTATTTCATATCAAGAGTAGCAAAAAATATCAAAACAAGAATGTCATCATGTGTATCTCTAAAAAGGACATAGTAGAAAAAAGGTAGAGGTATCTTGTTTTAAAAGAAATAGATTGCATGCTATTTTTCTGGTGTACCTTTCTAAACCTGTTACAACTTGTCCTGGTTTCAGCTGGGATAGAGTTAATTTTCTTCCTAGTGCTGTGTTTTGGATTTAGTATGAAAAGAATGTTGATAACACACTGATGTTTTTAGCTGTTGCTAAGTAGTCTGCTAGTCAAGGACTTTTCAGCTTCCCATGCTCTGCCAGGTGCACAAGAAGCTGGGAGGGAGCATAGCCGGGACAGCTGACCCAACTGGCCAATG
>JAYKAV010002975.1:619473-630192 GCA_035582835.1 Phoebastria nigripes | reverse complement strand
TGAAGATGATCAGAAGGCTGGAGCACCTCTCCTATGAAGACAGGCTGAGAGAGTTGGGGTTGTTCAGCCTGGAGAAGAGAAGGCTCCAGGGAGACCTTATTGCAGCCTTCCAGTACCTGAAGGGGGCCTTCAAGAAAGCTGGAGGGGGACTTTTTACAAGGGCATGTAGTGATAGGACAAGGGGTAATGGCTTTAAACTGGAAGAGGGTAGGTTTAGCTTAGCTATAAGGAAGAAATTCTTCACTGTGAGGGTGGTGAGGCACTGGGACAGGCTGCCCAGGGAAGTTGTGGATGCCCCATCCCTGGAAGTGTTCAAGGCCAGGTTGGATGGGGCTTTGAGCAACCTGGTCTAGTGGAAGGTGTCCCTGCCTGTGGCAGGGGGGTTGGAACTAGATGATCTTTAAGGTCCCTTCCAACCCAAACCATTCTATGATTCTGTGATTTAGTTCCAAAAGTGTGATGCTTCCTTCTTTTTCCTTTCTGTTTCCTGTTTTCTTTGTTATGTTAGTATCTTAATTACAAATGTCTAATGATTCACCGCTTCCATATTAGTGGTGAGAAATTGTATATCTTTTGCTGTCTGCAAGTGCTGTCTCTGAATGAGCTTGAATCTGTCTCTTATCACCCCACAAATGATTTAAAAGTCATAATAGCATTTGTATTAACTGACTTTTCAAATTACATTAAAACCAAACTAAACTGCATTTTACAAATACGAATGAAGTCAAAGAGAACAGCTGGGCTGTACTCTTACAATATTTGGCACCTAGAACTTCATCTCCTCTTTTTGAAGTGCTGCTCATGTTTTAATGGAGAGAATTGAAGTTCTTCTAATCATACATTCATTTGTTTTCATGGTAGATTTGGTGACTGTGAGTGAAGCTAATTGTTGTTGATATTCTTCATTTACCTTTGTTTGTACTGATGTCCTCCCAGATGTTCCTTCCAGCAGCATTTTCCTAACACTGGCCATTTCCAGCAGAGCAGCAGAACTGTACTAGGAGCAAAGAAATCAACAAACAGATAAAGTACCATTTGTGCTTTGTGAGTCTCTTGTGGAACTAGTACATGACCTGTTTGTACATGAAAGGAGAAAATCTATGGAAAAACCCGATGCACTGAATGTTGTGCTACGTTTCTCAGAATGCACCACAAACCCTGCAAGCTGACTATTAGCTCCAGTTTTCCAGGTGATCTGAGACAGGGTTTAAGAGGTTTTCCCAGGGAAAGGTAACAAATCTATTGCAGAACTCGTCATGATAAGGGTATCAGAGGTTATTTTTGCATCAAGTCCGTTTCCAGCCTAGTGGATTTACCCATCAGAATGACTACAAGAAACAGTATCACTGTGTTCCTGTCTGTAAAAAACCCTGTAAGTAAAATCCCCTTCCCAAAGCTTCTTGAAGCCCAGGCACATTGAATGCCCCTCTCCCAGGTCCCCCAAGGCTGAAAGTTCGAGCAACCAGCTTTGTCCTCAGGACTGGTGGCTGCAAAACTCGCTTCTGTCGGAGTGGCAGTGAGCTCTGGGCCCTCATAGGGAGACCTGAAATGAGAGAGCTAGGGTGGGTTGACAGAGCTGTTGGAGGATTGCAGCCTTCTGTCTTCTCCCCATATCCCACCCATTTCACAATGTAGCATGCCCATTCTCCTTCTTTGACTGTGTTTATACCATTGAGTAGCCCATGTCCTGTGTGTCCTCTCAAACAGGACAGATACTCTCAGAGTATCTATTGAAACATTCCTGGACTGTGTTTGCTCCTGAAGCTCACCAAGGGATGGTTTGGGACGGTGCTAGCCATCCAAATGGCTCTAACAATGTAATGATATGGATAGTTGAGTTCTAGTGCCTCTTCCTGACACTCTTCTACTAGTATACAAAAGCCTTTTTCTCTCAGCCCCCTAACCTCTACCTCCACCCTGGTCCTCATGGTCAGATCCTGCTCTGCACGCTGTCCTATCCTTGAGTTTTCCTCCTCAGCCCATTCCCCCAGCCTACCCTCTTATAGCACTCCTTCCTCCAGCACCTCTGTTACAGAACCACTCTACAGATCTCCTCTTGCTGGGGCCCACAACAGTGCTCTCCCTCCCGTCCCATGTGTGCCCCACAGCTTCCCTCTGACTGCCCCACCTTTGCCTCCTGGCAGGGGGGAATTGGTTGGGGAGAGCACAGGCAAGTGGCCTGTTTCTGCGTCTGTCCCCCAGTCCAGATGGTGCTTCTCCCCCAACCCAACACACCTCCTACCAGCACTGACATAGGGACTTGGGTGGGACAACACCCAAGGTCCCATGGCTGGGACACAGTTTGGGCAAGGCAGAGATGCTGCATCTGTGGAATGCAGCTAACAATTATTTACTTTTACATAGAAATCAATGATTTAGTGTGATACACACTTGGTAAAAAAATCCCCTGAAGGAATTTGTACTGATGCAGAAGCTAACATTTCTCTCAAACCATTTTGGGTACTCTTTTGTTCCCTGGACGTTTTCCATGCTCAGAATTTGCAATGAAATTCTGGCACAGCGTGCTGTTAACTGCTTCACTTTACATGCCCCTGGAAATATTATGTAGGAGAGAAAAGGTGAAATGCCCTCTGTGCTCAGAAAGGTTGGCTGAAAATGAGCCACGCGCTCAGCGAAGTGGCAGTAGTTCAGAGAAGGTGAATGCAATGAGAGCAAGAGGAAGCGTGAACAGCATGATGCACTCTGGCAGGCACGGGCTGCTCCATCCCAGTTCATCCCTCATTGTACAACCTTTTCTTACTTTTCCTTTATCCCCACTCCTCCACCTGTAGCATACCAGCCCACAAATATTCTGCATATGTTCTTTTTATAAAATCTTGAGTACTTGCTGAATTTTTTGCTTCTGATATGACAACTTTGCAAAACAAACAAACACTAATTATGTGACAAAACAAAACGTGGCCAAAATTGTTCTTTCCCCCATCTTCCATTAAAGATCATTCCCAAATGGATTCTTGCTACGTGTAATCCAG
Organism: Phoebastria nigripes; assembly: GCA_035582835.1. NCBI lineage: Eukaryota > Metazoa > Chordata > Aves > Procellariiformes > Diomedeidae > Phoebastria > Phoebastria nigripes. Next base: position 627,199 of record JAYKAV010002975.1, on the reverse strand, counting down.
TTTTGCTGGTTACTCCTTGTCCCCGTGAGCAACTCAGCTGGTTTGAAAGCAAGTGGGCCAAAAGCTCCTTCAGCTTCTCAGTCTGCTGATGTGCATTGCAACCCATTTTTGTCTAGAAAGATTAGAATTACACCATGATTTTTACATCCTGTTGCAAGCTCTCCTTCTCTAGAGGGACAGCGGATGGCATGCAAGGTGAACAAGAGCATTGGCAGAACCTGTCAGACCTTAAAAGAAACAAGTCTTTCCTCCCCAGAGAGTTTTTCCTTATTTCAGATTGTACCTCCTCAAGTGGTTTGAAAAACAACACTTCAACACTGTTCTGCACTGCCATGAACGGTACCAGTGCCCAAGGCACGCCAGGTGGGCAGGCTAGATTTTAGAATAGCTAAAACAGTCACCCGCAAAATAGAGAGGTCTCAGCACTAACTCTAACAAAACTGTTATAACATTAGCATAATGTCTAATTTATAACTTCTATTGGGTTATTTCATTTTAGTTCAGCTCATTTATTTTTCTATGTACAATTTGTAACGTATTTTTAACTCCCTAATGAAGCAGCAAAGACCCTTAATTATTATTAGTTATTGTTAATAATAATCAATTATTAATTAATATATACTTAACAATATTTAGCTATTTGTCCTTTTGGACAAGAACAGCAAAGAAGAGGTTGTGATTGAGGAGCTGTCCTGTGTGCACATAGGCACATACCAAATTCTAAGTCTAAAGTACTTAAATAGGAGTGAAGGCTGGAAAGGTGAAAAGGTAGCTAGAAACAAGGACTCATCTAGTTGAAGTTGGGTGCAGTAGTGGGGGAGTTTCAATACACCATGAGGACACGTGGCCCAGCCCCAGCAGGTCAGCTGAGCCCAGAGGAGTGCAAGGCTGGCCACCACCGAGCAGGACCATCTGGGAGCCCCGAGGCTTCACACAGGGACGCAGCCAGGAGGTGGCCTGGCCACTGTTACAGGATGCTGCCTGACCCAGGGAGCCCAACATCCCTCTGGTGTGGCTGGTGGACCAGCCAGGCCCCAAATGAGTGTGATTCTGGGGGGTGTCTGAGCATTTTCCCAGTGGAGTTTCTTCCCCTCATCAGTTACTCTGAATAAAACTGCACAGGACTCAGCTTGCATCTGGTAGTTGCTCCTTTGGGAAACATCCCCCCGGGTGTTTACTTCCAGTGAATCAATGTCAGAAATTTCTACTGCTGGTTCTATTAGAAGCAGCAAATTTCCCTGGAGACATGTCTCTGTACAGGCCCTGTTCACCCATAGCGGACTCACTGCCCAGGAGATTGGCAGGGGTGGCCACCTTCTGAATGATGACACCTTCTCATCTGGTGCTAAATCTGGTTTTGTACCACAGCATTAAACATGTCTACTTACCAAAAGAAATTCTTAAGATGTTAGGCATCACTAAGAAATAATAACTATTTAAATGCATGAACTGGGTCTGGCTGGGATGGAGTTAACCTTCTCCAGAGGAGCCCATATGGTGCTGTGTTTTGCATATGTGGCTAAAACAGTGTTAGTAACACACCAGTGTTTTGGCTGTTGCTGCTGAGCAGTGCTCCCACAGCATCGAGGCTTTCTCTTTTTACAGCTCTGTCTCCACGGCAAGTAGGCCAGGAGTGGGCAAGAGGTTGGGAGGGGACACAGCCAGGAGAACTGACCTGAATTGGCCAAAGGGATATCCCATACCATATAACATCATGCCCAGCAATAAAGACAAGCAGTAGAGAAGAGGTTGAGGTTCTTGGCTTCCAAGGAGGTTGTTGCTCGGAGACTGACTGGGCATTGGTCTGCTTGTGGGAGATGGGGAGTGACTGTCTTTACATTGCTTAGTTTTTCCCCCTTCTTTCCTTCACCTATTAAATTGTCTTTATCTCAACCTGCAAGCTTTCATGCTTTTGCTGTTCATATTATCTCCCCCATCCTGCTGGGGTTGTGGGGGGGGAGTGAGCGAGCAGCTTTTTGGGGGCCTAGCTGCTGGCTGGGGTCAACCCACCATGGTGCACCATCAGCTATACAGGGCGTATATAATGCATTAGGGATTCAATTCATCTTTATGGTCAATCCAGAGAAATTGTCTATCATAGTGTGAAGTTTACGTCACTTAGACATCTGTCTTTGGGTAAAACGAATTGCTCCTGTAGAGTATGTGCCAGTCTCCGCAGTCCAGCTCTAAGACTATGTCTGGGTCTCTACATTTGCTCAGAAGAATGCCACCTCAGATTAATATGTCAAGCCACATATGGCTCCTTATTCAGATCTTCACTGAAACTATTTTTCTCACTGCAGTCTTATTCACCAGGTGAATTTGGTTAGAGCAGATTTACAGTTTGCACATCTCTGTATCCTTTACAAGTCCATCCATGTTCATTGACTCCTCTGGTCTGAAAAAAATATATCTGCCTTCTAAGGGGATTATTTGAGAAAGTCATATCAATGACCTCGAGGTGGCAGAAGGGACTTGCCTACAGCATACATAGATCTGTTTCAAAACTTATTCCTATACCTGTTTGGGCAGGGTGTGATGGTGCATTTCCCGCCCCCCCTGCCCCCCATCCTGGGCCGCTCTACGATCTCAGGAACTCCCATTAAGCTTTGGCCTTTGTGTAATGAGTTGGGTGGTGAAGTGGCCCTTGACCGTACCAGGAACTCTTGCATGGTTGAGGTGGTGGAACGACACTGACCGTACCAGGAACTCCAGCTGCCTGACCAAGGTGGGGAATAAGAGCGGAGATAATTCGTCATCCCCTGACACCCTTATCTGAGTCGTAACTCGAGTGGAATGGTACCATTGTTACTGAAATCTTGAGAATTTTAGTAACTACCACCTTGGACTGTGGCCAGGATGGAAATTTACAGATGACTAAAGCCAATCATCTTGCGAACCTATAAATGGTGGTCCTAAGTGAGACCCTTCAAGCTCTCCTGGACCACAGCAGGCTGCGACCAGCATCTCCCTCTGAGTGGGACGCCTCTCAGAGCTCACAAACTCTCGAGTTTGCAATATTTGGAGGACCGTCGCTGAAAGCTGACGACGGGACCTGGGCTGAAACACTCCTCCAGGCTCAACCCCTCGCCCACTGAGAAATGCCGAGACATTTTACATGAATATTTCACTGGACTCGAGGGGAATTTTTAACAGGTATACCTGTGTATATTTATCTTTGTGTCTGTGTTCATGTGTGTGTGAATTGATGGAGGTACCTGCTAGCAAGTATAGTATAAATATTATCATCTCGAATCTGTAATTAAGTCACTGTCGTGATCGTAGTAGACTCTACTAACTTACTTTGTAAATGTTAAATTAGTCAATGATTAAGTGTTGCTAAAATCTTCTGATACACCTTAAAACTGTGAATGGACCTTAGACTGCTGCTAAATACATATAATCCCTTAGACGTAAACCATTGTCCAGGTCCGGGACTAGGAGTGGATCCAGCCGCACCTAAGCTCCATCAGGAGTTTAGAAAGCAAGGGGCTTTTCCCTGAATCTTGTGACTCAGTGGGAGGGTCTCCTTACCCTTTTGTATTAGACATAAACYGTTGTCCAAGTCTGAGACTAARGTTGGACCTAGCCGCACCTAAGCTCCATCAGGAGTTTAGAAAGCAAGGGGATCTTCTCTGAACCTCGTGACTCAATGGGAGGGTGTCCCTTACCCTTTTACGTCCTCAGTCTCTGTATAAATCATTCTAGCTCAATTCTAACTCGATTTTCCTTTGTATGTTTCATCCATGTAGTAAGTGATAGAGTGAGCCTTGCCATCAAACTTTGTTAAGTTGCACTTTTATAAATTCCTATTGAAACCACTTTTCGCTAATACCTTTGACCGTGATCCTTTAAACGATCTGAATCACTCATTCACAACACAGGGTTTATTATAGTATTTGGTTTTTAATTTCAATGAAGTATTTGATGAGGCACAACTTGGTGATGGGGCTATTCAAGTTTTTCCCCAATGTTGGATCTTGTGACCTGAAGCTGCATTCTTGCACCTGTGCTACTTCCTTGAAAGAGATTTCAAGTTTATTGAAATCTTTCCAGCTTCCTGCACAATCCATAAGGTCTGTAAGGTCTTACCAACTTTTTTTTCAGATGAGACTCATCATATGAATAATACCAGCACATGGCCAACAGGTAGTTTCTGTAAGCACATCCCTTTTCTTAAAGCTGTCGTGGTTTGTTTTGGGTTTTGTTCTGGTTTGGGTTTTGTTGGGGTTTTTGTTTGTTTGTTTTTTAATCTTTTTTTTTTTTTTTTTTTTTTTTTTTTTTTTTTTTTTTTTTTTTTTTTTTTTTTTTTTCTTTTTGTAGAGGTCCATTCCTCTACTTCATATGCTTTTATTAAGTCATGAAAAAATCCAGCTGGCTAGCTGGCTTGTCATCAGCCTGTTAAGATCTATCTGATTATCCCTCAGGAGATTTATCCAGTTGTTATAAAACATTCCAAGCAAGGATTCAATTTCTTGTTCTTTCTTGAATACTAGCTTTAAACTGAGAGCTCAAAACCCCCACCATGTTCATGAAAATACATGCAATAATTGCAAATTTGTAGAGAGATAATTGCTGACAAATGCAAATAATTCTTGGTAGCAGTGTTTTCTGTTTCAGAAATTTGGCAGCACTGCCACGGGTCTCAGAGTCTTCAGTGCTGGTACTTTTAGCCTCCTCACATCTGTGCAAGCAGTAATAGCTTCAGTATCATGAAGCTCTGTGGCCACGGTCTGACAAGGGTGTATGTGTGTTGTCACTCCTGTTTCCTTATAGCCCTTCCCCGTGGTGCACTGGCATGCAGTGCGGTACAGTCAGACAGTGCTTCACTCATTCTTTATCTTTTCAAGCACTTGTTTTTAGCATGAGGGAAGATCCCCTCTCAGGTGTTATTCCTCTACCCAGAGGAGTCCATCTCAATGACTTCTTAGATGTCTCAGAGCCAGGTAGGTTTGTTCTTTTGACACAAAAGCATACAAAAGCAAGCTATATGTGATGGTGTGCTGCCCCTGCCCCCCCGACCCAACTTTTTCCCTAACCCTGCTCAAGAGATCATCACCTGTGGTGATCGTGATGAATGCCTCTGAAGGATGCGGATAACAACACAATAGGCAATGCATTCATCTAACCACAGTGCTGATCAATGTGTGACTCCTGATAAATTTGGAAGAAACTAACGTCTGCAGTCGGTTTGTAAATATGATGATGAGTCAATCATCTTACCCCCGTAAATAGTGGGCAGCCCAAGAGCCCTCGGAGCTCTCCTGCTCGGCAGCAGGCTGCACGCCAGGATCTCCCCTTGAGTAGGGATGCCTCTCAAGGTAACTCCTCGAGGTTGAGAGATTCCTTGCCGCAACAGATCCTCAGTAAGTGACTAATAGCATGCTAAACTTGGAAATCTTAGCTAAGTGATATAAAGGATTGATTGCACATATATAATCTTTTAGACATAAACTGTTGACCAAGTCTGAGACTAGGATTGGATCCAGCTGCACCTACACTCCTCTCTGAGAAAGAGTTTAGAGAGCAAGGGTGTCCTTTCTGAACCTCATGACTCAACAGGAGGATCTCCCTGACAGTTTTGTCTGACCCTGTCCTCCATGCAGTAAATAATCAAGTGTACCTTGCCATCGAATCTTGTTAACTCATTGTTGCATTTACTATGAAAATTTTGTTAAATCGCTGTCTTACATCAGTAAACACATTGCTACTTCTCTCTTACGAGTGAAGTGCATCTCTCCCGCTCTCTCCATCCACGACACTATGATATCAAATATTGTGCTATTTCCCTCTTACTCAATATTGTGGCAACATCTAATACTGAAATAAAACTGAAGCAGCTCTCAGAAAAAATATTTCATAGATTTATGCCCAAAAGTAGTAATAAATGGGAACTTGAATCTTCTGAAGTAGCACAAGTCATTATGCCTTTAATCCAGGACAAATACTAATAAAGTGTACCAAATGCCTTTATCCTCCCTGTTTAACTAATAAAGTGTACAAATGCCTTTTCCTCCCTGTTTAGCTCTATACATCAAATCATCAATAAAAGCTCATGTATGATAAACTTCACAAAAAATTCCCCAGTATCATGTAAATTAGAGCAACGTTATCATTTTGTGAAGGCATTTATTTCTCAGTTCAGTGATCATGAAGAAAAATTGCCTGGGTGGAGTGGATAGCACACATAAAACAAGCCACACAAATCATGCCAAAGCCCTCTTGACTGAGATTTTGCTACCCTGTTCTGTACTAGCTGGCACCACTAGTTGGTGCACTCCATTAGATGGAAAAAAAAGCAGAGACAACCAATAGGTATTTTTAAATATTTCTAAACATTTCTGTGTTATTATTGTTTCAGACAGTGCTTCCAGATAGTTCAGTCTTCTAAAACTTTACTTTCAGAAGGAGATTCAGTCTGATTAGGTAGAAGTGATGGTTAAAACCATATCTGGTGCTCATTTGCTAGAAGCTGCCTCTGGCCAGCCTTGCTCCACTTGCTTCTCTAGGGGCTGGGGACTTCAGCTGCCACTGCAGTCACTGGACCTGGGGGCCTGGACCTAAAGCACCCTGCCAGCATCCTGCAGGGTGTCTGGCACTTCAGGTTGATGCCAGCATATAAGCGAGTGAGTTCTCACCATATTGGTTTTTTTACTAGGCAGACTTGGGTGCCCTAAGCAATGCTTAGGTAAGTTCAAACATTCCCTTGCTGTTCTTTAGAGACAACATCCCAGGGTATTTGCAGTGTAAGGATGAATCTCTCCACATGAATTAACGGTTTTTGCATTTTATACCTACAACATTGTAAAATTTTTGTTGCTGTTGTCTTCTTTTTCTCTCCACTAGGTTTTCTAGCTAGTGAATAGATGGTCTCTGGTCACTTCATGGTAACTAATTTGAGACAGCAGTGCCATTCAGGAGGGAAACCTATTACGTGCAGTAGGTCTTGTGCTTTAACAGAATGAGATGTTATGACAGATATATGAACTACTGTCTCAAAACAATTAGAAAAATTACCTCTTGCACTTGCAAAAAAAGGGAGAGAAATGCAATATACTGCAGAGGAATAGGACAATTATGCATCTTCACCAAATAACAAAGTTCGTTTGAATGGGAGCAAACAAACACTCAGTTGATACAACCTAGAGCTGTTAGGGAAAGCTCAAAGAGAGAGGTTTGTAGGAATGAACGTAAGCTTGACTTGACAACCTCTCTGGGAAACCTGCTCCAGTGTTTGACCACCCTTACAGTGAGGGTGAGGTTTTTTTCTAATGTTTAAGTCGAATTTCTTCTTTTTCAATTTGTGCCCATTTCCTCTTGCCCTGTCACTGAGCACCACTGAGAAGAGCCTGGGTCCAGCTTCTCTCCCATCATATTTCCCTCCCATGTATTTATACACACTTGTAAGATCCCCCTGAGCCCACTCTTCTCCAGGTTGAACAATCCCAGCTCTCTCCGCCTCTCCTCATATGTCAGATGCTCCAGTTCCTCCATCATGTCTGCGAACTTTCATTGGACTCACCCCAGTATGTCCATGTCTCTCTTGTACTGTGGAGCTCAGCACTGGACACAGTACTCAGGTGTGTCTCACCAGTCCTGAGCAGAGGGGAAGAATCACCTCCCTTGACTGAAGGGAGTGAATCATGGACTCCAGGAATAGTGCAGAGCGAAGACCTTTATTTACACAATTTCTTCTTATTTATATCTTCCCGATTGTTGCTCACGC
>JAYKAV010002975.1:571540-619333 GCA_035582835.1 Phoebastria nigripes | reverse complement strand
CTTTTGCACAAGCCTTTGTTGCTGTTTTTCTGTTTTGCAATCCCATTCCTTGTTCTTTGACCTTCACTCTATATCTGTGTTTATCAGCTCAAGGTAACTGACATTTTATTCCATCAGCTTTCCCATACTTGACCTGCTGGCAATGCTCTGTCTAGTGCAGCCCACGATGTTCGTGGCCTTCTTTGCTGCAAAGGCTCATTGCTGCCTCACGGTCAACTTGTTCACCAGGATCCACAGTAACTCGTATCTGCAGAACTGCTCTCCAGCACGTCAACCCCCACCATGTACTAATGTATGGCATTATTCATCCCCATGTAGACTACTTGAGTTGAGTACCAAGTTTCTTAGTCAATGTATGAAAGGATTAAGAAACCTACTACCTGGGATTCCCAAAAGTCAGCAAGATCTGATGGGAGAATTAGCCATCTGTCTTTAGTACTAGTGATAGAGCATTTACCCAAGAAATGAGAGACCTGCAGTGGGCTTTAGTCTAGCCTCTAGGAAATTCAGCCTTTGTGTATGTCCTGCTCCCCAGGAGAGTGAGTTTCCTATGCATTACATGGAGGAAGATCAGAGCAGACCAAGTACTTCCACTCATCCTCTTGAGGCTGGGTCCAAGCGCAAGTGGCTGACATCACCAGAAAAGCAAGGCAGTACCCATCCAGTAGGGGACTAAGTTGACTGCAGGGACCAAAGAGCAAAGTGGCTTCTGGTCTCTGCCCCTACTCCCAAGATGATTCTTTTCTCCTTTTTTTTTTTGTTTAATGTTGTCCAATGCAAAATGCATAAATAGCCCTTGTAGAAGTGACAAGGATTCACATGAATCCCTTCCCGTTTAAGCGCTGTAACTGCTACACTACTGGCAAACTGCTCTTTCTTCAGGAAACAAAGATTGCTTTTTTGGAGTGCTCAATCCCCTACAGATGACGAAGGACCTTGTTACATTATCTGTTATCTGTTCATTACCAAGGACAGCAAGGCAAAAGGTATGTATTTGTCATGGTTTAACCCCAGCTGGCAACTAAGCACCACACAGCTGCTCGCTCACTCTCCCCACAGTGGGATGGGGGAGAGAATCGGAAGGGTAAAAGTCAGAAAACTCATGGGTTGAGATAAAGACAGTTTAATAGGTAAAGCAAAAGCCACACACGCAAGGAAAGCAAAACAAGGAATTCATTCACTCCTTCCCATTGGCAGGCAGGTGTTCAGCCATCTCCAGGAAAGCAGGGCTCCATCACGCCTAACGGTTACTTGGGAAGGCAAATGCCATCACTCCGAACGTCCCCCCTTCCTCCTTCTTCCCCCAGCTTTATATACTGAGCATGACGTCATATGGTATGGAATATTCCTTTGGTCAGTTGGGGTCAGCTGTCCCAGCCGTGTCCCCTCCCACCTTCTTTTGCACCCCCAGCCTCCTCACTGGTGGGGTGGTGTGAGAAGCAGAAAAGGCCTTGACTCTGTGTAAGCGCTGCTCAGCAATAATGAAAACATCCCTGTGTTATCAACACTGTTTTCAGCACAAACCCAAAACATAGCCCCATACTAGCTACTGTGAAGAAACTTAACTCTATCCCAGCCAAAACCAGCACAGTATTCAGGTGCTTGTTAAAAAAATTAAAGTTGCAGTATAATTATCTTACTTGACATTTTATTAGAGTAGCAACAAACATCCATCACAAATTAATCTCTGCAGTGGCATGCATCAAAGAATTAAAAAATGTGTCTTTTGAAAAAAAAACGTTCTTCATTTTTAGAAGGACTACATTTATCAGCAGTACATTTCTCTGAACAATTTCACAATCATATTAATAAACAAATTTACAAACTACATGCAGTGACAGAATGAGATCAGAATTACTCTGGGTAGGTGAAAAAGAAATTCCTTCTAAACTAACTGCTCTTGAATAGTTTGTGTGAATTTAAATTTCTGGGATTCAGCTCCCAAATTAAGGAATTCTGGAGTCGCAATCGTTTTGGCTCAACCAATTCACTGGCGTTTGCTGTATCACTGTATCTCAGTAGTAAAGAAAGAATCAGGAGAAAACAATCTCTTATTGAAAAGAACAAAACAGCAAAGAAACAATTCTGTCTGAAGAAGAGATAACAAAATACTGAAAGGTCATTTTGAGATTTCACTGCAGTTTGTAACAAATAAAACAACTGTACACATTAAAATTCATACGGTAGTGGAGAAATAAATAAGCATACGCAGCATTGTTGAAAGAATAATTTAGCTTTGCCCATTCTTGAAATACTATGTTTTTTTCCATGGTGACAATGCTCAGAACTGGGGGCGGGTTTTAGAACAGCTTTTTAGAAAACAACCAAGAAATATTTGACTACTTGTAAACGCCAAGTGACTGATCCGAGCATTCACTGTGTAGTATGGGAACTACAGCAGCAGCTCCTGAAGTAGAATCAGTCCTTCAGCCAGTTGTGTGAATAATTGTTTTTTGAAGGGAAGTTAGTGAGAGCTTTATCATTTGACTTGTGCCATTCATTTCCACAGGAGTGTCATAAACCCCTTCACAAGACATCGGAGCTGCTTTGATATATTCTTAACTCTGACCTGAAAGAGGTCATGCACTAATTTGAACCAAAGTGTGTTTTAAATACACCTAACCTTTCTCAACTGCACAATTTACCAACGTTGAAGCTTCCAACATCTCAGTATTTCACACTGGAAGCAGTGTAGCTCCAAAAGCCAGATACTACAGCAGCATCTCTTCTGTTACATGCTGGGTAAAGTTCCAAATAAAAATTCAATAAGAATACAATCTCTTACATCAAAGCCATTACATGACGATACAGACATGGATTTCAGTATAGCTACCATTCAGACAATTAGGGAGAAGGGCAGAGAAGCTGGTGAAGGGTCTGGAGAACAAGTCTTACAAGGAGCGGCTGAGGGAACTGGGACTGTTTAGTCTGGAGAAGAGGAGGCTGAGGGGAGACCTTATCGCGCTCCACAACTACCTGAAAGGAGGTTGCAGCGAGGTGGGTGTTGGTCTCTTCTGCCAAGCAACTAGTGATAGGACAAGAGGAAATGGCCTCAAGTTGTGCCAGGGGAGGTTTAGATTGGACATTAGGAAAAATTTCTTTCCTGAAAGAGTGGTTAAGTATTGGAACAGGCTGCCCAGGGAGCAGTGGGTGGAGTCACCATCCCTGGAAGTATTTAGAAGACGTGTAGATGAGGCGCTTAGGGACATGGTTTAGTGGGCATGGTGGTGTTGGGTTGACGGTTGGACTCGATGATCTTAGAGGTCTTTTCCAACCTTAATGATTCTATGATTCTAATTCTTTCAAACTAAATGTTGCAGAGGAATTTGTTATCCACAAAATAAGGATATAAAGATAAATAGTTATATTACTGCAGTCAGTAGTTGACATCCAGTCACTTCCACTTCTAGCAAAAAAGTTTGCTATATTATTAATAAACTTAATATCACACAAATTTTTAAATAAAGACATGCCTACATATCTAATATACAACATCGATGTACAAGGAAAAAGGTTAGTTGCTGTTATAAACAGAAGGACAAACACAGAAATAGATCTAAAATCACATTAGCATGATATCTTGCAAAGTTTCATAGTGTTAGCTGTAGGAATCAGTATAAAATCAGAATGGATTTCATGAATAACATCTATAAAGACATAGTCACAGCAAATTATGAGTTAAAATCACACCTTAAGTCTGCATTTTTATAGATTGCATATGTGCACACAATTTTACACGCATAATCATTTCTGTTTGCGCAAATAAATATCAGCATGAAATTATTCCTTTTCATTTGTTATTCCAAGTGATGGTGCATACAAAATCACTTACATAGATTTTAACCCTTGATGAAACCTCACTAAGAATATGGGCTTAAATACCTCGTCTGAGCATCTGAAAAAAAAGAACTATGGAGACAGAGGCTGAGAAAGCAGAAAGTTACTTTTTGAGCAAAAAGGCAAATAAAGGAGAGAATTTACTTCTTATATTGTCAGTCTATAAGAYTTGTAGTTCAGTCTGTACTCTGAAAAGTGTCCAGATAGAAGTGTAAGTTTGTGTTACTGTTGTTACATGAGTTCTTAGCTCAGTTCTTAGCCCAGCCAGTTGTACTTCCAACACTATAATCAGGTTTCCATGGCATGCATTCCCTTTGCCTGCTGCTTGTCCTGGAGGTTTGCTTGCTTTTTAAGTAAGAAAAGGACCTAGTTCTGGCACCTCTTTAGAAAGTCTGGGAGGTACGGGCTGGTCTGAAAGCCTAACTGATAACAGTATTTGAAGAGTGAAAGGATTTCCACGTGCCGGCCCCACCGGCAGCTGCCTCTGCACCCTCTCCCTCCAGTATCGACCCGGGGATCCGCTTTGATCAGCTGCGAGTGGTGCTGGCTGACTGCACACGAAAGCGTTGCTCAGTCAGGTACAGGAACTTGCTTTTATTTTGAATGTGTCTCTTGGCTAAGTAAATATAAATGCCTGTGTAAGATTTCCCAGATAATTTCATTTTACTGTGACAGTTGCTCTGGAGGAAATGTTATACAGGTTGTGGTACCTCTCCTTGGCTTCTCCTTATGGTGGCAAACTGTAGCTTTAAGCAAGCGTGAGCAGTACAATGCCATAGAACTGTAATTTAACATCAAGCGCTACAAAGGAAAGGTTTGTTCAAAGTATATGTCACTGCTATAGTATTGTATTTATGAGATAGAACTGCTAGGCACTCCCTCTAGAATAACATTGGTATTCTTCTCTTTTGACTCTTGAACCTCGGTCAGCTTTGCCCGCTGGCTGCCATGTGACTTACTCTGTCATTTTATTTTTTTTCCTTATTATTTTAAAAGCAGCAAAGAGTCCAGACATCCCCCTTCCAGTTGTGTGGGCCCCAATGCAGAGGATTTAGAAAACATTGCAACACAGCCCGCATGGGTCTAACTGCCAGCTCTGCTCCAGCCAAAGCTTTGCCAGTGCCTGTGCTTTGGAGGAGATGCTCCAGCGTACAGCCTGCCTCTGGTATGGTGTTCTGCCTGGTTTAAAACTGACTCCCCATAATTTGAGGTAAAAGTCTCAAGAAGCAGGATACCCCCATGGTTTCGCTTGCTCTGCTTGCCAAAATGAAAGGGCAAGTGCTGGTGGAAATAAAAGACAGAAAGGGCTTTCTGGAGTAAGTTTGTCATGTCTGTACTGCTGGGTAAAAACCTCCTGCTGCTGGTCCCTTCCATGCCCTGCCATCACTCTGCCGAGCTAGAAAGTACCTATGGAGCTCTGCAAGGTTAAAACAGATGTTAAAGCAAGGATGCAGACTGAGCAGGGTACAGAGTGTTCCCTTCCTCTTTGCCATTCAGAGAACATCAAATGGAGGCTTTTGGATGCAGCAGACATGGGTTTGCATTGAAATTTAAATCTAAGAGCTATTGGGGTATTTTCAGTTCTCTTTAAGTTTGCAGATACGGCTCAATGTAAGTGAAAGTGGTTTGAATTGGGGAAGCAGCTGTATGTGCAAAGAAAAACTGGATAGGAAAGCCTTACAGTGCTAGTGAGGCTACCTCTTTCATCCCATACTGGATAGGACTTTTACTAGAAGAATTAGGTTTTTTACAGCTTTTTAAATGTCATGTACAAAAGCTGTGCAAAACTTTCATAACAAACAAGAACAATCAGGCATCTTCCCGAGTGTCCCACAGGGATGGGAAAATGAAATTCTAGCCAGAACACGAGCTGGTCTAGAGCAAAGCCAAAGCAATACGCTGAGTTCAGACCGCACCTGGGGATCGGGGAGATTGTGACCCCWGGCTGCTTGTCACTGGCCATGCAGGAAGAGCATGCAAGCAGCTATGCTGGCAAGTGAGAAGCCATGGTGACTTCTCGCGGGGAACAAGGTTGAGCTGTGGAGATCGGTAACCTCAGCTGCAGCCAGAGCAAGCAGGGTGAGTACAGCTTAGAAAGTGATCTTTTATAACATAAATTTTTGTCTCTGGCTCCGGATTATCAAGACCAGGGTTAATGGTCATCATGTAAAGGGAACATTACTATGAACTAGAAAAATTAAGAAAAGGTAGCAATGCTTTCACAGTATTTTCTCTTTCCAGCCAAATATACAGCAAATCAATCTTTCAAAACACTCTTTTATGTCCTGAAGAATTCTAATGGATAACCTTTGAGACAAAAAATGAAAAAAAGTGACGTTTTTCACTAAATTTTCCTCTTTTCCTTAGACATTATCTATATTGAAGCTATAAACACGCTGTAGCTGTCTGAGACACAATTACTATTAAACCAAGACAAAATTAACTAGTAAAAGCCTGTCTGATGCTCTTCAATACCTGTCAAGTGCAGACAGGATTCAGTATTAGCTGAGACTTACATTTAAAGTGGTACATCTATAAAGTAGCTTGCTGAAAAAAATAAGATYTTTTTAAAGCTTCCTAATGACTTTTTAATTTGTTTATTCCCTGCTGTGAATTCATTGAATGGTCTTCCTATTTCATATTGTTCAAGGTAAAAAAAAAAAAAAAAAGAAAAAAAAAGATTTCGTGCTCTTTGCTGTCAGATATCTGCTTGTTAAAGCGTGTTATGACACCTGCAATTAGATTTGCACTGCTGTGGGATGAGGGAGTCAATGGCGGATAATTACTGTAATTGGCAGCGGTTCTGGCTGCTGTCGGACGGGCCCCGCTGGCACTGTCCAGTGTGGTGCGAGTGCTCTTGGGACACGCAGCAGCCATGCAGGAGGGCAGCTCCTCTCCTCGCCTCTCACCTTCACTGGGAGCATCATCCACTGCCCCGCTCTGCGTCCGTGGAGGTGTCCTGGGCAGCCTTGCTCTTTCTGAGAGCGCAGACCACTCTTTGGCCAGCACATGAGATGAAGGATTTGGGTATTCCACTGAAGCCAACTCACCTGCTTAAAGTTATGTTGTGTTAAGTGCTTCGTTCAGTTAGACTCAGTAGTATATTCTTTTCACTCCCCAAGAGGCTGCTTTTTCTTGTAGGATGCAGACAGGTGTGTAGAAATATATGGTAACTCTTGGAATTCTGTGAGCAGAAATGCCTTTGCATTTCATACAGGTTGGTGGGAACAGACCATCCAAAGGTTTTATATGACTACCTACTCAGAATAAGGTGGGCTTCAGGCCTGCAAGTTAGGAGAGAAGAAGCAAACTGAGAAAGAAATATTTTTCATTTTCATATGATCTGCAAAAGCAAATGAAAAACTAAGTCTCTCTGTGGATCATCTATATTGTAAGATCTAAGGTACACAGGCTTATGAACAGCATTTAGGTGATATGTAAAAAAGCATTGTGAAAACAGTAATATGCATCATCATGTAGAAGACAGCTGGGTTAGAAAGTTGTGCTACATACAGGGATGATGCAGGTAGCATGGAAATGGATGTGGCTTTCAGCACTCTCACAACCAGAGTGCTGCTGTGGGGGAGATCCACGTCTTCTCTTTGCTCCAGCCGTGTGGTGGCACTGGGCTAGCTAACCCCAAGCTGGAGCCAGGGGGTGAGGCACAAGAAAATGCCCCATTGCCCTCCTGCAGGCAGCCAGAGCACAGCCCAGGAGGAATCACTGAGCTCAGACACCAGTGCTCACCCTCCTGCCAGACACATACGTGAGGCATCGTGCCCAAGCACCACTCCCTGATGCTCCACCATTGCCCTGTACTCCTCAGGGAGTAAGGCTTAACCTACGTGTTTCTCCGCATTCTTCCCCGTACCTCAGATCCTCCCAGTCACATCATGCTGGGCACAAGGCACTGTGAGAGCATCACTTTCCAGAGCCGGGCAGTTCTCCCTCCCTGCCATGCAGTGACCTTGCCCTTTTTGGTGGTGCATCATCTGTCACCACCAGCCTTCTCTGGTCCTTCGCTGCTCTGCCCCAGCTGAAAGCTGTCCCATCACAGCCCCGTGCATGTGAACATGCTCTGGTTCATGAGGACTGTACACCAAGCATTAAAATATATTAACTGTTACCTCAGATGACAAACACGTATCACCAAGGGACAATTTTGCAGAGGACAGATAGGTATTTGTGACGGTAATATCTTCTAGTTCAGTGCTGAAGTGATCAGACTCTTTGATGACATTGTAGTTTAGGGCCACGCTGTAGTTGGCAGGTTTCTTGTCCCCTTTCTTCTGGCAGTTGCAGAGTTTCCTGAAGGCTGCTCTGAATTTCTGGGACATGAGATTGTAAATTACAGGATTGATGGCACTATTTAAATAAATACAGATTCTGCAAAATAGCAGGAACCAGTTTTCTTGGAAGGGGCTGGAGAGAAAGGAATTGACCACCACCAGTGTGCGGTAGGGCATCCATAGAAATGCAAATAGGACTACCACCACAGCCAACATCTTGGTAACCTGGGGGATACACAGAGGTAGACAGAAGAGGGGCAGAAGGTTAGTACTCATCTTGGAAGGAACATGTGCATTCCTACATCTCTAAGGCCAAAGCAAAATTACAGACAGACTCTTCAGCTGGGAATTTCTGATCAATATTTGCTTTAGAAAGGTTTTCTACAGTGAGAAGAACAAACAAAACCTGGCTCCAAATTCCTCCTAGTTTTTGTTAAATGACTCTTTCTAGGTGACGTCCCAGTAAGCTAACTGTTATAGACCTGAGAATTTGCAGCTTCTCAAGCTGGAAGGAGGTGTTGATTCAAATGGAAAAGAAGGGGTCTAAAGCCATTTTTTTCCAACCACATCAGATCTCCTCCTTTAGACTAGTATAGTCTGTAGAGTAATTGAACCTGAAACCTATTTAGATTATCTGCTTTAAGAGCGACCCGAAAAAAAATACAAAAAGCCAAAAGAAAAAAAAAAAAAAAAAAAAAAAAAAGAATTAGATTTATTCATATTCCTCAAATCCTCAATATTTAATTAGATCTTCATTATTTGATTCTTACTCTGAAATGTCAATTAAAGTTTACAGAGCCAGAAAAAAAAGGGATTATCAATAAAACTTGATTATTATAAGAAATTTCATCTATTGTGTAAATTTGTTTTGAATAAAGAAAAAAACAACCTTTGGGGATACCCAGGATAGCTGAAATGAAGTGAACAAGAAATAATTACAAAATCAGAAAAAAAAACACTGTAAAAAGAGTCTTTCTCTTGTAAATAATTTAATTCTAGTCTATATGGTATTCCCTAGTCTCTATATTAAAGAAAGTTTGAAAGATGTTAATAAACAAGGTAGAAAGTACAGTGAGATGTGACAGTGGGATCGTACGGTGGCACGGCCTCATATAAGTCAGGAGATGACTTGGTTAACTGTGTGTGCATGAACTGGAAAACATTGGCACTGATTTTGGTGAGCTACAACTGCTTCTTTTGATTGTGGTTTTTTTTACTCTTTGCCTTTCTTCTTGACATAAAACTGTTGTGGCCTATTGACAGATTAGTTTAAAGAGCTTCTTTTTACCTTTGCTTTATTCCTTCTTTCTGGGTACCTGAAGTTATACTTCAATGAAACAGCAACTCCTGTAACCACAGGATACATGCTGGCTGTATGGGTTATAATTTCATTGCTTGCAGAAAGGACAGATGTAGATTGATAAGAATTTCAATTGATTCCAGGGGGACAAACATATAACTCCACTAAAACCACTCATATATACATGCTAGTTTTAGGTGTGTTTTTTAGTTTGAAGTTATAAGGGAGTATATCATTCTCAGGTAGCTCATTATATAGAAAGCCTACAATCTCATTGCCTAAAGGATGTATTTTCTTCTGGCTATTTAGAAAGACACATACACATATAACCCAACATGTTGTTTTTGTTATAGATATGATAAAGAATGGAATGAAGAGCAAAGTTACTCTACAAATTGATATATCTTTATCTATCTATCTAGATATCTTTAAATGTACATATTCAAAGGCTACAATTTTATCTTATAATACTCCTTCCTTCACCCTGACTTTTGATTTCCCTACAGCTATGTTCAGTAGAAGTAAAAAATGAGACTGAGAAATATTATCTCCTTTTTTGTCACTTGACTGATACATTTCCTTACGACTTCTAGACTGCTTTTCTTGTTTGCTGTGCACAATCATCATAATAGAGCAAAATGCAAATGTGAATGTCTCAGGTAGCTAAAAGGATGATTTTTCCTTATCTCCGAACCACTTCTAAAAGGACCAGTCCTGTGAACATGGCTGCAAGGAGTGAGGTACCCAGTGCTGACCCACTCTGGCTGAGGAAGACTCAGGACTCCTCACCTGCTGTCTCGCCTCCCTCCAGCTCAGCTCCAGCCTGTGCCTCCAAACTGAGCAAATCCATTCAACTGAGAATAATCATTCATCACGGAAAATAATCCACATTTAAAGGAAGAAAATAACCATTTGTGGAGCTTGGATTAACAATGGGACTGAGCCCAACTAACAGATGTGTTGCGTGAGCTCAGGCATTCAGAGGGCGAGTGGGTAATAGTCTACACAGGCATCAAAGTACTTTGCTACCAGAAGCTCAGCAGGGGACTCTTATTATACCCACTGATCATTGGCAATATACATTTCTTCTGAGTATGTCTTTAAAGAACAATTGCTCAGAGAATCACTTACAATGGTGCAGCTGTCAGTTTGAATCCTGGGTTGAACTAGAAATAAATTGATCTTACTGTCAGGAAGGGGATATTTTAGAGTCACACAATTAATACTTTACAGCAATGAAAAAAAGGCTGTTACTCTTCAAGAGACTGGGTCCTATATGCCTCAAAGACATATATGTATGTAGTGTGCAAACTATTGGCTGAATTTATGTATACTGGCAGCTTGATGTGCACTTTCCTGCTATCTAACACCACTAGCTTGTACTGCTGCCATGTTCAGCTTACTGAGGCTGTGATTTGACAATATATTAGAACTGGCTCTTAGCGTCAGATAAAAAATATCATGGTCACAGCACAAAGTGCCCTGAGCTGACATCAGTTCGGTCTGCAGGTTTGAATGCGTTTAAAAATGCCAAGAGGTTAGCTTCGCGCTGTCAGGCTTTATGCCAGGTAAGACATTGTCTTGTCAGCAACACTCAGACTCCATCATTTTCTGGTCTTGACATAAACTGAAGCCCAAGTAACCTGTGATTGCAGCTAAAAAAGCAGTCCTGTTTTCACCTCCCTCCTTGTGCTGGCCCCAACAATGAGGGTGCAGGTCAGGTCAGACTGCCAGTCCAACTGAAAACTAAGCGCTTCTCTGTAGAGCTGGTTTTCAGTTTGCTCAGGGTAATGATCCAACTCATGTACCCATACACTGCCACAGAGGCTACAGTCAGTGCAAGAGAAAAAGCAGAAGCATGTGGCCATGGACGGCACTGCATTGGTGGCACCTCTTGGTGGTTCAGTCAGTGCAAGCTAATGGGAAGAATTCACTATAATTTTAAACTGGCTCAGTGCACGTCCTTCCAAAGCTGCCAAAAATCACATATCTGGCACAAGCTCTGTATTGCCAGGCAGAAATTCAGTTGTCTGATCCATCTGACTGGTAGTGGTTGTGTCTCTGAGACCAACTGCAAGGCCCTGAGTTCAGATAGCTATTTGCTTGTTGGTAAATCCTCCCTAAGCTGGGTCTGGAGGCGGTGAGTTTTCATGGCCATCCACTTCAGAGCATGACCTTTGTGTAAATGACAGCAACTCCTAGAAGGTGCTCTGGCACCTCTCACTGTTCCCAGTGCGGCCGGAGGGCTTGTCACCCCACTGCAGGCTGAGGCACCTCTCAGGGCTTCTGACCCAAAGGCTCTGCAAGCATGCCCTGGATGTTTTTTGCACCTGAATTTGCATTTACAGATGAACCCAGCTTCTAAACACGTGATTTAGGCCAAAGCTGCTTTCTTATCCACACCAAAAAAATCGTCAGCAGGATTGATGGGGCTGCACAGAAATAGCTTAGAGGAAAGTTTCGTCCACTTTAAGTAAACTGCCATATCCTTTTCCAAATCACTTCATATGAAACATAACTAAACATAATTTGGCGGGGGGGGACTAATTATTTGTTGTCAGTGGAGTGCTAAGAGGACAAACCTTTTTAAGAACCTGCTTTTTGTTAGTTGTTACTGTACACCAAAGCTCCCTGAAAGCAGAGGCACTAGCACCCTCATTCATTACTCAGGTGAAGGCAAGCATACATACACTGATTGCTCTTTTCTTGTGGATGCGCACTGCGTATGCTATACTCAGAGTACAAATTATTCTTAGTTAAGGAGATTGAAAATATGATTAAAAGGCTTTGAGCAAATCCATTTTAGTCCAAATTTCAAGTGTACTTTGAATGATAGGGAAGTAGTTGAGATTGAATGCGTTCCTGGCTGCATGCAACCACTCTTCAAGCCCTATCTTTTGGTTTCTGAGAATGTTCTGAAAAATATTTAAAATGTTTTTTACTAAATAGATTCCCAATATTTTAATTCTCGATTGGTATTCTCCTTTTCCTTCCTGCTTCAAAACCTTATCGTTCTAAGAAAGTGCTTCTATGAGACATTTTCATTACCATGTTACTAACAGTTTGGTAGTTGCTTCCTTCTCTGAATATTAATCTTTCTTACATTGATAGGTAAAAGTCATAGTCATATTTACTAAGTTACTGTGCCATAGAGTCACTCTGGTGTTTTAAAGGCACGTAACAGTATCTCTCTCTTTGTTGTGCTTGGTGGTGTTCATTGCAATGCACAGAGATCGTATATGCCAGTCTGTGATTTTTTAATCCAAAAGGAGTTGTACCATGCGGAGGAGGATTAAATAAATAAAAGGATTAAGGTCTTGATATAATAACACTGCAAGTGCAAGTAAGCAATATGATTGAGGATTTCATGTAAGCCATGCAAAACTTATCTTGCATTGCAAGCTGGAATCTGTGCTTGCTCTGCTGTGGGAGAACAGAGGGGTTTCTCTAGGGGGCAGGTGATCACGTACTGCATCAATGTCTAAGAAAGGACTTTCTCTAGAGGGTAACCTACCTTTTTTAATCGACCATGGAGGGACCTTAGATCATTTGCTTGGACTAACCAACTAACTTTGTGAGATACGCATAATGTTAAGTGAGTTGGATCCCATCCCAAGTATAAACAAAACACGTTTGCTATCTAAGGCTGTATTTATTTTTCACTGTCCCCTTGATACCCAAGGAAATTAGGCATTCCTTTGGGGAAAGTATGAAAGCTACCTGCAAATATGTAATTCAGTGTTCATATTAGGGATGGACAAGAAAAAAATCTGGGGTCTGTTGGCTGAGCTAGGTGGGATACAATGGAAGTGTGAGGGAGATCAACACAGCCAGAACCAGGATGTGATCTGGGGGACTGGACAAATGAGGAGCGTACGAGAAAGAGAAGAGGAAGCACACAACTCCGGTTATAATTCCATGAGTACATCAGCCAGACAATGTGTAGGTTCTTAGCTGCTATAAAAGGGGACTAGGTTGCTTCCTTGTCTTCCCATCTGCTTCCCTGGGCCTCTTGTTCTCTTTTAAAAGGTAATGAGCTGCTTGCCAAGGTAGCTCACAGAACAGTTACTCTTAGAAAAAAAGGATTTAATTTTCCCCACATTTTCAAAGTTTTCCCATGAGACAGGCAAATCCCTTTTCTGTCCTTCAGTTTTAAGTTCTCTCACTTGCTTCTTACTTCCCACAATGCCTGGGTCTTCAGGACATTTTCTTGCTTCTGAGCAGAACAAAACGATTCAAATCTTCAGAAGAAAAAGCATTAATGTTTTAGAAATGCTGATAGATCCTAGTACCTGTGCTACTAGAAAAAAAGAAGCACTGTTAGCAAAATTAAGCACCCACAGAAAAAAAAAAAAGGCAGAAATAGCTTTTCTCCCTCGTACTGTACGGTGTAAAGAAACGTTTAATTTTGGTTGGTGTAACTTGTTAGTGACCCTTTGTTTTATTGTGAAATCTGCTCTGAATACTTTGAACAACACATTTTCTATTCATGAAATGAAACCTTTCTTTCCCTCTTGTCTTTTTAATAAAAGACTTGGGAATAGAATGCCTAAAATGGACGAGAGGGTAAACTGTGATCAACCTTCAACTTTTACCATCACAGGTACAAATCTGCTCTGAATTCATTGTCCTAAACAGCTACTACAAAGTAAGTGGCTAAGCCTTCCAAAATGCAAATAGGAACCATTATTTCTTTTATTTCTGCAAGCAAAGACAGTTTAGAAGTAAGTGGAATTGTGGTGATGCTGTATATGAAAAAGCCAAGAAAAAGAAGTTTTGAGATTTATTTTGATACTTATGGTACTTCATGGTGTAAAGATACAGAAAGGAAGACTGTAAGTAAAGACTAAAGGATTACTAGCTTGAATTTCAGGCATGTGTAAAGTTGAAGCTATAATGTGTGAGAATGTAAGTTGAATATGAACTGCTGCTTAATAGAGGCAATGAGCTGATTATATTGAATTTGGTTTGTCTGTGATTTTTGGTAATGCACAATCTGGTCAAACCTTTGGTACAGGCACTTGTATTTTTTCCAGATTGAATTTATGACACACATTACTATTTATGTATGATAAATGCCTGTAACTGCAGTTAATGTTTGCTCAATTGCTATTCATTTTGATTAGGATACGGTCAGTGAATGTGTTTTCTGGGAGATTTAATAATATGGATGGTTTGCAAGTACCAATAACAAGCCATTTTGGAATAGCAAAGACACAAATTGGTAAGTGAATGCAATCATGTGCATGCCTGAAAAATAAGATATCTAACTGTTGCATCTGCCTTTGCAACTGCAATAAAGAAACTAAAACAAAGTATTAGAAGAACAGCTACCTAGTAGGCTAACAAGCCAGATGTCTTCAGCCTACCACAGCACTGCTGAAAGTGGTACTACCACTGGGGTTGGACTGGATGATCTCCAGAGATGCCTGCCAGCCTCAGCAATTCTGTGAAATTATAACAAAGTATTGGAGTGAAATTTTTTTAATCTAAGGTCCTGAGGGATCTGGGACAAAGTCCCTTGTTGGTTCATGATCCTTTGGATCCACGGAACAGCCAATACTGGAACTGCTAATCACTTCCCACAAAAACATACAAATGTCCACACTGGGTCAGGCCAAAGGTCTGTCAAGCCCAGTTATCAGCCCCTGTCTCAGTGTCCACATGGAGATGCCTAGACAGGAATGAAAGGAGGGCAAGCATATGTGATACTTTTCTTAATAGTCTCACAATCTTTTTCACCTTTCCCGTGGCTTAGGAGGGAAAAAGTAACCAAGAAAGAGATGTCAGACATACTTTAACTATTCCTGTCATGGTAAGCTGTAAGTCAGACATATGTAGACCAGTTTTCTTCAAACTTGGAAAAAAATCTTCAGGGGAGTGAGGATTTCTATTGCTAAAGCACTTTTGCAATCATGCTCTTTTCTGAAGTAAAAAATGAAGTATTTGAAACCAGCTCCCATCTACTCTTCCACCATCATGCATTTCTGATTGACCTTCCTGTCACAGTCTATTCACTGCACTTTAAAGCCTGTTAAATGAAAAACTACACCAAAACCATCTTCAGTCCCTTTGCTTTTTGAGAAATGGGATTTCACAAACGCTAAGGGAAAAGTCTGTAGAAGCCCCTTATGAAGTGTATATCTAATGGGAAGTAGAGGTAGGAATGTTTCTTGCCTTGGCTGGTTTATGTTGATTGTGATGTTGAAATCTCAAACAATTTCAGAGACCATGAAACACCTTAAAGAAGAATGCCACTAAAATATTGACTGTGTTGAAATCAGCAGCCAATCTCTTACTGATGAAAGGAATCAGGATGTTATACTGCTACTTGCTTATAAAATGTCTTAAAATACCCACCTTCAATCTTCCTTGCCACGACATGCAGTTTTTACCCTAGTCCCATAGCAACAATTATAGTTTTCTAGTGCTTTAGGAGGCCCAGGATTCCTTACATGTTCAAATTATGTGTTTAATTGGGCAGCCACAAATTCATAGCGTGTGTTTTCTGGTGAGTGAGTAGAAATCAACTTCAATTCACTTCCTTGGGACCTGTGATCATCTGTCCAAATGATCATATAGTTGTTAAATAAATCTTAACATTGAATTTGCATTGAAGTTCCTTCTTTGGCTCTGAATCAAGTAAATGGGACTTTGAACTCTCTGGCCTTAAGACATACTCCTTGTCAAGATATCATCTTCTAATCATATTGATCTTTCCTCTGTTAAGCTTTGATGTTTCAGCTACTGTGACCTGGGTTCAACTGAAGGGTGCTGGAAAATTTTGCTTTCTCACCTTCCCTCCTGTTTAACTTGAGGAAATGTGTACACCAGGACTATTTCATTCTGTTTTCTCAGGTTCAAACTGTGCAAATCACTCAGCAGAAATACTCTATAGTTTCTCTGTGGTCAAAGAGGTCTCACCTTACTGTTAGTCACCTTTTCATGTTCTCCTAATCTTCTGTTGCAAAAAACATTATGTCACTGTTTCTCTGTCACTGAGACTCCCTATAGGCAGTCAAACGCTTTCCCACAGTATTGGTCAACTGTATGCGAACTTCAGTCTAGCAAGGTTGTTTCCTTTGCAAAGCATAGCTGAAAGCCCATTCACACAGTCATCACCAGCTCCATCAGACCTAATAGGTGTTTAAGATTTTTCTTTAAGTGACAAACTAAACTCATGCTTGAAGGTTTACCTGCGTGTTTCAATACTAAAACCAAGCTTAACACTAGCTGATTCCTCAGGGCCTAACGCCATGTAGCCTTGAGCGCAAACTGATTCCTCTGAAAATGGAGCATACCAATATCTTGCCGCCTTCTGGCAGAGATCTTCCCTCAGGAGACAGTCAGGTGTTGCCTACTGACTTGTAGTGGCTAATCAAAAGCTCTTCAAAGGTAATAAATGATTCTTATTGCTTTCCATAAAGAGTGGATCAGCTGTATTTAGCTTCTGACAAAGAAGAGGCAGAATGAACTGTTTTCTGTTCCCTCTAGGACACTGGGAGCACGATGGAAAATATGAAGTGAATTGGAAATGGATTCCCATGTACGGAGTGCCTGACTGTCAAATAAAACTAGTTTTCTTTTAAAACCTTTACAATACATCTATCAAACCATGCTATCCAGTACAGTTCTGTGAAACAGAATAAATATTGCACAAGTGGGATTGATTTAGCTTTTCAGAAGTGGATGTAAGAACAGAGTTTGACACATCCTATAGGTACGTATTGGTGCCCCTTTCCTCAATAGAACTTCATTTTGCAGTGCAAACAAGTAACTCATAATTTCAGTAGTTGTCCAATATCAGCAGTAACATGTTGTTCAGTGAAACAAAAATGTGTTGGAAATGGAGATACTTTATGGGAAAAGAAAGCTTATATTGTGCCTTCCCCTCTCTTTAAAAAAAAGGACTGATTTTTTATACCTGTTTTTTTTTGCTTGTCTTCCCTGTTCAGTTTTGTCTTTGTGCTTTGAATGAAAACTTCAGGGGGCCCTGAAGAGTACTTTGAGGGCTTTTTCTGTTCGTGGTTGTTGATATGGGGGTATTGATTCTTTAGTAAAGAGATTTTGTTCCTGTTAGCTTTCCAAACATTGGGACGAAATAAATATTTCCTAGAACTAACATAGTTCAGTGACTTTTAAATCGTGTGGGTGGGAGGGTGAAGGCAGGGAACGGAATGAGTAAGCAGAGGACCACTTTCTACCTGGAAGAGCTGATTTTTTTTCATTGGAGATGTACTATAGCTTCATTCTGAGCTCATCCCTAGGCACCTCACATGAAAAATATGTTAAAATAGACTTGACTCACCATTCTAAAATATATTCCAGGCCTTCTTTCTAAATCATAGAATGCTCTAAATTGCCGTTCTGTTTTGAAACCAAATGTCCTCTGACCACCTGACCATTTTTTTCCCCTTCAGTGCTGGCATTATGTCTGTTTATGTCAGAGACTGAAAATACCTGTTCTAATGAAAGTGAACATGGCCCATCTATTCTCCTTCAGCAGTAACCACTTCCCTCCTTCCTGTTTATCTCACTACTGAGCTTCTCACCCCACCTTGCCTCAGCTCAGGTAGCTGTCCTCCACAGTTGTGAGGAAATGGTTATTTTACACTCTATTTACTTCCTCCCTGAGCCTAGAGCTATTCTAGATGCCATATCAGGGTTGTTCCTCTCTTGCCCTGCTCTCTCCATCAATGCCAGGTGCAAGGAAGCTTCCTAGGTGTTGAATCTGGGATGGTTTCCAATTTGCTCTTCACATTTTCAGTCTGTCAGCTTCTAATTCTGGGCTAACTCTCATACCAGAAACCTAAGTTATATATTGCCGTTCTTGAAGAAGACAATTGAAATTGCGTAACTGTATGACTCCCAATGGAAAGTATTGACTGTATATAGAAGACTAATTCTTGGAAGCTGATATAGAAACACAAAGCTGACAGTGCAGATAGCTATATGTTAACATGATAATATAGGTTAAAAAAAAGTCTAAGAAACAAAAGGACGATGGAATCTATTTCAGCTATGAGTTGGAAACAGCTTCAGATAGTGCTCTTCAGCTGAAACACAGCCATTGTATGACAAGGTAGAGAACAAAAAACTTTCTTGCTCAGGTAAAAAACAAGTTTTGACCTTTTTTAACAAAGGAAGACTTTCAAAACATAGATGAGGTAATGGGAAGTCCCAAGAAAATCAAAGAAAATGGTATGACCTGGCAGTCTGGGTCAAGCTAAATCCAGATTAGTCAAGCAATCCAGGTCATACTAAGTGGGTAAATCAATTCACATACTGCCATGTTGGATTAATCATCGTCAAAAATGGTTATGAAATTCCTGAGTTAAACCTTCATGAAGGTTGAGGAAACCTATCTAACTTACTGTTTAATTCTGGTATATTATATAAATGTCAGCTCATAATAGGTTAATTACAAGAATACTTAGTCATAATCACTCAATGGAACTGTACTGAATGTCCATGTCTGGTTTTGACAGTGAGGAGGTTGCAGGGGTGGCCCCTCTGAGAAGAGGCCTGGGGCTGCCCCATGCTGGACACAGACAGTTCCATCCCACTCCAACAGACCCACCACAGGACACAGCTGAGCCCATTAACCAAGCTGGTGATGCCTCTGTGAAAACATATTTAAGAAATGGCAAAAAAACTGGAAAGAGAGAGAGAGGAGAAGGGAAGAAATGAGTGAGAAACAGCAGAGGGAACACCAAAGTTAGAGGAGGAGAAGTGTTCCTTAGCAAAGCGGGTTCCCCCTGAAGGGACTGTAGCCCATGGAGGACCCACACTGAAACAGAGGAAAAGAGTGAGAAAGAAGGAGGAAGGAGTGGCAGCAAGAAACCTCTGCAACCTGACCACAACTCACTGCCAATTGCCTCATGGAAGGGACTGAGTGTAACTTACGGCTACAACAAGGGGCAACAAATTGTCAATAAATGAAGTTAATTTTCCCCAAGTCAAGTCTGCATTGCCCACGACAGTAACTGGTAAATGATCTCCCTGTCTTTATCTTGACCCACGAGCTTTCTTCTTCCTGTTCTTCCCATTTTTCTTCCCTATCCTGCTGGGGGGGGGGAATGAGGAAGCGGCTGGGTGGGTGTTTGACTGCCAGCCAGAGCCAACCCACCGCAGGAACTTGCACGAATTTCATTTTGTAGGAGTGTTCTTGGATAAATATGAGAACTGCCACAGAAGTAGGAACTGTGAACCACATTTTCAGTCACTTTTTCTACAGATCACTTGCTGGACATCATATGCAACTCCATCACTGTAGTGCAAGCACAGTTCTGAGAAGGCATATAGACAGTTTTACATGACAGCAGAACTCATTATGAGGCCAAACTATACTGTCAGCTATACATGCCTTTGCCAGCGCAGCAGGAAATTTTCACTTGTGTGTCTTACTAACTGTTGAGATTTTAGATTTTTTGAATATGGACTTGTGTTTTCCCATTTTACACCACTGGCTATATTTTGCATGCTGGTATTATATAAAAAATATTACTAACAATGCCACGCTATCCTTGCTTTACTTTCTAT
The DNA here is from genome assembly GCA_035582835.1 of Phoebastria nigripes. Classification (NCBI taxonomy): domain Eukaryota; kingdom Metazoa; phylum Chordata; class Aves; order Procellariiformes; family Diomedeidae; genus Phoebastria; species Phoebastria nigripes. The sequence continues at coordinate 599,365 of JAYKAV010002975.1, read as the reverse complement.
GTTATACTATACATAAATGCTAGCTTTAGTCCTAATGATGTTACTTTAAACCATCAGATTACTTGGGCATTTAGAAAAAGTTTTGCTGTCTATACAGGACATAAAAGATGTCACATTATAATCCTCACTTTTTGGTTGCATAATAAAGCCGTATCCACATTCAGCAATGCTCAATGTAAAAGATTTGTCTGTTTTTCAAGTGATGCTAAGCACACATAATCAAGCATGTATACTAAAGTGACATTGAGAGCTTGAAAAGCATATTATCTTCTTCTACTAATTAATGGACAAAGAAAAACAAAATTAAACACTTCTAATCTGACTATTTACTATAATTGGAGACACATAATTAAATATATCCTAGCCTACATGCTTCTGTTGTGCATCTCAAAGCATGGCTCTAGTGCTCTGCGAGCTCTCGGTGCTCTAGCAGGCAGCTCAGTTAACTTTTGAGGTCAGTGCCATCTCTGTAATAAGGGAAAATGGTCCCTCTCATTAAACAGTAGCAATCTACATAAAATAAGAAGAATATAAAGTTCAACCTGTCACCCAAGGCAGGCACTCAGCTTGTTTGAAAAGGTGCACAGCTCAGCTTTGTTTTCTGAGGGAACTGCACAGTGCAGGGAGGTTGAAGCATCCCGCTTGGCAAAGCGACCCTCCGGGGTGCCTTACAGCAGCTGCCGAGGGCTGTGAGCCAACTCGCTGAGCATGGAGCATCGCTTCCCAACGCTCGCATCAAGCTGCCTGACCCAACCGGAGCCTGCTCCCGAGAGCCAGCTGCGAAGTGATGCACCCTGCATTTCTCAGCACTGCACCCCACTATGCTACCTGCTGCATGCTGTGTGAGTATGAGGCAGTACGGTTTATTGCAAATAGCCATAAATTAATCTACTAACTATATTCTACTTGTATAATTACACATTGCGGCATACATGTTTAACAGTATAAAAAGAAGCTAGTCAAACCTATGCCTCAGTTTTGAGCCATCGATACATAAAAATATTTTATGAGAGACAGAATAATAAAGATACTTAGCATTAAAGATACTTAAAGATACAAGCATTACTTAGCTTGTAAAGATACAAAGCACTTTTATGTACAGACTTGCTTAAGCAGAATTTTCACAGGAGAATTAGAGACAGGAAAAGTAACAACTTGACTGAGTTTGCAGAGTGACACAGTGCCTTAGCCAGGACAAAACCTCAAGTCTCCTAAACTCCCAGGCTACTTCCTTCTCTTCAGATCTCAAAAATAACTCAAAAGTCACTTTGTATATTTGGCAGGATTACTAACAGGCTGTAATATAAAGAAATTATAGTTAAAAATGTTTCATTCTTTATAGATAGTTCCTATTTGCTTTTTGATATAGGAAATAAAATACTATTTGTTTTCCAGTCCTAGCAGTAGGTAATAATGAATAGGCAAAAAAAAATACATATTTATATGTACGTGTATACGTATCACAGAATTTCAGCTCAACTACTCAGCAAAAAGGGAGAACATATTTTATCCCCTTCCACAGGTTTAGACTAGTGATCTCTAAAGCAAGTGGATTTTAGGTTTCAGAAAGCCATTTCAAACTGCTGTTCCTACCTGCCTTCGAGAAGCAATAGTGCTATTGAAATTCCTGTTAGTCATATCGGAATTCACAGGCTTGCTTTGGTGAGCCACGTCATTCCTCCATGTCTTAGAGTTTTCTTTTGGGTCCGAAGGGATGGGGTTCAGGAACAGTATTCTAGCAATCAGGCCATAGAGGACAGTCGCCAATACCATTGGCACAACATAAAATATACCAAAGTCCATCATGTAGATAGGAGAGTAGTAGCTCCTGGACACCTTGTAGCCACAGGACACAGCAGTAGTGTCTTTGTAGACTACTGTATTAAGGTCTAGCAAGAAAAACCAGAGCATACAGTATATGGAGGTGAAAGCCCAGACAAAAATAATGATCTTTTTGGCTCTTGAAAAAGTGCATAGGAATTGAGCTTTGATTGGGTGGCAGATGGCTATGTATCTCTCAATGGTGAAGGCAGTGATGGAAAAAGAAGAAGCATTGATGCCTAGGTACTGGAGATAAGTGATGCAGAGACACCCCACGTAGCCATACACCCAGGATCTATACAGGCTTTCTGTGATGTTAGGTAGTCCTGCAGCCACAAGCACCATGAGATCTGCCACAGCCAGACTCACCAGATAGCAGTTAGTGGGAGTTCTCATGTGTTTGGTTCTGAGGACCACCAAAACCACCATGATGTTGCCCACGATGCCCAATCCGCAGATCAGGAGGACCAAGAAGATGGTAACCACTTGGTATTCGGCTGTAATGATCTCCTGGCTTGATAGTGGCAGCCCAGTTTGGTTCTGCTCGTCCCCTGTGACATTCTCCATCTTCACCAGCCCACTGCTGCTTCTGCCCAGCACTTGGTTTCAGCACATGTTCTCCATGGTCCCCTGCAAAAGGGTGAGTGGAGCAGAGCATGGGTGAGCAGTAGCCCCAGAGCACATTCTCCATATAGTCACAGTCCCGATCCTGTACTGTCCTCCACTCACCCAAAAGCACGTGGACCTTCAGTCTTTGTAAATGCAATTACCAGACAGGTTAATCCCTCTAAGATTCCAGCTCATTCGCACAGGTTAAAAATCTGTTTTCTCATAGCCCGTTTGAGGCATTCATGAAAACACAGCATGTGGAGATGGGAGGTTTCTCCCCTGCAGAGGAGGAGGAGGAGGCGGTGGCAGGGAAAGCAGAGCCCTCCTGCACTGCCAGCTGGCTAAAGCACTGCACGGGACTGAGCTGATCCAGTCCAGGCAGACTTCAGCATCACCACCTTCCAGGAGGAGTCACAATGCAGCGAGGGTGGAGACAGCAGCGGGAGGTGAAAGGAGAGTGATTTGTAAAGCCCCACAGGTTTTCTGCTTCATGCTGCTTTCCCTCTCTACTCTCAGATGGCGCTCTCACGTATCGATCATATTCATTGACCCTGGCAAACAAAGGGGAGATTGACTGGCAACAAAAACACACCAATTTCTAAAATTCTTACTTCCCCTGAGTCCCTGTCCTCATGAAAGTGATGGTAATTTACACTTGCCTCTCCTGCTTTGCAGGGAGCTGTAAGAGTCCCTTCAGAGCCGACAGAAAGAAAGATACCCTCACTTTTGAAAATAGCAGGAAAAATTGGGTTTCTTTACTTTACTTTACAGACAATTCTTTTCAAAACCTCTATTGCTATTGCTGTCATGACTCCTGAGCCCTTTCAGCTCTTTTCTGGATTGCAGCACAGCAACAATAAAACCATCAGAGCACAAATTGCTTCTTAAAGAGATCAGTCAGACACACGTGCACACTCACACACACAGAGTGCTAGTAATCCACCACCATTTCCTCAATGAACAGTCTCCTCTGGTTGAATAAACTCTTTCTTGTTCAGTCAGGTTGTGTAAAACCAGAGACGAATCAAAGACTGGTGGAAATAAGTGCTTTGAGATGTGCTGATGGTTACTTGAACAACAGTATATCAACAGAATGGTATCATGGGTCTCATTGAGATTCTGCTCCATACGATCTGCAGATACCGTTATCCTGGACACAGCTGAAAGAGGAAGAAGGCCAGCACTAGGGTGACACCTGGGTGTCAGAAAAAGGATTCTTCCCACATTTTATCCTTCAAACTGGACAGATTCCCTGTTAGCAATCTATGCTTTTAAAGCTATGTGGCTATAGTGGGTATAGCCCCAGATGCTCAACCCCATAGCATAAAACACACCAGGAGGGAGCCCAGGAGTGAACTAGCACAGATTTAGCGGCAGTAATCAGGGACCCAGCAGGGATCAAACCCAGCAGGGCATTGAACCAGAGTTCAAACCAGGAAACTGAGTTAGTTGACAGCCTGGATAAACCCCTTAACCCTCAGTGACTTCAGCTGAATTGGAAGTTTTCAGCACCTCCATAGACTGATTTCTCTTTCAGGGGTGACTGATGCCTTTCTGCCACACCGTCCCACCATGAGGTCTTGTTCCTCATGTTTCCATGCATTCCGCTAGCTTATGTAGGTGACGTAGATGGTCTGAGTTGGGGCTGAGGAAACAGTGCATCTGAGAGCACGTAAGTGTTTGCAGTACCAGAAGTAATGGCTGAGGACATGGGATGCAGAGAAGCTGGAGTATATTTAAAGTGCACATGACTTTGAAGTGAATATGGGAAGTCTAGAAGATGTGCAAGAAATGTATTATCTGATGCTTGCCTGGTTATTCTGTTGCATCTGTTACTAGTCTATATTGGAGATGGGATAGACAATCTTGTCTCAGCCAGTCATTCACTTTTTATGGATTTTTGCCAAGTGTTGCATTCTGGTAAAGAAAAAAGTAGAGAGTTGTCACTGTATGGCTATAAGGAAGTATATCTAGAGGATTTTGACAGTATTGATCAACATTCTCCATGGAGCACTTCCCTTTTCTTTCCATACAGTACTTCCCTAACCTACAATACTTCTGTAAAATCTTCGGTAATTGCAGAAGGAATTTCAAGACAGTGTAAATATATGTTCTATGTAATTAAAGTGTCTGGTGTCATGGGTTTGGCACAAACATCATGTGATGTGCATTGCCTGATACATTTAAATTATCATTTTAACATGATCATCAGTCACAGATCAGATACTGAACCTGGGAATCAGTAAAAGACCAGCTTTTTCTCCCAGTTAATGCTGTGTTAATGCAACCTTCAAAATACACTGACTAGTTTCAAAAACAGTTCAGCACTAATACAAGCAAACCCAGCAGCTCTGTCAGAGAAATTTTGAGAGCAGATGGAACAGAGATCACTGTGAAACTTTTAATGCCCGTCTGTTACTCCATTTTATACACATACCTGTTGGTCCAGGCATCAGTTGACATTACATGAACAAATGAGTACAGATGCAGTTAGCAAGTCCACAACAACAGGTAGGAAAACAAGACCCTGAAATGTGCTGACTCTTGCTAATACATATCTGTTGGTACAACCCTTTGGGTAGGAGGGAGAGGAGGAGGCATCATGTTGATACACCCTGTGCTGTATAGTGCTTAGCCAACAATATTCTTGTCCAATTTTTTTCCCATTTGTCTCAATTAAAATGCATCTCTGCTCACTTGAGGCACAACAAACCCATAACAAACTGTCTCATAACGTTAAGCACACGCTGAGATGGAACAATGAATCACTATAAACACTTTACCCCACTAGCTATAAGTTATTCTTAATTCTGCTTCTCTAACTCAGATCACTTCCCCAGATGGCCTTTTCTCTTCTGAAAAACAGCTCCACAAAAATGGCAATTTCATACTCTATTACCTGTCTGTACTCAGGGTTCATAAAAAATCATAAGTAACTTGGATTCTTTACTCTGTGTGCACCTCTGAGCGAGCGCCAAGCACTTACTGGTGTACAAATGTCTCCAAGGCTGCAGCTTGTAGAGAACAAAAGTCACCCTCAGTGATGTAACTTCAGTACCATCCGAAGGCTGACTTTTAAAGTTGGTAACTAGCTACTGGCACGATCAGCTCCAAATGTGTTTTGGATTTACACTTGACGTGGTTAAGTATTGTAGTAACTGTGGTCAACTAGAATTTATTCTCCTACATCTGCTGCACCACATAGCTGTGTTTTTGTGCTAATGTAGTGAGCCTGTGGCAAAGCGTTACGTTTGTGGGACAAATCTGCACCTGGAAAAGCCTTTTATGAGTAAAGATTGTGAGGGCACCAAACACCTTTTCTGTGAGATAAATCTCATTACCCAAGGCAGCGATCTTTCTTTCTAACTAATTTTTTCGCAGCCTGTCACTGAAGAATACCTCCACTGAAGTACCGCTAAAATCCTGGGTGGGTTTTCTAAAAGTGCCTAAGTGATTTAGGACTTGTGATGACTTGGGGATTCCTACGTGTATCTGACAAATTCTATCTGATTTAGGGGCTTTTAATCTGCATGAGAGTGCAAATCCTGTTTCAAAGGTGAGGTTTTTTGTATCATCATCTTTGTTTTCTCTTAATCTTCGTGTTAGACTGGTGTTGGCTGTTAGCTCAAGGCAAGTAATAAGGAATCTTTAACTTAATTGTTCTGAAAAAACAATTGTCACAAAAAGTAAGAAAAATGGATTTAAGCAATCAGTTGGCTCACATGGGAAATTTGGTTTAGCTATTGCCTGTCAATAAGGTCACTGGATACTGTGATCTGTTGAGACAGATCTGGGATCATGTGGCAAAGGAGACTGGAAGGCCTTTAAAGAGGTCTACTCTTTTCTTCACTAATTTCTATCAACTCAGGCAGAGAGAAACTGTTACAGGAACCTGATGAAGCAGAAGAAACTTTTCCAGAATAAGTGTAGAGATCACACAAAAGAATGGGTGAGGAAGACTGCTTTCATGAAGTTTTTTGATTTACGGAATTGTCTGCATTCACTTGGACTTCACCTCTTAAGACACTATCAGCTAAGTCAAAATCATCACAGAAAAGTGATCTGAAGAAAGAGGGGGCACAGTTCAATAGGGACAAACACAAAGTGCTGCACTTTGGCAGGAGCAAGCAGGTACACAAATTCAGTGTGGAATAACTGGCAGGAGAACAATTCTGTAGAAGCAGCCCATCTGATCCCAAGCCATACATCCATCAGTAAGGGGCTAACGAGAAGCTGTAGTGAAATCAAACTTTCATCTGGAGTGTATCAGCAGGAGCATATCCAACATGATATATGAACTCATCCCTCACTGAGCTGTGTCCAGTTTTGGGAGGCACCTTCTGAGACGTGGATACAACTCAGAGAAGAGCTAGAGGAAAGATCTATGACAGCAGGACCTATGAGAAAATAATGAACAAATCTAGGTCATCTGCCCTTCAGAAGAGAAGATTGAGGCTGCAAAATAAAAATGAATAATCTATTTTCCCCATCGATCTGAAACAGCAACAAGAAAGATTCAGGTTAGAAAAACCTTTTACCAGTAAAGATTGTGTAATTTACCAGTAAAGAGGCTTTGGAATAGACTGCCTGGGGAAGCTAGAGGCTTCAGCATTAGGGATAAGTAAAAAGCCATCTGTCATAGATGTGGCTGATTCTGCCTGGGAGCAGTAGGATGGGCTGGGTGCCCCCTGATTCCCTGACTGTAATCCCTGGGCATGCCTGTGTTCATTTGCCTTGTGCCTTCCTGAAGGAGAAAAGTGGGATGCAGAGTCTCACATTTTCAACGGGATTTGGAAGATCCTCAGGTGAAGGCTGGGAAAGACAGAACTACCCTCAAGACTCCAGTAATGGAAAAAGGTCCCTGGTATCTGGTGAAAAGTCCAGTCATAACATTTGTGCCTCACTGTTCGAAGCAAGGAGAAATGCCTAAACTTTGCCAACCTTGGCAAATTATGGGCATGTACTCTAAAAACTGAGGTTCCCTGTGCTGGGAATTTCAGTCTTGAGAAATTCAGTCCCTTTCCCAGCAAGCTGGAAAGCATCCAAAAATGGAAGGTTGGACAAGGACCACAGGCCCTTTACTGAGCTCTCTGCTCTGCCATGGCGCTGTGGGATGGGCATCTACATTTCAGTGGCACAGATATAAACCAGAACAGGTGCAGAAGAGTAGCAGAAGAAAGAGTCATAGTATGGTAAATTCACCACCCTCTTAAGGGATTAGTGTTTTCCAGACTGTCATGCAAAGCTCTGTGCCCATTGATGTTGAATGCAAGTTACAAATAAAGTTTATAACCAAGAATAATTGGGGTTTTGTAGATCACATTTGTTATCCCGCCTTTTCCAGCCCAAGACTCTTGTCTGAGTATGGTCATTAAAAGACTTGCTGTCTAAGAAAACAGTCACCAAAACAATCAAAAATAATTCTGCCACTTACTTGAATACTGGCCACTCAGCTCTAGGAGAAAATTCAAAGCAGAGAGATCATCCATCAGTTAATTTTAATAGGACTATGTTCATTTGAACAGTCTAAGGATCTGAACCTGCCTGTTTTCCTATTTTATAAAGTGTTTCTTATCTGCAAAGAAAAAGAGAGAATAGGTATCAAAATGATGTTGTGATTCCCAATAATGAGTGCACTAGAAATATAAAGAAACTATCATTTTATGACAGTGAAAAGGAAAAAAAAAGAATACCTGCCCTGGAACATCAATTATATAAAGGACAATACCTTAAAATGTAACAGAAAACATTTCCTTTTAAAATCTTCAATATACTGAGTACTGTATAGATCAACATTTTTCACCAGGAAAAGAAATTAAAGCTGATTGATAACATTTCTATAAATTTGTTCAGTTGTGCTTTGCATGGAAATAAATGCTGCAAGCTCCAACAGTCATTTAATACTATTTTAGACTAAAGAGGATGCCTAGAATTTCACTAATATACTCACATTTGCCAGGTGCGCTTAAAAGAGCTATTAGCTATGTAAGCTCAGCATATTGAATGTTGATAAAAAGGGCTCTGGCACTACTAAATGACACCTGTACCTTTGGCTTTAGCATTCAGTTGACCTGAGCACTACAAAATAGTATTGACGACTAAAATGAAGGGATATTTCTGCAAGTAAGATACGATTCCAAGTATTTTATGTACAGATGATCATTCTATTTGATACTTTAATGATGTGTAAAGAGAGCATGGAAGTCGCTTATTAGTTTGGATTTTACTATTTTTACGTTGGAATCACTGTCTCGTACTACATTTCAGCAAATGCTTTGCTCAGCTGTCAAGACAAGCATCTTTATGCAAGAATAATATTTTCAGTCTGGAGCATTTGTTGAAGGGATTAGTTGGACAATAATGAGCCATGCTAAGAACAAGGCATGACTTACAATGTCTAAAATGTGCACGTCAAATATTCTAGACCAAGCACTCTAATTGTGCAATTTCATGCTCTTCGGGGTCTCGTTTCTTTTATTACAACTGAGATTTGTTTTGCAGCCATCAATGTAATTTAAACTCACAGGAGCTTGTACTCAGAGCTCATTGTTATACAGATAAACAGCTGCTTTTCTTATTTTAATAGGTCCTTCAGAAATCAGTAAACCCTGACGTCCAACATGGCATAGCTGGACTATCTTTTTAAGACCCAAGCAGGTATATCATAATGATTATGTTTTGAATAATGCCTTATCTGCCTGTAAAATTAAGTTCCATTTTCCTTCCTATGTACTCACATGCACCTGAGAATCAGGATACAAAGCAGGAAAACCGACAGTACCTGTCCCCCTCTTACAAAGCGWCAGTGAATAACACAGGGTGGTTTTAATTTAACTCACACATTTCAAGAAAAGGGGGAGAAAAGACAAAATAGAAACTAGACACATGCATTTGACAACAAAAAGTCCCAGAAGGAAAAACAAAGAAGACGACACTTGTCAGTTTTGAAGCAAACAGAGGAAAAAAAAGAATTAAGGGGTTCTTTTTTGTTTTGTGCTTTCAGCAGTGCATCACAAAGATGTATAGTAGAAGAAAAAGACCAAAGGAGTTGAGGGAGAAAACCAGTGATAAGATGGTGACAGAGAGAACATCACTGAAGAAAAACAAGAGGCTGCAAATCTGAATTTTAAAAAAGAAACACAGAGCAACCGGGAGAGAAACTGGAAGACTTGTGTTAGGCACATCAGAAAGGGGATTGAAAGAAACAACCAAGAATTAAGTATCTATGTATTTATCTGTCTCTCCTCTCTCTCTGCGTGTTTGCCAGCAGAGCATTTTCGAGGCATTTCCAGGCATCACACCAAAGCTCCTTATCTGGAGGGAAGCTCAAAGGATTCTGCCCCAGTACACCATTCCTGCCTCCACGTTCTGCCTGAGCTCAAGATCCAGTGGCACTTCTCACAGCAGCGGTAAGGTGTAATGTTGTGGCAAATGCCTTATGGAGCATTTTATCTTCAGAAAGTTATGCAAGTGATAGCTTATCCTTACACCTCCCTGGGGAGAAAAACAAGGAGATTAGATGTCCACGCTCAGCCCACAGTAGAAGTCAGCGGGAACACCCAGGCTTAGGACGAAGGATTTACTGATCCCCAAACCACTGCATTAACCAGGAGAGAATACCAGTGATTCTTGGGATGATTTATTCCAAATGCACATCACTGCAATAAATTCTTGGGTCTATCCTAGCTGCTTGATGGGCATATAACAGATACATAACTAGCCCAGGGATGCAAGCGATGTGGTATGGGTRGAAGCACCGAGTCAGAAATCATGGCTTGGCTGCAAGCTAATCATTGTTATACCTGATTAGGTAAACGTTTCAAGTCATTATGGCAAGTGCTGAAGGGAAAAGGATGAGTCAATTTACTAAAATATACTTGAGCACAGAGAGTAGCTAGGCAATTGGGTTAGCATTATCCAAAGTTAGTCAAGCATTGGAGATGCCTTATGAAGAACAAGTGAGTCCAGAATTTCTGGGTATGCCACTGACCCTCTTTCCTAAACACAGATACCTAAAGGCAGAGGCCCAGTACCTTTGACAGCTGATTCGGAAGGAACAGTCCCCTACATTTATGCACAGTTTGCAAACCATGTGTGAAAACTCTGGTCTATTTTATGATTGTTCTCTGTGTTCTTTATAAATCTTGCACATGGAAATGGTGCAAACAAATGGGAGCAGTACTTTATTCCTAAGCTCCCCTATACGGAGGTACTGAGTGCTGAGCTGAGTACTAACAAGCTCATAGATACCAAGTGAAGGCAAAGGTATTTCCCTCTCCTTAGCACTCAGGTGGCCATATGAGAAATACCATGTCCTGTTTTGAGCCTCCACTGCAAGAGAGGTGTTTATAAGCTGAAGGATGTCCAGCAGAGAATCACTAAGACTGTTTGCAGATAGATGCACATGGGGTATGTGATGAGGCTGAAGGAACGGAGTTGGCTCAACCTGGAGGAGAGAGGGCTGATGCAGGGGACTAGCTGGAGCCTTCAGTTACCCATCGGGGGAGGTGTTACGGAGAAGGCAGAGGCAGGCAGCTCTCAGGGAYGCGCAGGGCAAGGACAGAAAGCAAAAGCCACAGCCTGCAGCAAGGGAAAGTCCAGTTGAACACAGGAAACAGTTGCTCAGCCTGGGAGAGGATGAGGATGAGGACGGAGCCTGGAGAAAGTCTGGCACCTCCATCCTTGGAAAGCTGCAAAACTCAGCTGGGCCCCTGAGTGCCTAGATCTAATTTTGAAGGCAGACTGCTTTTTAGAAGAAGGGTGTATTGTGTGACCTCTAAAGCTTCCTTCCAACCTAAATTTTACATAGTAGCATGGGGAGTTTCTGAAACTGCTTTCCACACAAAAGCTGCTGTTGAAAAAGCACTAACTACTGTGTCCTGTCCCAGACYGTGTGTCCTTAGAAAGAGGCTGGATCACAAGAAAGCTCCCATTGCACTTCAGTGAGCTTCGGATGAGGACCTCCCAACACTGAGCTTCCATCGAATACAACTTCATCATGTAAGAACCAAAAGGTGGCATGAATTGAAAAGGCTGTAGATGATAGACAGCCGTGTCRAGCCACGCACACAGTTTGTGCTCCTTGTGACTAACTGAATGGAGTCATGCACCATTGTTTCTGTACCCCAGCTGAATGACCTAACCTATGAATTTTAAAAGTTTAGTTATGCTGACTCACTCCAAGGTCAATCACACTGATTACTAATGATGCAGATTTTTTTCTTGAAATTCTTTCCCTATTGTATCCCTGGAAGCAGATGCCTTGTATACAGCATCTCATTATGGATAGGTTTTTCTGCAACACTACTTAGTGGGGCATGGTGGTGTTGGGTTGATAGTTGGACTCGATGATCTTAGAGGTCTTTTCCAACCTTAATGATTCTATGATCAGCTCTTGCAGGTAGAAAGGTGAATAAGATAACTGTTTTAGAAGCTAGTATGTGTGTAGTAGAGAAAACTTTGGCTTTTATTTCACCCTTTAAAAATAATCAGTTCTTCCTTCCCTGAAGTGCTGAGATTTTGTAATAGTGTTAACTCAATTCCCCCCTGAATATAGGCCACCTCACTTTTAAGAGTAAAAATGTTTGTAAAGTTGTATTTAAAATTTTGCCCCATGTCTGAAATAAAAGCTACCTTGGGAAAATGCTGGAGCGGTGGGGGGAAAGAATGGGAACATCTAGGATTGGAGTCAGCTGCTGGACATTCTCCTCTGCTAAGGGAGTTGTCAGCATCACGTAAAACAACAGAAGCCCTACTTCTCCCCCATAGGCTTTCTTGAGCTTTCATCCCAAAGTAACACTGCAGAAGCTTGGCATTCTGCTGGCTTATATTATGTCTTTTCATCCTTTAAAAAACATTTATCAATGCTATTTGATAATACATAATTTCAAAGAAKAAAATGTATACTGTCAAAGTCTGCTTTATTTCACATATGTACTTTGGATTAAAATTGTTGCCCATATTTGAAAAACACAATGGAAAGCCTTTTGTGGTTTTGGGCAAAAAGTAGACCATACTCCCAAATTCTTAGTAAAAATCAAATTATTTTTAAATTATGCTGGAATGTCATTCTATCAGATTTAGATTCTATGAGCACACATGTATGTTATAGGCATTAAAATTAATTGCCTATAAAAGAAATCCAATATTTGAAACAAAAAAAATATAACTGCCTGAAAGGTCAAAGCAGAAATCTTGTGGTTTTACTTCAAGGTCAGAACTTCCTAGTTTCTATGTAAAAGCAATTCTCTATCTATCTGCTTTGTGTATCTAGAGAACCTCAAGTCAGGAGAATAAATACTAATTCTACCATGACTCTGCATAGAGTTTTGTCATAAAGAAACTATAGTTGCTAGTCTATTATTCTAGAGGATAAAGTAATGAATGATCAGACAGAATTTCAGGACATTCATTTAACTTTGTTTGTAGTAGAATGACTTCTTGTAATTCAGCATGCTACCAGCTCCTTATGCTCAGAAGAAATGCTACACAAGGATATGAAATCACTCATTAAGATACTATATTTTGATAATGTTTAATGCAAATTCTTCCTTGCTGTGAAAATTACTCATCTCACCTGAGTACCTTGATTACCAGCAGGCAGTTTGGCACATCTGTAATGAGATGCTCAGTGGGTTCAAAATGCTAATATAGTAGTTGGGAGGGAGGTTGACTCATTTGGTCTTGCAAAGCAATTGACAGCTAAGCACTTTATCCCTTGCTGAATAAATAGCTCAACAAAGTCTTAGAAAAAGGTACTAGAAAAAGCGTCTGAGAGAGCAGCTCTCAGTTGCTGTGCCAGCAGGCTGGGTCCAGATGAAGCACAGTCCATCAGCTGTGCAAGTATGGAGGGAGAACATCAGATTGGTTTGAGGCTTATGGGGCCAGACCTCTCATTGATGTAAAGCTTGGTAACTTCTTCCTAACTAGCAGTGAAAAACTGAGTTATACCAAGAGACATGTAAGCATCTGGTGTTTGACTAACCAGGTGTGCTCCACTATTTGCTATTGATCGCTGTAGACACTGTAGAAGAGTCCCAGGTGAAAGATGGGAGTTTGTGATCCCAGTGGTGTCTTTACTAGAGCATGGTAAAAAACCTGCTGAAAAGACTTCTGGCAGTCACCTGAGATGGTCGGTTGTGGGTGTCTGGTTGTTCAGCTGCAGCATGGAGCAGACCAAAAGCTGTTAGTATAAGCATATAAAAACAATATGCTGTTCTACGTCCTTGGCTTCATGTTGTATGCTTTATTATGCAAAGGCAGTGGAAAATTGGTTTATACTATTACTTCTTGCACATGACACTGGGTAATGATGGGGGCATTGCTGGAAGGGCACAGAGCTACTGCTATAGCTGAGTAAAGGGATCTCTAAAATTGTTTTGTGTAGAAACAAATACAGCCAGGATGACTGAAACAACTTTCAAATTTGTTTCAGTCCTAGTAAAGTACTTTTGTTGGGAAGAAAAAAAATAGCAGTTGTATTTTGTCATTTCAAAATGTTGAAGTATTTCTTATAATACAAAAGAAAGTCACGTTCCATCATTGAAAATGTAAATCTATTTCTTCATAACTTCTGAGCTTCATAAAAGTTTTGAAAACAACTGTTTTGATTTCACTTCAGTTAATGTCTCTGAGCATGTTTGCTTTTTAATGCAAACAGTAAATCACAAAACCACTTACTTATCTATATTTAATAAATAGAACAAACAGTAGATTTGGAGATGCAGTAGAGCAGAGTCAGAGAGTGGTTGTTGCCAGAATTAGGGTGAGTCCATTGCCAAAGCAGCAAGAAATGACAGTATGATGCTTTATTTTGCCTTCTCTTGGGCCTGTACCAAATTAGACCAGCTCAGAATCTAGCCCACTGATTTTCATTCTGGTATGAGAAAGGAGTGAAGCTTGTGCCTCTTCATCTGTTTGCTTGTTCAACCTAAGTAATTCTTAGAAGCTTTAACGAACTTCAAATACATTTGACAGAAAGGTTAGCAGTCTCAAATACATTAAGGCTGACAAATATTTTAAAAAGTGGGTACATAAAGGACAGAAGCCTGAGGTAACAGATGCGTCTGGAACAGAATAAGTTTTGAACAAGGGTATCAGAATACCCATGCAGGAGAGAGCCATTATACATACCATAATATAGGGGAGAAACTTGGATCAGAATTTGTGCCTTGTTAGACACCAGAGAATTTAACTAAAAGATGCATTTCTGCAAAGAACCAGCTACTTTATTTCTGCTGTTCAGAGAACTGCTCACTTGATTTCGTAAGTGTAGATTTGATAAATACAATGAGACATGCAATCTTAAGTACAATGCAGTGACTTATCCATGTGAAACAGCTAATTAAAAAAACCACAGTGATAACAATCAGAGGAACAAATCATTGAGATGAGCGAATAGGTCTGAATCAAATAAAACCTACTCAAGCGGTAATCCTGTGAGATAAAGCTGAATAAATGTTGTTTCCTTCCTGGAGATTTGATTTTGTTTTCTTTTATTCTTTTATTGCTTAGAACACAGAGGTGCAAAAAGTGGTAAGTTTGCTCCTTTTGAGCTTCATTCATTTCTGTTATAATTGTATTGTGAATGAGCAGTGAGTATTCACTGTATAACACCACAGCTATATTAGTAGCCTTTAACCAAAGTAAATACCTTCATTAGGAGATATGCAAGACCGCATTTTTCAGATACATTAGAGGTATTTATATACATTATTATGGAATTAATAATTAAGAATTGATGCATTGTTTTACCAGACTGTAAAAACACGCTTTTGTTAATGGATAGCATGGTTTGAAAGACAATTTTCTAGCATACACAGCTCTTCCCCTCTGCTCTCCCCTTTCATCCTTCTTCCTCCGTAAACCCTTCTATGACTGTGTATGGTACAACACACACCTTTCCCTGCAGTTTTCCCCCGTGCCCTTAGCTCTAAAGGTCTGTGACATTTTGTGGACATTTTTCATAACCATCTTAACAGGGAGGATCATAGGCTTCATTGTTGAAGACGGGTTCACATCTGTGTGCATCAAGCTGGAGACCTGCTTCCTCTGCTCCGGCTGCTCTCAGAACGACAGGACGGAGCGGGGAAGGGAGAGGTCTGTCCTGTTCCCCCCCGATGTGACATGGTCGAAGCTGTAACAGGCACATGGGGTTGTTACCCATTCAGTTGCAAATCTTAAAACAGTGAAAACAATGGGCAAAAAATACCTGCTGAGTTGACTTCAGCCTAGTATCACCCCCTGTGGAGGTTTAGCTGATTATAAGTGCTCTACCTTTTTTTTCCAAAGTGATCAGTAGCACAGTGGGGTGTTGGTGGCTCAGATGTAGCTTCCTTTTAACCTATCAACAGAGAAGATAAGTACAAGGCAATAAAACATTTTAAATTGGACAGAAAGTGAAGTAGGGCTGCATGAACCAGAGCTCAGTCACTGAAATGAAGGAGCAGCACTGCAGTCCCCAGCAGCCATTCCAGTAATTTTATAGTGTATGTAGATTTAAGAGTACTGTGGAGCTGCTCTTCATTTGTCTTTTGTTATCTTTTGGTTTTATCTTCCAGGTGAACTGCCAGAGTCCATTCTCGTGTGTTAGTAATGAGTTGTTACCAGAAAAAATTATGTTAGCACCACAGGCTAAAATCAACTGTCCATAAATACCACCAGAGCTGTAACAGGGAACCATAGACTCTGCCTCTCTGATGCTGCTTCATACTTGCACAGCATGTATGTACTATGAACAAGGTCATGAGGGGATATAGACAGCAGTTTCTGTTATTTGCTGAAAACATGGGAGAACAAATGGCTTTACTGAGAAAAAGCAACCATCAAGAACAGGTTCAGAACATATGATGTTACACAGAAGGGATGCTTCACACTGCAGCTTCTTACTTCACGCATGGAGTCTAAGAGGGTTAATACTCTTCCTGAGGACAGGGAGAAAAATGGGAGTGGAATAAAACAAGGAATCAGGAAACAAGAAACAGTGAGCAAGGACATGGATATCAGTGGGAAAGGCTGTTATAATCTGAAAGAAATGTTAATCCCATGCCTATAGACCTGGCTGAGCAGCAGCATCCCATACATCACTGGCAGAGCACCTGTACAGGCACGGCTGGCAGCATGCAGCCCCAGGGGTGTGCTGGGCACAGTGCCCAGCTGTTCCAGAGGTGCAGCCCAGCAGCACCCGCCCCTCTGACCTGGCTCACCCATGGACACTGTCAGTCTGACATCAGCAACTAAGGCAGCTTTAAGAGACAGTATGGCTGTTCAGGGGCTTCCTTGCTGCCTTCTGTAGAAGCCTTTGAAACAGCAGCAGAAGGGGATGATAAATAACTGCCAAGGAAACCTGAGAGGAAAAGATGTGGGGGTGTCACGGATGGAGTGAAAGAGAAATGCACTTCACTCGTAAGAGAAGCAGCAATATGTTTATTGATGTAAGACAGTGAGTTAACAAAGTTCAATGGTAAATGTGACAGTGAGTTAACAAGTTTCAATGGCAAGGTACACTTGATTATTTACTGCATGGAGGACAGGGTCAGACAAAACTGTCAGGGAGACCCTCCCGTTGAGTCATGACGTTTAGAAAGGACCCCCTTGCTTTCTAAACTCCTTCTCAGAGAGGAGTGTAGGTGCGGCTGGATCCAATCCTAGTCTCAGACTTGGTCAACAGTTTATGTCTAAAAGATTATATATGTGCAATCAATCCTTTATATCAATCAGCTAAAATTTCCAAGTTTAGCATGCCATTAGTCACTTACTGAGGATCTGTTGTGGCAAGGAATCTCTCAACCTCGAGGAGTAACCCTGAGAGGCGTCCCTACTCAAGGGGAGATCCTGGCGTGCAGCCTGCTGCCATGCAGGAGAGCTCCGAGGGCTCTTGGGCTGCCCACTATTTATGGGGGTAAGATGATTGACTCATAGTCATGTTTACATACCAACTGCAGACGTTAGTTTCTTCCAAATTTGGCTTGAGTCGGACATTGACCAGCACTGTGGTTAGGTGGACGCATTGCCTATTGTGTTGTTATCTGTATCCATCAGACGCATTCATCACAGTCACCACAGGTGATGATCGCTTGAGCAGGGTTATGAAAAAAGTCAGGTCGGGGGCAGGGGGAGCACACAGTCACAGGCAGACAAGCAGCAAGGAAGGAAATATGGCCAATGGGCGTATTTTAGAGAGCTGGGAGGATTAAGAAAGCCGCATAAGACAGAAAATAAAGAAACAGACGGGAAAAAAAAAAGGTCAACTTGGGAGTGGGTCTTGACAGCAGCACTGAAAAAAGCAGACCAGGTTGTGGGTGAATCAAAGAAGAGATGGTCTGCTCAACAGTTTGCTGTGCAGAACAAAGCCAGCAAGACCTCCCAGACCAGGTGCTGGGGGCCATTTCTGTCCCCCCCACTCACCCCATACGCGTGTGCAGGCCCAGCCCCACCACAGGTGGTCATGGAGAAAGCCGTCGAAGGCTGCCCACCCTCGAGAAACACAGCGCACTGCTGCCTGGTGGTCAGTCCTCAGCATGCCACCTGTGGGATGCAGGGAAGGAAGGCCTGGATCCTGCTCTGCAAAAATCAATAGTGAGTCTGTGGTGCTGGATGAGGTTGTGCTTTTTAGTCACAGTAATGCTGTGCTGCAGGTTTCAGGCTCAGAGGTGAGCAGAAAGCAAGGCGGACACAGCATTTTTTCTTTTCATCAACAGCCAGTGGAACAGAAGACAAGTGGAGCAGCCACCCACACAGGCTTGGTGCTTGTCTGAAACAAACCACAGGATGTATCAGATGGGGTAATAGCTGTATGAAGAGCATCCTCGCCTTCTTCATTCTAGAGACAGACACTTAAAAAAAATAACAGACCAAGAAAGAGTGCTTTCCTATGTTTTCTTAAAAGCATTTCCAATGTTGCCTTTCTTCAGTGCTGCTTATGGGGCAGCGGTAGCCAAGCCAGGCGTGACTCTCACCAGACACTAGCCGAACCCCAGCTCTGCCTTCCTTGACATTAGGGAAAGAGAAGGATTATTTGCACTGCTCTGTTTGTGGATTCTTTTTCATTTTAACAGTTGCTTCTTGCCTTGGTCATAGCTTACATTTTCCATTCTGTATGAACTTTCGTAGTCAGTGCATAGACTTCTGCAACACTTCTGAAACATACAGCTGTATGATATACGACAAAGTCAAGGCTGGGTTTCTAGGATCAAACTCTCTGCCTGTCTCAATTCATTGAATTAGATMTGTTGGCAGTGAATTTGGCACTCCTTGTAAGCAGGAGGCACCAAAACCAAACCTGCCCTCATTGCTTTTGAGAAGCCTCCCAAAAAAGCTTCCTCTTGAAGGCTTGGGTAGGTGTTTTCTGCGTGAAATGAAAGCCAGATCTTAATGGACACATTCCTTCAAAGAATCTTACTAAAATATCTGATGCTATTTGCCTGTTTCAGCATCCTCTCTAATGTGGCCATACCTCCACTGAAACTAGGCGGTGTTTGAGAGCCRTGAGCTGCATATTAGAGGTTGTTATCATTGTAACAGTGCTTCACATAGTTCAGTCCTCTGTGTGTTTCTGGGGGGGTGGGGTGGGGTGGGGGGTGTATAAACATGAGTGGGTGTTTATCAAAGGCACACAGAACAGCCTGAGGAGCCAAAAGCTGGTTGGGCCTCTCTGCAACCAAAAGGATGGGTACAAGAGTTATTTACTTGAAGCTGATTATGGTATGATTTACATTGCTTGCTTATGCTACACTGACAGGGACACAGCACAGGGAGGAGCAGTACGTGCAGCAGGTCTTCCAGGAGGGCTGCTCAACYCACAGCCCTAAGCAAACTTCCTGGAAGAAAATGTTACGGTTTCAAGCAAGTCAGACAAATTAAAGCGTCGTTAAACTTAGACGTAGGGAGAGAAACACTGCTGCTCACTAGTAAGTTTTCCTTTGAAGAAAAGGAGGAAAAAAAAMCCCTAACAACTCCTGCTTTATGTTTCAGTCCATCATTTTTACCTCTGCAATAAAATAACATGAGAAACCAGCTGAAATACCAAGAGTCACTATGTACTGTCTTTTGAGAGATCAGGTACTAGTAATTGATAAAAAAAAACATTTCTACTACAACTGATCATGTTAGACAGTAATGTACAGAGAGCGTTTATCTGAGCTGCAGTCACATGGGCATTCAGAGTAGCATTTCTGCATACACTACCATAAGCGGGCATGGGTACACTTTGTCCTCGCGCTGCTCACACCCTCCCCAGCCACAATTTACTACTCCCCACACCAACGCGCTGTATAGCCATGAGCACCAGGGCTCAAATCCTAACCATCATCCACAGGAATTCCATGTTTCCCTCCCCTAAATCTGATATTTCTGCACATAAATTTGTGTGCCAGTTTTCTCATCCTGGCTCCACACATTCCCCAAAGAGTTACAAAGGAGGCAATAAAAAAACCTACACGCTCAAAAGGAAGATTTTGTTTTGTCTTATTGATTGTGACTGCCCTTACATAGTCACACATCTCTGAGAATTTGTTATATATAATCTTTTTCCTAATGCATTGTTACTTTGGAAACCTACAGTGGATTTCAGTTTAGTAAAACTTACACGAAAATGAAGCTARGACTTTCCTATAAGCTACACAGTGGTTTCAGTGGAAAATATTTGCAAATGTATATCATGTCATGTTAATTCTGTCCTTTAAATATGGTTTCCATAGGAGCTTTCTCTACAGGGGACTAGGTTGTTGTCTTTTGAATTTTAAAATTCTTATTAAGCTTTCATGGTGTCTGTGAAGGTGACTTGGTGAATCCTTTAGTACCAGTGCATATACCATTCAGTGATTTCTTGCTTGTCCTTTGATAGCTTTTGAGGTGTGGAAACTGTATGTTGTGTGTTTATCCATGAAGCAGCACTTATTTTCACAGTGTACCAGCCTGGAGATCTGCTGTTTCTCTGGGAGGGTGCTTGTAGGCTTGTCATGCCAAAAGATTTCTCACTAGTCATTGAGCTAAGTGTGTAGAGCACATTCCTCCGGTCCAGCTCCCTTGTAGACTAAATCCTCTATTGACTCTACTTGCTGTGCTCTTACCATCTTCTTAAAAATATGCTTTAAAGATAGATTTCTAGGCCACCTCACATTTTCATTTCGAGACATCCAACGTGTCTATAACTTTGGTGCATTATTTGGACTAAAAAAGATCAAGCAACAGTGACAGAGCTGCTGTTATGGATCATACATACACTTGGCAAAGTAGACAGGCATTAGGAGTCCACTTTCAGTTAATATATTTTTAAAAAATCAAGAAAAAAGTCAAAAGCTGATCATAATGTCATCAGCTGTTCTAAAGTTTATATTCCATTTGCTCTGGCTAAGTAGCCAAGCTGGCAGAAGAACCAGGATGACATACCAAAACTGATCAAAATTGCAAATCCTACTGGTTAGAAACAAGAGTCATGTGGCTCTGGGGACTTCCTTGCACTGTAAATAAATCCAGCCGATGGCCTGTCCTTCTCTGTAAGCACTTAGAGATCTCAGGAGCCAGGTCTCCTCCTCCAGGAGCTGGGACTCGCAGACATTATTGGGGGAAAAGCACTTGGGAGGCACTGAAGGAAAAGAAATAGAGAACCAAGTTAATGTGCTGTCCCCAAGTACCTAATGGGAGAGTGCAGAGGCAACAGAGCCAGGCTCCTCTCAGAGGTGCAGTGATAGGACAAGAGGCAATGGATACAAATCAGAACATGGGAAACTGATTGGATGACTGATTTGGAGAGTCCATCCTTGGAGATTTTCAGAATTTGCCTGGGCAAGGCCCTGAGTAGCCTGATCCACCTGTGAATGTTTTGTACAGGAGGTTGRATTAGATGATCTCCAGCGGTGCCTTCCCACCTGCCTGCTTCCATGACACTAAAGGGAGACATTGGAAAAGACTGGTGCATTCCTGTTCAGAGTACGGACCCACAGACTGGGAGGCTGTGCCAGGACCTATGGCTGGGTGCAGAGCAGATCTGAGCAGAGTCTGGTAAAGGATCACACCCCAGTGCAGGTATGGTGTAAAGTCAGGAGACAGTAGGGCAGCACAAAGCAAGAGTACCAAGGTTAGTTTTTCGTATATATCTTTGCCAGGTGGATAAAATTCTGGGGTTTTGTCAGGCCCTTATTATTTTTCATGTAATTGCAGAGAAATAGTGAGTTACAACTAGGTGACAAGGCTTGGCCATTTTTTAAAAACCGCGTGCTACCTTAGCAAGTTAGTTAAGTGACACCCTTGTTCCCACACATGCAGAAGACAGAATCGTAGAATCATAGAATCATTTAGGTTGGAAAAGATCATTGAATCCAACCGTTAACCTAACGCTACCGAGTCCRCCACTAAACCATGTCATGGAAAATGACATTCAACTCAGCAAAGAAAAGCAACCTTTACCTAATACAGATCATAAAATGTGAAATATAGTTCATACAAACAAGCAGTTCAGAATCCTAGGACTTAAACTGAACAAACACAAAATATTGTCTCAGAATAAGCACTGCTATGAGAAGGTGAGAGTTTGTGGCTCCAGGGCCCAACAGCCATTGCTTCCTCAGGCAGTGCATGAGATGAAGCAGTAGCAAAAATGCAGAGGTGGAATATGAGTTGGGCATATTTGTCTTCACTTAACACTCCAAGAAACAGAGCTATTTTAGCCAATTTCAAACAGCTCTTGTGAAACTTATTGTCACTTCACACTCACAAAGCTGGAAAGCACAAAGACACGAAGCCATAATGGACTAAAATAGCATTTTTTTTCAGTTGCTACATGTTCAGTTTGTCAATCAGCCTGTTAGTTGCCGTGGCCATTTGCAGCCATAGAAGTTGTTTGTCCAAGATGATCTTCCTTTGAATTTCATAGAATCATAGAATCATGGAATAGTTTGGATTGGAAGGGACCTTTAAAGGTCATCTAGTCCAAACCCCCTGCCATGGGCAGGGACATCTTGAACTAGATCAGGTTGCTYGAAGCCTCATCCAACCTGACCTTGAACACTTCCCATGATGGGGCATCTACCACCTCTCTGGGCAACCTGTTCCAGTATTTCACCACCCTCAGCGTAAAAAATTTCTTCCTTCTATCTACTCTAAATCTACCCTATTTTAGTTTAAAACCATTACCCCTTGTCCTGTTGCAACAGGCCCTGCTAAAAAGTTTGTCCCCATCTTTCTTATAAGCCCCCTTTAAGTACTGCTAGGCTGCAATAAGGTCTTCCCAAAGCCTTCTATTCTCCAGGCAGAACAACCCCAACTCTCTCAGCCTTTCTTCATAGGAGAGGCGTTCCATCCCCCTTGATCATTTTCGTGGCCCTCCTCTGGACCCGCTCCAACAGGTCCATGTCTTTCTTGTGCTGAGGACTCCAGAGCTGGACGCAGTACTCCAGGTGGGGTACTCAATTTCACACCATTGCTAGGGCCATTGAGGAAAGATATATAGTCCTTTAATTCACTATAATCTTTTTTGATGGAATCAGCTCATAAAGGTGGTAGGAAGCCTTGGAAAAGCTCCACAAGACGTAGCACTGCACATGAGTTTGAGGAGATGTGGTATATACACCTTTTGTTAAAACGGTGGCCAGAGGAAGGGTCATACAGCTATGTGAAGGGAACAGCACCAAAGCACATGGACCCCAACAGTGTAAAATACAGAATGAGTGTAAAAGCAATATCAAATGAATAACTAATGTCCTGAAGCCCTATATATTTAAAATTAAGTTTAAAAATTAGGCTGGTTGAATATATATATATATGTTCAACTGGATCAGTACTTTGATGCATGTTGCAATGAAGATACACCAAGTTAGACTTAACAACATACTAAGGCTTATGGTTCTTTAATTCAATGCCATGCAGATGCCTTTGTGTGTTGGGGAGGTGAGTCCTCATTTCTAAGCTGCTTATGAAGAACCAAAGAGGCAGGAAGCCTCAGTCCTTGCAAATATATCTGAAAAAGGTACAGTTACCCTAGCAACAGGTACTTTATGAACTGTTTCAATACAAATAAGCTATGTGTTTGTGATATATGTGTCAGAAAATGTCTGGAAACATGATGAATTCAGGAAAGAAGGATGAGCATTCACAATATGCAGTGAATAGAGTGCTTCTTTGTGTCTGCATGTCTGTGTGAGCACATGCTGGGTGTCATTTGGGAATCATTATCATTTGATGTCTTATTATTAGGAATAGGTGTGCAAATTGTACATAAAAGCAAAACATAACACATACTCAATCAGATCAAATGGATCACATTTTACATCCATCCACTGCTCACATTTTCCTGGAACAATTACAGCAAGTCCAAGTCCTGTACAAAGGATTTTTAGTTGAAAAAATTAGCACTGGAGATTATTGACTGTAAAATATCCTGGGAAACCAACACTTAAAAATAAAGCCCTAATTTTTAAAAAGGTTTTCTGCTTTACTAGCTTGCCAAAAGAAGGGTGGCAAACTAATTCTGTGATTCACCCTGAAGCTTGAACCCTGGGTATAGTCTGTGGATGGAAACCACTGTCTGAAGATGACAGCTATCTCAGTGAGTGTTCCCAATGGAGCAAGCTGTACGGGTGCATTTCTTGTTGAGYGTCCCAGCTCTGAAACCACACTTTTTAGTCATGATCTTTTGTAGRATGGTAATTTTAATGTGTACTGAGTAATCGGAGAAATGCATTTTGAATTGCATGTCATTTCAGAGCTTCATTACACAGTTGAGATGACAAGAAGTGGACACGCAGCCACAGCCCTTTGTGTTGACAAGTGCCCATTAAGTCCAACTTTGTGACATTTAGTCTGATAAAGTAACAAAATAGTGACTTTTCTGAAAACTGAGACTGCTGGATGACATGCATTGGTTGGAGAGCTCTAATATGGGTTGTTAATTATTTCAATTAGTTTTATATCATGTCAAAGGAATGTCTGTCTTTCAAAATGAATGCCTGCCTCTGATTTAGAGGCCGTGGTTTGTGTCTCTACACCTTGTTTGCCTGTTTCACCTGCCTGCAAGGGCTGTTTACATCCTGGATATGGCAGCGCACAATTTCTGGGGGAAGAGCAACCTGCATCCCAAAATCATTTTCACTTTTCCTTACACATCAGCTGAAGCAAGCAGTGGATAACCATGCCAGAACAGTGGCTGCCGCAGGGCAGAGCTGAGATACTTCCAGCCTAGCTTTACCGGAGGGGGCTCACATCCCCCAGCCCTCTTGCCATGGCAGTTCAAAACTCGGAGGGGGCCCACGCATCCCACAGGGACAGCAGGGCAGGCATAGGCACTCCTGCACACCACGTCTCTGCTGGAAGGTGCAAACTCCCACCAAGACCAGGGGAGGACACTGGGCTTCAGGGTGGCTTGTGGCAAGGCAAAGACCTCTTGCTTCTCCTCTTCTTGTTCTTGCCCCTCAGGGTCCCATAGTCTGTCAGTCTCTTGAAACAACACTGAAATAAATGAAAGGYGTTACCATTTCTATCACTGCTACATTTTTGGGTTTACCTCTACAGTAAATGTTAAGTGGGCTTTTAAGAGGTTTTACTCCAAATGAAGGGTCATCACTATGAATAGGTTGAGAATTGCCAATGTAATGGCTATATGAGACTAAAAAGACCAAAAAGACAGGGGAAAAAAAGGACAAAAACTCCTGACAACAAGAGATAAATGATAATTTTTCACAGTGCGGCCATGATGATGCATCTTGTTTCATATGAACAGATCTCTACTGTGAAGCACACAGTTGTAGTTAGCCAGCCTCTCAGCGTACAAGGATCCAGCCAATAGACCAGCATATTTAGAAACTGGGAACACTGACTTAKGCCAGGATTACCACACCTGTTTTCGACTTCTCTCCAAAATGACTCCAACTGTCCAAAATTACTCCAGTCAATGTTCCAATTTTTTCTGACAGTCCTTTCAAAAACTTGGTATAAAACCTCAAAATGGACAAGTTGTGCTGACAGTGTGCACAGCCTGTTGTTTTTACAGATTTTAAAGACAATCCTTTGTGGCTGGCTCTTCTTTATTTTTCTTTTTGGTCATGATCTTGTTTCTACACACACTGGACCCAAAACGCAAAGTAAAAGGGAGTTTTCCCCATTGATGACAGCAGACATTGGATCAGACCCTGACTGTGCAAAGGGACACAAGAAACAGTTCCTATCCTGTTATTCATAGGCATCAGAAATATTTTCTTTCTAGCTGGACTGCACTTAAAACATTYCGTTCGCATAAATTGGCCTCTGTTATTGCCACCTCAGTAATACAGTTACAATTTGCTTCCTCATCTTTTGCTCCCTGACAGCCTGTCGTGGTTTAACCCCAGCCAGCAACTAAGMACCACMCAGCCCCTTGCTCACTTCCCCCCGGTGGGATGGGGGAGAGAATCGGAAGAGTAAAAGTGAGAAAACTCGTGGGTTGAGATAAAGACAGTTTAATAGGTAAAGCAAAAGCCACGCAYGCAAGSAAAGCAAAACAAGGAAATCATTCACTCCTTCCCATMGGCAGGCAGGTGTTCAGCCATCTCCAGGAAAGCAGGGCTCCATCACGCCTAACGGTTACTTGGGAAGACAAACGCTGTCACTCCAAACGTCCCCCCTTCCTTCTTCTTCCCCCAGCTTTATATACTGAGCATGACGTCAYATGGTATGGAATACCCCATTGRCCAGTTGGGTTAGCTGTCCTGGCTATGCTCCCTCCCAGCTTCTTGTGCACCTGGCAGAGCATGGGAAGCTGAAAAGTCCTTGACTAGTGTAAACWCTACTTAGCAACAACTAAAACATCAGTATGTTATCAACATTATTCTCATGCTAAATCCAAAACATAGCACTATACCARCTACTAGGAAGAAAATTAACTCTATCCCAGCGGAAAGCAGGACACAGCCTTAAATAACCTAGAACATTCTGTCTCTAGGAGTTCAAACCCCATCCAGTCTCAGCACTGGAAAACACACCAACTAGGATAACTGATTTTCATGAAGGTAGAAACAAGGAGTTAATGTATGCTGCTTTTTGTACAGTATCAATGATTATGCGTGGGCGCTTTTTTAAAATGAATTGTCATACCGAGCTTTTTGCTTTCTACACAGTGAATTCCCTCTGAGAAAGGCCAAATAATCTCCTTGACAACACAGCATTAAGAGTCAGATAATTTTATCACAGCTGAAATTATGTTAAATAGTGAAATACATATAGTTAAGGCTCATGGAGGCTGTGTGGATTTTCTAAGTACCTGCAACCCATTGAAACATGCATCCTCTGCAATTTGTATGGGCATGAAGGCAGCAGGTTCCAGAAGCTTTAACCTTGCTTCACA
Source organism: Phoebastria nigripes (assembly GCA_035582835.1). NCBI lineage: Eukaryota > Metazoa > Chordata > Aves > Procellariiformes > Diomedeidae > Phoebastria > Phoebastria nigripes. Next base: position 572,625 of record JAYKAV010002975.1, on the reverse strand, counting down.
ACGCAGCTTCATAGAGGCAGACCCACCAAATCCAGGGGCTCTGAGGCAGGACCTAAAACTTATTTAACAAGCCAGTTACAGTATGCATGTTGTTAACTTTACAGAATAAATGATCTGAGAAGGATAATTTCAGACAGAAGTGATCAAATTATTTCAGAGAAATTTCAATTGCTGCAAAAAAATCCTCAGCAAAGTCTATTTCATGCTGCTTATCATGCAACAATAAGTGGATTAGGATAATGCATTGTTTGGATACAAAAAGGAGGTATTAGAATAAATTGAAAGTAACTTCAGAGAAGTCTCCAGAATATCATTTGCAGATTTTCTCTTGTCTGTCTGCATCACCACCTCTTACCCAGGAAATCCAGGTACTTGTGATTCACTCAAAGCAAACAAGGAAAAGACAAAAATCAGGGCCAAGGCAAARTAAAGGGTCTACAGCAGACATCCTCCACGGCTTTGCAGTCAAGATTTTAGTCAAAGAATGCAGGAAAGGAAAGAGGCAGAGTTGTTGAACAGACAACAGTTCCCATGCCAAGGCAAAAAACCCAAAAAACCAAAACAGAGTTTCAGGGTATTATAGAAAAAAAAACTTCTGTAAAGGAAGGAAGCTCTGGAGTCAAATTCAAGAGCTATGCAATTATAGCAATGGAAACATTATATTGGCCTCAAGTCAATGAAGATATTACTGTGCAGAATGAGTCACAGCTGAAGAGATGCCTTTCTAAAATGTCTCATCTTTTACTGGAGAAGCACAGCCTGCCAGAAAAATAAGAAACCTGTGAAAATGTAATCGGTAGCTATTATGACTTTTTTGCTATGTATTAAAGGTGTTTGGAAACACTTCAGTGATGCTTCCATTAGTCAAAAAATGGTTATTTCTTCTAAACAAAAAAATTATGTGAAAATGTACTGGAAGAGAGTGGTCAAGGGTCATGTTGGAAAGCTGGACTCAGCCTCCCCACAGAGACTTGAATTTCCCAAGTTTGCAGATGACACCAAGTTGGGTGGGTGTGTTGATCTGCTCGAGGGTAGGAAGGCTCTGCAGAGGGACCTGGACAGGCTGGATCGATGGGCTGAGGCCA
>JAYKAV010002975.1:556430-570895 GCA_035582835.1 Phoebastria nigripes | reverse complement strand
GTTGGACTTGATGATCTTAGAGGTCTTTTCCAACCTTTATGATTCTATGATTCTATGATTCCCCATGTGCCCTTTCTTCAGGTGGGCTGCAGCAGTTCGTACTAAAAAAATAGCCCCAGGGAGGCTGACCCACCAACTTTCTGCTTACTGCCTCTACTTAGCTCACTAATTTTAATACTTGGTCCTGTCGTTTCCCTAAAATCCTAAGATTTTAGTCCCTGCTCTGCTTGACTTTGAGAAGCGGGTCTCRCTGTCAGTGGTCTACTTACGTGATGAAATAGAAGCAACCAGAGGAACCTCTACATTTTTAACTGGAGATAAACAATATTTTTCATGGAGTTCTGTCAGGTATTACCCTTAAGCTTCTTCTTGCTCTGCTGGAAGCTGTCATTTCTATATCCAAACCTAACAGCATTCAGCTGTCACCAGCTATTGATGAAACACGTTGATCCTGATCTCATAAGGATCAGGAGACCTTTAAGKAGAGTCAGTGCTGACAGTTCTTTGTTTTTTATTTTCCTAAAACAGAATAAAGATCTTTCTGGCTAAAAGCACAACAATATCAGACTTGTTGTTTGTGCATCCATAAACCTCAGATAAATAAAATGTCCCTCAAAGAAAAATGTGAATGTCACAAAATCTTCAAAGGGGAGTGTCACGGTTTAATCCCAGCCAGCAGCTAATTACCACACAGTCGCTCGCTCACCGTCCCCCCCCCGCCCCTCCCATCTCCCCTTCATTCACTCCTTCCCATCGGCAGGCAGGTGTTCAGCCATCTCCAGGAAAGCAGGGCTCCATCACGCCTAACGGTTACTTGGGAAGACAAACACCATTACTCCAAATGTCCCCCCCTTCCTTCTTCTTCCCCCAGCTTTATATACTGAGCATGACGTCATATGGCATGGAATACCCCATTGGCCAGTTGGGTTAGCTGTCCTGGCTGTGCTCCCTCCCASCTTCTTGTGCACCTGGCAGAGCATGGGAAGCTGAAAAGTCCTTGACTAGTGTAAACACTACTTAGCAACAACTAAAACATCAATGTGTTACCAACATTATTCTCAYACTAAATCCAAAACATAGCACTATACCAGCTACTAGGAAGAAAATTAACTCTATCCCAGCCAAAACCAGGACAGCTGCAAGCACACATTGCCAGCTCATGTCCAGTTTTTCATCCATGGCAATAGCCCATCTAAACAGTTTTACTTTCTTTTTCTTGCCTTTCTTYCCTCCGTGCCTCTACACATTTCTTCCCTTGTTTTTATGCAGCCAAGCTACTTTGATTTACAGCAGCTTTATCTTATTGGAAAATATTTCCTCCAAATACACTTTAAAACTTGAAATACGGGCTTGGATGTTTCATGTTGAATTAGGTTATAATATAATACAAGATCAATCATACTAGATCAGACCGTCATGAGAAGAAATATGTCCTCCTGTTTCTTTTGAATTTTCCAGCTGCTAGCTTCATCTGATCCTCTCTACTTCTCTTTGCAAGAAAGGCAATGAACAACTATTCCTTTTTCCTTGCCTTCTGTTTGCCATTTGATAGACTTATAGCATCCAACTTCAACTGCCTTTTTTCTTATTGAAATATATTAGTCTATTTAATTGTTCCTTGTATCTTATATCCTTCTTTCAGCTGTTCTCTAGCCTTCTTTTGGTTTTACCTCCTCCTTTTTGAGATCAAAGCATCAGGATTGTGCATAATCTTCAATGTGTGTACACTATCATTTTACATAGTGGCATAATGACAATTAACTGTTCCTAACCACTGAAACTAAATATAAAATGATCTATTATAATTCCCAAATCTCCCTCATGAATATGAGTGGCCAGTTCAGAGCCTTCCACGATGTGTGCAGAGTTAGTATTGCTTTCACGCATGCATCACTTCACATTCATCAACAGAAGTCAATATTGACTTTCATCTGACTTTTTTTTTCAGTACTGTGAGTTCCTTATGCAGCTCTTCTCAGTCAGCCTTTGTTTTTATCACACAAAATAATTTACAAGTGTCAGCAAACTATGCCACCTTATTCTCCCCTTTTCTAAATCTATTATCGATACATGAATCAGCCCATACCCCTGGGGAATTCTGCTAGTGACTTCCTTGCTTAAACTGACCATTTATTCCTGTCTTTTAATTCATTATGTATTCACAAGAAGACATTGCCTCCTACTGCAGGGCAGCTCCCTTGCATCCTGAAGGTCACCCTGCACAGAGCATGTAATTTGGGGTTGTTAGTTCTGGGTACTATTTCCAGCTCTGGCAGTAATTTGCCATGTGATCTTGGGCAGTCTTTCACATACTTTTACTTTTAAATATCCATCCATAAACTGAAATCTTTCTAATGATCCTAGAAACCATTATGAGTGTGCTTAGCTTCATGCCCTTAGTTTGTCCTATGTAGTCAAAGTCATTAAAAGAAAGCGAAGCAAAACATGTAAGAGCCTGGGAGAAGAAGTCCTTGGTACAAAAACATTTCAGCCTCAGTTGATCTACTTGCTCTGAATCTGACTGCTGCCCATTGCTTTTTTGTGTGTGACTTCTCATCGAAGTCTCATGGCAAAATTTCTGCTCCCTGATGAGGTGACAGAAATTGAGCAAACACAAGGAGTGGAGTAAGAGGCGTTGGAAATGGCCGCTCATTTTCTCTATGTAAGAACGTTCATACCGACAGATTTACATGAGTAATCATAAGACTTTTTTGCAGTCCATGTATATGTCATTGATCAAAGGAATCACATGCATGAATGTTTAAAGAAATCAAAGATGAAGCTCATGATGAATACTTTATACAGATGTACAGCTTCTGGTTTTGTGTTGTTGGATTTTTTTTGGGGGGGCGGATTTTTCCGTTCCAAGCATGAGGGTGAATAACTGAGACTGAAGCCTGATAAAATGAGAAGCAGAGGTGGAGAAAAGGCCTAAAAGAGTGTTTTCTTGTATGTAGCTTGAGAATCTCTGAGTCTCCGGAATTATTCAGCAATTAAGAGGAGAGTTATTCAGTTGAATCCCAGGACTCAAGGGGTGTTCATTGTTTTGGGGGATTTTGTGAGGAAATGGCAAAGGAAGGCTATATTAAGGATGCTTTTGTTTGCAAACACCCATTAGGTGAAAGGACTTTGAGTGAGCTACAAATTTACTAAGGATAATATTTGCATGAGTTCTCAGCAAAACATTGTATCATTGTTGACATAGTAACAAAGTTGTCCAATTAAAAGAAAAGATTAACCCAAGTAACCTTTAACATACAAGTCTGTCTGAAAAAACTGGTCTTGCAAACAACACATTTTCTGCACATGAGCTGGTTTTGACCAGATGACATTGGCATTACTGAACTGACAAGAATAGTGCAAACCAATTTTCCAGCCAAGGTGGAGTCTACAGAGTTAAAACTGAAGTCACTTTAAAACTGTGAGCAGAGTAGCGAGATTCAAATGGTAATCCTTTGAGCTCTTAAAAAGAAAATAGTATCCCCATTGACTTTTAGAAACAGTAGCTAATGACCATTTTATCATTCCAGTAAATATTTTTTACTTGCTAACAAAATTTTAACAGTAGGAATTTGCAGACTACTACTGATTGTATGGGTGTACTCCACAGACCTCATTAAGCAGTATTTTAACCTCTTTCCAGAAATACTTAGGATTCTGTCTCTCTTCTGACTTCAGATCACTTATGAACCTTGACAATGTGTGAACAATATTGATCCTCTCATGTTTGCCCAGATCCAATTAGAAGTGTAGGGTTTCAGCTTGTTAATTATTATAATATAAGGGATGTTAGCTCCATTATGTATGTATAGAAAAAAAAAAGGAATAAGGTAGTCTATAAAGGTAGTGACRTGAATCCAACATGTTAGAATGGGATCAGTGAACTGAATACCACCAAGCTTGGGTTTCCTTCCTGCTAATATGATAATGTGCATATTTAAGAAGAGGCAGAAAGAACACAGCATTTTTGTTTCTTTCATATGACAAAACTACAATACTCAGTTATTTAACGATCTATGCATGAGAACAAGAAGTTCATGTCTGCACCCACAGATGCATCATTTATTTAATTCTTACAGGATAAATGTAAGGACAGACCTGAATTTTTTTGCTCTTCTGGCTTACTGCTCAGATGCAAGAAGACCAGCTAGTTCACAATTGCTCAGGGTTGTTCCAGCTCTTCCCAAAAATACAAAAATGCTTATAAAAGCCYAGGAGGATAGACTTGCACTGGGGCTTCTAATTAGCTGAAACCTTCTATACATTTTGAAAGTCTAGTAAAAGCAAACATCTACCATGGAAGTAAAGAGAACATTTGACATTAAATAAGTTAGAACTCATTTAATGTATTTCACCCACTCCTGGCTCCACTGTCAACGTCATGGTTTTACAGACATACTTTTTCTGGTTTGTTTTTGTTTTGTTTGTTTGTTTGTTTGTTTTAACTTGTGAATACGCCAGAGAGTCAGAAAAAGAACAAAAAGACATTTGACTCATTCCCAGTCCTCATCTTTTCTGAAGTGATTATACAAAGCACAGTGGAACACACAAAATAGACCTTTGGCAATCAGGTTACACTTCAGCCACTTTGTCATTCAGTCTGGGTTACACAGCACATGCTACACCGCTGTGACACAGGACTGAATTTTCCCTGAGGAGTAAATGATAGCTAAGAAATGGACTTTTTTCCTCATCTGTTGCCTTCCTTGATGCTCTTCCTAAGGTAAAAATATGATCAACATTGATCTTCTGAGTTTAAATGTCTTTGCTTCCCTGTGTCTTTTGCTGGTTTTTGGAGTACTGCTAGAGAAGTATGACTTGGAGTACTAAAAGAAGAATGAAACTGTGTTATTGTAGCTACTCAGGAGATAGCGATGGCAAAAAGAGCAATTCCTTCCTCTTCAGTCAGAGGATAGACCTCTGCCACCTCCATGGCTCATGGTGGTGGAAAGGGCCACCCTTGTGCCCCGCTGCTGTGTTGCCTGCTCCAGCCCCTTCTGTGTGCACAGCCTGGCCCAGCCTGTTCGCCCACTCGGATACTTGCCTGGTCTCCGAATAAGCTGTCCTGCTTCAAGTAATTTTTTTTTTTTTTTTTTAATCTGAATTAGTTTACTGCTGGTTGAGTGAGTCAAACTGTCCTCATGCAATGAAAGAAGGGCAGATGCATCACAAGAGAGGAGGCTGGAAGGGTGGGGGGCAGAGTGATGCTTTGGGCTCAGCTATAGTGGCTAACTGCTCCTGAAGGAAGGTCAAACTTTGTCAAAGTGGTGAGTGAAAAGAGGCTAAAAAAAACCCCAAACCCAGGAGAAAATTCTTACTTTTGCCTGATTCCTCTGTGCTCAGGCGAACAAGACTGTCTTTGCACTTTTTGTGCACAGGCAGCATTATACCAAGGGTCAACTAGGCTCCAGAATCGGTTTCTTCCTCTAACAGAATAAAACTGCAGGATCCCAAATGCTAACTGGCCTCTTGGGCTAACAGGAAATTAAAAATTACTGTCTGCTGGTTTTCTTCTCCTTAAATAAAGTTGCAAGAGTACTCTCTAGTTTGACTGTAAAAACTGATGGAAAGGAGCTATCTTTTAATTCTGTTTCATAGAACATAGCTTAAATCACTCAAATTTRACAGTTTCCAGGCTTTATAGCAATATGAACACATGATAGAAGAGAGTAATTCAGAAGATGAATTATCAGTATCTCAAGGACTAYAGTTCTGGACTCTGAATTCTTTGATTCAGCAAATAGGAAGTAGGCCAAAAAAAACCAAACCCAGAAGAAAAAAAAAACCAAAACCAAAACAAACAAACAAAAAAACCCACAACAAATTGGATCTTGCTTCCTTTTTTTTTTGCAGCAATATTTCATGTTTTTCTTGTTTAACTTCAGTCCAGATACCTTGAGGTTACTTTAGTTCTTTATAAAGGCTTAAATGATTCTGGTTTTGGTGTTAAAGATGGTGACTTATCCTAGAAGCTCTGGTTCAGCAGATTTACTGAGTTAGAGAAAATGTGCATGTTCTGGTGAGAAAATATTAATAGGTGGTTCCCAGTGCTCTTGGGATAGTTCATTTTCACCTCAGAAATCATGAGCTGAGTGATAGGTCTGTAACAAAACCCAGCGCATTTCATGCAGCTTAGTGGCAAAGGTTCATTTAAATCAGAATTCACTCACTCTACTTAAAAACTGTTATTCCAGATCCTGTAAAAAGTGGTCTGAATTTTGGGTCATTTGTCCAGGGAAACATTAATGGATCACACTTCCTGTGTTCAGCAGCAGCCTTTCCCCTCATCTGTTTGCAACCAGAAAGAAAAGACCCCCTGTAACTTCACAAAATAGGTAACGAAGCAAGATCGCTCCTGTCTTTGTACACATGTAAGGATGTATTTGGAATGCCAGAGTCTGTTTAGATGACTAACAAGATTTGAGGTTTTTTTAGTCTGATTTCTTTTGTCTTTTGTTGAGACTTGAAATAGTTTTTCCTTTCCATTTCTTTAACGGGTGGTACTCTGCAAATAGACCCTGCCCCATCTGTTACGGCATGATATGAGCAGTACCTTCCCCAGCCYTGTTTGCTAGGGATGCTACAAAATCAACAGGAATCAAAAAAGATGCAGAGAGAGGGAAATCGCCCATGAAAATGGGATGAAAAAAGACTTCAGAAGACAACAGTATATCAAGACCGCCCATGTCTCTGGGTCCCTGAAGAGAAGATCTAACACAGCCATGGCCCTTCTCACCTTGGAGCTTAGCTGAGGGCGGCGGTGGACCAATTTCTCAGTGGAGAAGGGGCCCTTCAGCCCCAGGTGGGTCAGTCTGTCTGGTCCTCCCTCTGCGCATCTGAGCCAGGACAGCATGGCACAGAGGTTTGGTATGGGAGACACTGGTTACTCACTTACTCCCTTTTACAYACAGCACTTGAACGCAAAGCCTCGATACTCACTGACTGTCTGGTTTGACTGTCAACAGTGCTGAGTTTATGAAGTCTCCCCCACCTTTACTGATAGTTATCACATCCTCACATCTGTTATTTCCTTTCCTTATTCTAATTTCAATAAAAAATTATTTCATCTGGTGAAATTTCACCAAATGAGGAATATAACTCCTGCACTGGCCCTTCATTTTTATAATTCATCAAAAAAACACAGGCTTTGTTAAATGTCTCGGCTTCCAGCCAGAAAAGTCAGAGGTCTCCTGTGATGACAAATTTCAAGTCCCTCAGCTTGGTCATATGTATTTGTTTCAAGTATTAGCTTATCAGCATTCAACTCAGTATCACAGGAAGCACTGAAAAAGACATTGGAGAGAAGGAAAAAGTAGGAGAAAAAAATGGCAAAGAGAAAAAATAGTTTCTTAAGTAAATTGTGCTTTCCTTCCTCTCTTACTGTGCTCTCTCTCATATGACTCAAAAGAGACTGTGAGCACTGGCTTTGAACCTTTAAATAGCTTTAGCTACTTCAATTTTCTTTCGCCTTGGTAAGACACTTCTGAAAATCCAGCAAAGTAATAGTTTCTTTTTTCTATAAAGCACTACTTTTTTATACAAACTACAAATCCCTGTTTTATACACTACTGATTTTTCTCAGGAGGAGAAGATAGACACGTTCATTATAATTTTCTACTTTTTTTTCCAGAAAAGAATAGCTGTGGCTGAAATACTTTTTCTTGCTTTAAGGGGAGAATGGTGYTAATCATAAAAACAGTACTTACGATAATGTCTGAAAAAAGTATGACTGCCCAGGACTATATCCCATTATGCCATGCCAACAGAAAATACTAATCTGGTAATAATGATAATTCTGGTCCAAAAAYTTATAATTTAATCTCAGTCATTCATTATACTAAATCATTAGTCTAAAAAGAGCATTTATGGTAATTTGTACATAAAGCTAATGTACAAGGCACTGGACTAAGAGTTGAACTGGATCAAGAATGTGTGTTAAGTATGTTTATCCATACCATCTACGACCTGAGCAAATGATTTAGCTGTTCTGTGCCCTGGTCCCCAGCTTTAACTGAGGATTTTATCTCCTACTTTTGGTCTCTGTTGTCTCTTTAGACYACTGTCAGGCAGGGATTGACCCTTACTGTATGTTTGTATAGCACCAAGAACTAAGTGGGGTTGCTCTAAGAGTTAATCTAATGAATGGATAATAGAAGCGTGAAAAATTCAAGCCAGTTACTGAATTTTGCATTTGCTAATTAAATTAACTATATGCTTTTGGAAAAGGACCACATCTTGTTCTTCAGTTTAGAAAAGCAAAAATGTCGACTAAATCTATTCTACTCCCCTCTCTTGAAGGAGCAATCACTTCTTTCAGTCCCCAAGATCTGACATTTATTAATGTAAGTAATTTGCATAGCAGATATTGTGATATAGCCAGTCTTTTCTAATCCAGCTCAGTAAAGCTGTTGTCAGCTCTCAGCTTCATTTGCAATGAAAGGATTTTCATGAGGTCAAGGTAGAGACCCACACGAGGATGTGTACCTTCTGTGGATGGGTACCTCCACCGTACCTGTTGCGCTGCCAGTTTTGAATGCTTCAGTGAGTTTTCTCTCCTTTAAGCTACAACTGTGTGCAACTGATAACAAAACCTTCTTCCAAAATAATTTCATGCTGCTGGCTTGTTTAGCAAGCAAATAAAAAAAAAAAGAAAAAAAAAAGAAAAAAAAAAAAAAAAAAAAAAAAANAAAAAAAAAAAAAGGAAAAACCCACTTGTGCATTGCAGATGGACCAAACGCTTTTTTGTTGATTTGTCTGCAAAATTATTAGTGTCTTTGAGTCCCACCTTCACTCCAGTGGCCCCTTAGGGTGCAGCGAACCATACAGGTATGGTACATACTGGGCACATGTCAGGCATGGTGAGCTGCAGGTTAAGCAGCCTGCTATTCCCACTGCCTGCAGAGAAGCTGGCTGGGTGGTTTTGGAAGCTGCTTTCCCTACTGTTCTTCTGTGTGGAGAAGGACACCTGTGATTAGCACCCTCTGCCCTCATCGTACCTTTCCCTCTTGGGCTGGCAYGAGCACAGCAAACAAGGTGTTCAGTGCTGTCCTGTTCTGGAGGTGCCTCCCAGTGCTGGATCTGCCCTCTGGAGAGGAGGCTCAGGAATGCAAGGTGGCCTCCACCTGCCGGTGCTCCTCCCTCCAGGCTGCCAGGGCAGGCAGAAGTCCACCCGCGCCTCCTCTGCACCAGATTGCTAAAGATGAAGGAGCTTGGAAGCATGGGTGGCCTTCTCCTGGTGAAGACCATATTCAAGTTTATTCCAAACCTGCAGACATATTTGACAGTCTGCCCTGACCAGTGGGTCTTAATCTTCAGAAAGGCAGCTTCCATCCTCTTCAGCTTCCATTTTCTTGGACGTGTTCCCACCTGCTGTCATGGCCAGTAGAGGTGGGCAATTCAGACCTCTTTTCCTACAGAGTCTGGTCATTCTCTTGGAAGCAAATCCTTGCCTCCCTCGCCACCATGGCATGGTGAAACAGCAGTCTCTTCCAGCTCCCAAATGGCCACTCAGTATCCCTGCAACCGAGACTGGGAGAGAAGATGGGACATGTCCTTTTTCCTGAGGATAAGGAGCAAAACAGAAATGATGGAAAACTCTAACTACCAAAAGGAAAGGAATAGTAAGATGTAGAAGTGGGAGATAATGAACTGCAAAGTATGGCAAATGCCCAAAAGTGACATGGCTGCTTCATAGCACCCTAGTCCTAGGTCTCTACAGCATGTACTSAGTGGTTCTTGTGAAAGGTGAAACATCTCGGGATCCTTTTGGACTTCCCTGTGAAGAATCTGAAAAGTTATTTCGCCTATGCACAGAAGGGAAAGAGACAGATCTTTTCCACCATGCCTCTGTGCATCACCTAAGGAGTGAGTTCAGAGGGAGAAACTGTCCTCTGAGCTGTGCAATGCTTATGTCTGTAATGGGTCCTCTTCCTCCACTGAGAGGAGCAAAGCAGAATAGGATGAAAGATGAATGTGCAAGATGTGGGGAGCCAGGAATCCACATGAAGCAGGTACCTTTACAAATTGCTAGTATAGGCACACGTTATTCTCCTTGTCTCTCAGTTTCCCAATAATGAAAGAAAAAAAAAATTTAAATCAAAATTTATTGAAATTATAACAAGTTTCATTAATGTATTCATTTTTAATAGGGAAAATACAGAAGAAAATAAAAAATTATTGAAATTATAATGATTTTCATTACTGCATTTATTTTTAAATACAGGTAAAATAGAGTAGAGAAGGCTTTTGGCTTTCCTGGATTACACTGATCAGCTTCATTTTTGTGCAAGGCCATTCTGGGTCCTCAATTTATTCAGCACTGCTGTTGTCATTGCTTGCTTGACTCAGCTCTTGTCTTTTTGGAGAACTGGAGTGGAAATGTTTGGTTATATAATTTAGCTGAACTTGGAGGCAAAGAAGGTCATCCACCCTAGTGGATAGTGCAGAAGGTTTCAAATGTACTTGGAAAACAAGGAAAGCCATTACAAAACCATAACTGCTCTGTACAGGAGAGCAAAACACTGTGTCATTAATTCATAATTATTACATTAATGGACTACACTTAAATCAATATATCTAGCCACAGAGAGCTGAAAGCATCATTTGACCTAGCACTCATATTTCCCCAGGAATACAAAACACTGTGAAATGTCCTCACACCCTTTGCACTGAGTATGATGTGTGGTGCCCTTGGGGGGAGGCAAAGGGCACAGAGAGTCAAGAGGATGATAAGCAGTGCAGCCTGCCTGAATCCTGGGCTGCCAGACTCCAGCTCCCATCACAGATACAGTACAGAAGTAACCACTCACCCAAATAGCCACCACCACCAAGCAATTTAATGAGGCTCTTGCTCATCATCGTCTCAAGCGCAGAGGCCAGAAAAGGTATACACAGGTGCATCATAGGTCAGAAGCATCTCATTATAGTTTCAAGTTCCCACGAAAAGCAGGACTGTTTGCCCTTACATTTCAGATTATTCTTTCAATAAACTTAGCTTCAGGCCATCAACACTGATGATTATACTTTGGAGAAAGTATAATGGAAAAATCACTAATATGTTGGGCAGTTTTCTATCTGGAGGAAACTATATTGCTTCTTGGCTTCTAATACAGCCATGCAGCACCTAAAAGTATAATGACAGCTTACGCTTAATTTATTAAATTTGTCTGTAAATCTACTAGGCATTAAAATTGTTCTGCCCTTTTCAAAGTACACCTGTAGCGTTTGAAGTAATGTTCTCCTCCACCGGTGAAGTTAGAGGTTAATCATGTGCAACATAAGGAGATGTTTTCTTTCATTTCTCTAAATGTGCAGGTCATCAATTTCAACATGTTTTAGGAAGTGCAGGGGAGGCAAGTAGGAGGAGAGAAACAAATCTATCATTTGGGACACAAGAAAAATATTTAACAAAAGCTTAGAGATTCAGGAAAATTCAATACTCTGTAACCTTGCTGCCTTGGTTCAGAAGATGAATGAAATAATTTCAGACAAAATGTGGCAATAACAGGTGTTTGTGTGGGCTGGAAGGATGTTCCCTCTGAGGGACCACAGAGATGCATATGTTGCCTAAGCATGCTGTACAGTACTTATATGCTGGACATGGAGCTGCCCTGTAAAAACCATATACTTTCACATTTGCCTGCAAAATCAAGTCCTGAGCAAAGCTTTTGTCCAAACAACAGTTAGAGAGCATTGCAAAGGGCAGCCGAGAGCAAAGAACACGAACGAATACAACCTTTGATCATTTGACATGACATTTGATCTGACTAAGCAGTCTGGCCGGCCTGCTTACAGCCTGGGGACAAATGAAAGTCCTTGTTAAAGAGAATGACACATTCTATTTGCAGAACTTCAACATGATCAAGAAATTCCCTTCTCCCTTCCCCTATTTTGCTTTTTTAATCAGTAGATGATCGAAGCCTCCACTCCTTTTCAGTGTGCTCTGAGTGGGATGCTGCATGACTTGCCAAAACCCCTTTGTCTAACGCACACCCAGCTCGCCTGGGAGTTAGTTTGTAGATGGTGGAGTTTGCTTGCTTCAAAGTAAGGAAAATCTGTTGAGATTGTAAAACCCAAAAATATTARTATTTGATTTTACCAAGTGCCAGGTTTGCCTGTAGCATAGAACTGCAATAATTCATTTATTGCACGAAGATGGGATAAGGTGACATACTGGTTATTACAAAAAAACATAAAGAAGGTATTTATGGGGGCTACAGTAGTCAGTCACAGGTGGCAATGGCTCAGTAAGGAATTGTCATGTGTTGTAGCCATCGTGTGTTGCTCCACATTCTCCTCCTTACCATTTGGGAGTTGAATGATCTGTAATGAAAAATAGGACTGTTTTTAAATTAAAAAGAATAGATAAAATTCTAATAAATTAGAATACCAATCATCTAGTTTATTTAGGATTTTTATTACAGAAATGCATGAGGCCATGATGACATCATTGTTCATTTTGCTAGCGAAATGTGGGTGGGATAGGCAGACATGCCATCTGCAAAGCTGTGCTGGTTGCAAGCAGCTCAGCACTCAGGTTTTCAATACCCCTCTGCCGTGGGTCATCCTTCCCTCCGTCCTGCTGGCTGAGACACCCATGTGATGGTAACATACTCCACTCAGCTGAAGGCACATCTGCACTAGCTGCTCTGCTGGGTGAGCCAGCAACACTCCCGTTTGCCCCTGTTGTCCATGCTTTGGGAATGGTTTTGGAGCGTTGGATTCTTTCTGCATGAAACTGATTTCATCTGGATGAAATTAAAGCACGAGACACACTCCAGGAGTGCAGCTAGGGCTCTCCAGCTGCCAGTAGTGTTCAGTGCACAAGGTCCAGCTAGACACACACTGAGGCAAAACCTCCCGACAGTGTCCTGTAAAATTAGGATGATATCAGTAATATCCACAATGTTAGACACTTAACGAAATGTTAGTAAATACATAAATGTCAGCACCCTGTGAGTTTAGGTTTGCACACTGCAGGTATGGGTCCCAGAGAGTGCTGCTGTCCTGTCCCTCGCCAGCTGGGCACAGGCACCCCACAGCACCCCATGGCACCCCCAGGGATGATGCTCTGCCTGGCCTGGGCAGAGGTGGTGATGCTGGTGGGGCGACTCCTGGCAGCGTCAAACCCAGTCTGATTGCGGCTCTGTACTCTCTTTGCTTTCTCTGTCACAAATTTTCATGCGCCTTTCATATCTCTTTTCCGGGTGACTCCTTTGTATCGAAAGTCATGCATAATTCCCTGGTTGCTACTTAATCTGGCTGACAGTCATCTCCCACTTCAACACCATCAGCTGGGGGCTGATGGCATCATCCTCTTTAATGTGATCAATTTTGGGCAAATGCCTTTGAGGCAGTGTTGTGTATTTGTTGCACACACACATACACACTGCATGCGCTCACATTCGTATCTTAACATGTGGTGTTAACCAGGCCATTGCTGAGCAGGGGCTGTGGGGCACGCCCCCCCCATCCCCCAAGGCACAATACACAGGGAAACCAAACACATGGGAACACTTTAAAAGAAAATGTGCAGGTATAACACTGCCACAAGAGCAACAGAGAGCAATGCACCCTTGCAGACAAAACTGCTCGCTATTTCACAACCACCTCCAGAGTTAGAAAATAAAATGTATTCCACTGTGGGACACTGCAGTTCTGCTGCAGGACTTCATCTTCTCTTTTCCATTCCAAACTCTGAAAAGACAAGTTAAAGTAATCAAAGCATTTCGCTGGAAAAAGGGAATGCAATGGCACTTACACCTGGAGGTCAATCTCTGAACACCAGGTTAACTATAGCAGGTCTTCCAGGCATTCAGCTCCCTGACTGTCTGCAAAAGGGCTTCCCCCAAGCCAGGGCAGCCGGCAGAGAGGTCCCAGCCTCCCTGTCGTCGAGTTCAGGGCACTGACTGCAAGAGCCGCTGAAAACATCCCAGGATTTCCACAATTTCTCAGCCAGGAAAGCTGGCGGAAGCAGGGGAGTCCTCAGGCCTACCCCAGGAGCTGGTGGGCTTCCAATTAGGCTGAAATCCACTGATGCCCCACCTATGTTTCACCAGAAATTTGCTGAAACTGCTATTTCCAGGAATCATTTACCTGCCAACAAAATCCAGTGTTCATAGAATCATAGAATCATTAAGGTTGGAAAAGACCTCTAAGATCATCAAGTCCAACCGTCAACCCAACACCACCATGCCCCACTAAACCATGTCCCTAAGTGCCTCATCTACACGTCTTTTAAATACTTCCAGGGATGGTGACTCCACCACTTCCCTGGGCAGCCTCTTCCAATGCTTAACCACTCTTTCAGGAAAGAAATTTTTCCTAATGTCCAATCTAAACCTCCCCTGGCACAACTTGAGGCCATTTCCTCTCGTCCTATCGGTAGTTACTTAGCAGAAGAGACCAACACCCACCTCGCTGCAACCTCCTTTCAGGTAGTTGTAGAGGGCAATAAGGTCTCCCCT
>JAYKAV010002975.1:526637-554565 GCA_035582835.1 Phoebastria nigripes | reverse complement strand
GTTTGTAAACAGCAGGTCAAGCGAGGCCCTCCCCTGGTAGGCTCCCTCACCAGCTGCGTCAGGAAGTTGTCTTCCACACACTCCAGGAACCTCCCGGACTGTTTCCTCTCTGCCGTGTTGTATTTCCAGCAGACRTCCRGGAAGTTGAAGTCCCCCAYGAGAACAAGGGCTAGTGATCGCGAGACTTCTGCCAGCCGCTTGTAGAATGCTTCATCGTGTTTCAAGTGCAGGCCAGCTCCTGATAAGCTTTAGCAATTTGTGTGACAGTCTTGTGTCTAAGATTAAAAGGCAACAAGAACAAAGTCAAGATTAACCCCTCTAACTTGACTGGTTTGCTGGTTTATTTGTTATTTTTCATGTTAACTGACTCCTACAATATGTACCCTTTCTGGGAGGAAAAAACAGAACAGTAAGTGTTTTTAATTTGTTCATGAAACACTTTGTCTAAAAGATAAACCTGCTTTAATCCGAGGTTCTGTTGTCTCCAGCATCCTGCRTATCTGGCTTATTTGAGTTGTCAACATCTGCAGCGGTCCTTTGTTTATATGTTTTTCAGAGACGTGGGGTAACATGTATCCCTCAGGTTTCAGATTTCAGGAATGGTTTTTGCACTATCTATCTATATGATAAGATCAAAGAGAGAATAGATATCAGAGGTAAGAGTCCCACCTATTGGCCAGAAGAGGAAAATGATAACCAAATGCTTTCTGAATCTTGAGAATATTCTATCTACTATGAAAAATTATAAACAAAGAAAAATTGCCACGAATAAGGACTCATCTGAATGCCAATAAATGCAGAAAATAAGTCATTCAGGAACTACTGAAGAGAAATACTTAATAGTAATAGTACATGAATCTCAACATTATTTATTACTGTGTCACATTTCTCTGTTACTCTACAGGTGTGATTCATCTCTGGCTTGTAGACATTTATGTGTTTAAATATAGGATGTACATGTGAACCAGCCATCTAAGACCCCGCTCTAGTCAGCGGAGAGCAACCCACAAGTGGGTGCCTGATGCCGCTTGGGATCTCATCAAGTACCCAACGGCTGTCCCAGAGGAGTGTGGGGCTTCCTGCAGGTCCTGCACTGCCCTCCTACCTGCCCCATGCTGAAGTCTTCAGGGCATCTCAAGTGGCATTAAACATCAATGCTTGGGGAATTGTAGCAGCCTCTAGCTCACAGGCAGACACTTACAGCCAGAGATCTGGAGTTGGGAGTCTCCAGTCCGGAGCTGAACCCACCCTAGATGATCCCTAAGGATTGAAGAGCAGCTCTGCAGCAGAGCTGAGTTGCCCCAGTCCCAGCTCAGTAGGTGTTAGAGGTGCAGTTTCTCTCCGCATATTTTCACTAAAAATCCTGCATTGGCTCAACTCAAATCCAGAATTCCTCTGTTAGCTCCATTAACATCAAATTTAGATTGCAGTATGTATTCACTGCCAGGAGACAACACTATCTACAGTAAGCTGGGATACGGTCTCCTGAAATGCAGATTTCTCTAACTGTGCACCAAGAGCTGTAGCAAGGGCAGGGTGAAAGGGACACCTGTCTCAGGCAGCCTCTGAGGGTTTCAGGAGCTCCAAACAGGGGTCATACCTCTGCACCCCTCTGCTGCCTGCTGCTGCCATCGCCCATGAGGAAGGGCTGCAGGTCAGCAGCAGTGACAGCCAAGCCTGGTGGGGATGGGGGTTAACGGGGGCCTTAGCTGTACTGGTGTAATGGATGAGGGTGGCCCCAGTGCCGACGTGCATCACTTCATCTTGGTGTATACCGCTGGAATTCCATGTTTTAATAACAGCAGTAGCGCTGCTCAGCCCTGACGGTGCGTGGCCTCTGAGAAATCACACTGAGCCCACTACCAACCAAGCTCCTCCAGTGCAGCACTGATTAGTAGGACCTTTCTCATCCAGAGATCTTAATGGTTAAACCCAAGAACAAAGAAGAGAGAGAGATTTTCTTTTCCAATTGAGATAAACATTTATGTTGATTCAGGATAGCAATTGCTGAGTTCAGTCATTGTTCAACATTGTACTTACAGCTATTTGCAAGGTGAAAAAGCAAAACCAAAGCTAAACTATTAAGAAGGAGGGAATATTTGTTGTTGTTACTTTGATTATGCATGCAGTTGGGATTGTTTCTACAGGAAACACACTTTCTATAGGAACAGTCACTTTTTAATAACTCTTATTGTTCTCCTTGACTTTTAATTCAGGAAATTTTATTCAAAGCAGAGCCATGGTCTGTTGTTTATGAGTTCTAGCACCATCTCATCACTCTAATACTTGAGTGAGTTGTTTTCAATAGCTTTTTAAACGACACGATCAAAATCTATCAATCCATAATATATTTTCTGAAGCTTACCTCAGAGAGAAATGTTCGTTTTGCATGTAAACATTTTAATTTGGGAGCGCACAAAATTGTTTTGTTTGAGCAGGCTGCTGCTGGGTTTAGATTAGAGTAAGAATTCCCAGGGATTTTTCTATTTTGTGTGTGTGTGTGTGTGTGCTGACAGCAGCTTCCCAGAGGCCAAACCACACAGTGCTTGGAAGCTGTTTCCTACCACTCACTTCGTAAGGATGGTGTAGGACACTGTGCATCATGTTCCTGGCAAAGACCTTTTCTCTGTCTTGGACTGGTTCTCCAGAAAGTTCTCTGAGTAAGAGCATAAGAGCAAATGTACTGGATCAGTCCAAAGCCAGAAACGGATGTCTAGGCAAAAGCACAAGAATAGGACAAGCACACAATCACATCTTAGGGGTCTTCTCCAGTCATTTGCAGCTTACGAGCTTTATAAGTCTTGTGATATCTGTGCATTTAGGAAACCCCAATGGATTTCTCTTCCATGAAGTTGTCAAATCATGAACCCACGTAACTTTTAGCACCTGCAACAGTCTGTTGCAAGAGCTGCACATAAGCCTCTACTTCCAGGGTGCTATAAGAATAAATTATCTTACCTAGACCTATATTCTAGACTAGCTTTGATATCCTACTAAAAAGCCAGAGTAAAGGAAAAGGTGCTTAATCTTGAGACAGTTGGGTTTTTTTTTCCTTCATGAAATGAGATTATACTAATAGAAGCAATTTAGCACATAGTGGTTTGGACACAAAATTATTGTAGCACTATATAATGCATATGTCCTGCTCTCCCTACATCCAGGTGAAAGCCCTGGGGGTGAACTGCAGTGCTCCAGTAAAGACAGTTCATTGTAATTACAAAGCTGTACTTCAGCATCCCCTTCTTCACCTTTCTGACCAAAAAACATTTGCAAAAATGCAAATATGGAGCAAGTAAAACAAATCAAAATGGAGAAAGTTTTGTGTATTATGTGAGAGAATGGAACTAAGGGGAGAAAACCAAAGTCACTGAAGCTCCCTGCCCGGGCTGACTGGCGGACCCGCCTGTGTCGGGAAGTTCTCATGCCTGTGGAGGAGAAGGATAATAAGAAAATTGTGGACAAGCCCACTGCATAAATATCACGGTGCGCTGTAACCTGGCCACCTCTTATAGACCATGAATGTGGCTCTGGTTTGCTGAGAGGAGTGCCTGTTTCAGGCACAGCCGAGAGGAGCACTTGCTGCAGGCGCTTGGTGCACTCCCACCAGCTGCAGAAAGCATCCAAAGCTCCTGTTTTACACAAGCGATCTGTATCGGCAGAGAGTCCAGATACATGATGTGGAGGAGAATAAAAAAAAAATGTTTGTTTGTTTCTACCCATGAGCACCAGAGCAGGAAAAGGCAGAGAATAACATTTACCTGGGCAGTAAACCTGGTCACAAAATGCAGTTGTAACATTTTCCACCTTAGAAGTTGCTAATTCATCAAAATCTGAACATTTCATTGTGATGATGAAAAAAACCTCCAACCCCTAAAATAATTTCTTTTAGAAAAATTATAAAAAAGGGTTAGCAGCAGCCTGTTTAGTACTGTTTAGTACAGTGGTGCTCAAAACAGGAGGTCCTGCATTATGGATCTCTGACATCTTCCTAAGCAGCAAGGAACAAAATGTTTTTAAAGGTAATGTAACAGAAATGTGTATGCAGAAGAATGCTTTTAAAGGGTTTAAATATGTATGTAAATACAGGGTTGACCTCTAGTTTTCCATGAAAATTGCCACAGCTGTTTTCTCCGGAAGGCTTATTAAAATTGTATTTTTCTTGGAGAAAGATTATGTTTGCTCTTATCCTGATCATATGATATCAGGTGGCATAAATTGATACAAAATCCAATGCTTGGATCAATACTGTGATAATAATGCTAAGAGAACTGAAAAAATGGATAAAAGCATCACTCTCCACAGAAACGTTGATTCACTGACCATCTGCCTTACTTCAGTTAAGTGCTTCACCACTTTAGCTTAGCATTAGACAAGTCAGCCCATAAATTAAATAACTGAAGTCATACTATAATTCTTGGCTACCCTGGTCTATTTTTTTAAGCTGTCAACATCTGAAATGTCACATGTATTTCTTTTTGGGTAGATAGTGAGCATGTGCCAACTTCTGCCTACTCATCTTAAGCATGAACACAGACAAGTAGCAATTATAGTCTTGGTTTCTATTAGTCACTTAAACCAAAATAAGAGCTCTTCAGAGTTTAAATATGTGCATTAAATATATTTCTATTTATTTGCTTAAACAAATTCACTTGACATGTTAGAGGACCGTGCCCATATTCTGCACTTAGACAGCAACAGAAGCAAGAGAACCCATTAAGAACTTTAAAATATCACAATAAAAGGTTCATTTTTACAGGCCATTAGGATTCCATTAGTCTCATCTATTCGTTTCCAGGCTGAAAAGCAAGTATCTAATTGGATGCTTTCATTAGATTAAAAAAAAAAAAAAAGAATGTGATTTTAACAAAGAGAACACAGTAGATGACTGCCCACTCAACTGGAAGGCTGAGAAGAAGCTCAGAAGACATTTCTGATAAACAAATATTGCAATGATGTGACCAAGATTATATTGTTAATTTTAGAGTATAACAGTAGCTCTTGACATATTTTTCACCCTCATTGTCAGCATAAGGAAGCTATACAAAATACGGGAGAGAAAAGTTTACATTATTTTCCTACATGACATTTCCATGTTGATCACTTAAATAACACCAGAGAATGGCCTAGATCAGATGCCAAAATAAAAGATTAACAGCTTGCTGCTGGAGACACCAAAGCCTGAGGCTCCAGTCCAGCAAAGAACATAAGCAGTTGATTAAGAAGAAGGTCAAGTTTAAGCCTTCTCATCTTCAGCAAGCTGCACAGGTCTGTGCCCGGTGGGATCTAAGTGCACTCCTGCAGTTCAGCACGTGCTTAAAGCCCTCATTTGGCAAAGCATGGGATGTGCCGCCCCAGAAGACTTATGCAACCTGTGCAGAAGTCCTTGCTGTCAAGCCCTCGGTACTATTCTTAGCTCACACGAGCCAGATTTTAACAAGCCACCTGACCATGGGCTGTATCTTCATGTGCTCTGCACCCGTACAAGTAGGCTTAAAGGTGAGCTCGTTAACAGACGGACAGAAGATTTTGTGTGTTAGCCAAGCGTGACAGTGTCAAGATCCCAGGGACCAAGAATGAGGCAAAAAGCTAAAACAGGTTGGTAGTACATATAGTCAACAGGAATAATTACAGCTGTATGAGTCAATGAAAAGATGTTCTGGAAAGAATAGAAGAGATATCTTTTAGAACTTAATCAGTCTGCTGTAAGGTTAGCATGACATCTTTGGGGGGGGAACAAGTTTCCCTCTCTAGAATAGCAGAGGGTACTACATCTCCTTTTGAGGCCCAAGGACCCTGCTGCAGGCAGGCAGGAACAGCTCTGATCACGGGCTGAGTCCTACATTCCTCAGCATGGGATAAATGCTGCTCTGGAAGAAACGTGAATGGGCCCAGAGACTGAACACTGCTCTCGTTCTCCAGAAATGGTGCTTGTGGGAACAAGAGGTAGAGACTTTTTTTTGAAAGATAATAGAACATGTCAATAGATGAGTAAAAAGTTGGGGGCAAATAAACTTTCAAAATCATATTGCAAGATAACAGGAAAAAAAATCCAGAAACTAACTGAGCTTTTTGGAGAAAAACAAGAATTATCATTCAGCATCAGGAGCAAAAAGCTTGGTGGCTTCCCAGTAAAAACATTTTAAAACTCACATTAACATGATAAATTTTCTACATTTAACTGGTAAACAAATTTTTATTTCTACCTTTGGTAGCCATAATAATTCATATAGGGTTATTCCCATGTAAGGAGTTTCTGAATTTATGCTACAGATGTGTCTAGAGAACAGTGGGTAGACAGAAAAGATTAGAAATAAAAAACCCCAGATATCCAGAGGAAAGAGAAAAAGGGATGTGTTATTTCAAGTTGTGGCAGTTGTTATGAAACCAACACTTGCAGATTCTGACATCTCGTGGCATACCTGGGTAACTGCAAAACTCTTCACTTTCTTCTTATTTTATTTTATGGGAGTTTTTT
Organism: Phoebastria nigripes; assembly: GCA_035582835.1. Classification (NCBI taxonomy): domain Eukaryota; kingdom Metazoa; phylum Chordata; class Aves; order Procellariiformes; family Diomedeidae; genus Phoebastria; species Phoebastria nigripes. The sequence goes on along the minus strand of JAYKAV010002975.1, from coordinate 548,090 downwards.
GGTTTGATTTGCTTGGAACCAACCTTGATGTAAAGAACAATATTTTTACTAGAGGTTCTAAAGTGGGAAGCCTTAAAAACACCAGGAGGTTAAGAATACAGCTGAGCATCAATCTGGGAAAGGAATATCCGGTAACTGCTCCCATGCTTATAGGTGCTGCACAAAATATCTTTAATTGCACTGCAAAATACCTTAATGTTAATAATTTGTAAAATGTCATGTACGTAGTTTTAATATTTCCTAAATCCACAGATTTTGATCATAAAATCTACAGTCTGCGAGTTCTGTGTCCAGAGCATGGTACTTCAATTCTGTAGCCCTCCTGACTGCAAACACCAGGCTGTATTTTGGGAGTTTGCAAACCATTTCCTACTCTTGTCCACAGCATCTATGTGGTTGCCAAACTTTTGGGGAAGACCCTGCCTGTCGCCAGCCACACGGCACAGTGTATTTGCCCACTGGCTTCCCATATGGCCCAGCATAGCAGCCATACATCATGCTTATTCATATTAGACCCTGCATTTGGTTATCTATGGATATGTTACTGATGTGTTAGAAAGGGTTATTGATGTGTTAGGGTTATTGATGTGTTAGAAACCAGAGAAGCACCTGGGAATGGTCACGTAGGAATTAGGGCTTCTTCCCCCAAAAAGGTGGCAGGATCAATAGCCCAACTGAAGTGCATCTACACCACTGCACGCAGCACGGGCAACAAACAGGAGAAGCTGGAAGCCATTGTGCAGCAGGAAAACTATGATATAGTTGCCATCACGGAAACATGGTGGGATGACTCGCACAACTGGAGTGCTGCAATGGATGGCGATAAACTCTTCAGAAGGGATAGGCAAGGAAGGAGAGGTGGTGGGGTAGCCCTGTATGTTAGGGAGTGTTTTGACTGTCTAGAGCTTGATGATGGTGATGACAGGGTTGCGTGTTTATGGGTAAGAATCAGGGGGAAGGCCAACAAGGCAGATATCATGGTGGGAGTCTGTTGTAGACCACCCAACCAGGATGAAGAAGCAGACAAAATATTCTATAAGCAGCTGGGAGAAGTCTCACAATCGCTAGTCCTTGTTCTCGTGAGGGACTTCAACTTACCAGATGTCTGCTGGAAATACAATACAGCAGAGAGAAAACAGTCTAGGAGGTTCCTGGAGTGTGTGGAAGACAACTTCATGACACAGCTAGTGAGTGAGCCAATGAGGGAAGGCACCCCGCTGGACCTGTTGTTTGCGAACAGAGAAGGACTTGTGGGTGATGTGGTGGTTGGAGGCTGTCTTGGGCACAATGATCATGAAATGATAGAGTTTTCAATTCTTGAGGAAGTAAGGAGGGGGGCAAGCAGAACTGCTACCTTGGACTTCTGGAGAGCAGACTTTGGCCTGTTTAGGAGCCTGGTTGACAGAGTCCCTTGGGAGGCAGTCCTGAAGAGCAAAGGAGCCCAGGAAGGCTGGACATTCTTCAAGAAGGAAATCTTAAAGGCGCAGCAGCAGGCCATCCCCATGTGCCAAAAGACAAGCCGGCAGGGAAGAAGACCGGCCTGGCTGAACAGAGAGCTATGGCTCGAACTCAGGAAAAAAAGGAGAGTTTATGACCTTTGGAAGAAGGGGCAGGAAACTCAGGAGGACTACAAGGATGTTGTGAGGTTTTGCAGGGAGAAAATTAGAAGGGCCAAAGCCCAACTAGAACTTAATCTGGCTACTGCCTTAAAAGACAATTAAAAATGTTTCTATAAATACATTAGCAACAAAAGGAGGGCTAAGGAGAAGCTCCATCCTTTATTGGATGCAGGGGAAAACATAGTGACCAAGGAGGAGGAAGAGGCTGAGGTACTTAATGCCTTCTTTGCCTCAGTCTTTAGTAGTAAGACCAGTTGTTCTCCGGGTACCCAGACCCCTTGAGCTGGAAGACAGGGACGGGGAGCAGAACGAAGCCCCCATAATCCAAGGGGAAATGGTTAGTGACCTGCTACACCACTTAGACACACACAAGTCTATGGGGCCAGATGGGATCCACCCAAGATTACTGAGGGAGATGGCAGAAGTGCTCACCAAGCCACTTTCAATCATTTATCAGCAGTCTTGGCTAACCAGGGAGGTCCCAGTTGACTGGAAGTTAGCAAATGTGACGCCCATCTACAAGAAGGGCCGGAAGGAGGATCTGGGGAACTACAGGCCTGTCAGCCTGACCTCGGTGCTGGGGAAGGTTATGGAGTGGCTCATCTTGAGTGCCATCACGCGGCATGTACAGGACAACCAGGTGATCAGGCCCAGACAGCATGGGTTYATGAAAGGCAGGTCCTGCTTGACCAACCTGATCTCCTCCTATGACAAGGTGACCCGCTTAGTGGATGAGGGAAAGGCTGTGGATGTGGTCTACCTGGACTTTAGTAAAGCCTTTGACACCATTTCCCACAGCATTCTCCTGGAGAAACTGGTGGTTCATGGCTTGGATGGGTGTACTCTGCGCTGGGTAAAAAACTGGCTGGATGSCCRGGCCCAAAGGGTTGTGGTGAATGGAGCGAAGTCCASTTGGCGGCCGGTCACGAGCGGTGTCCCCCAGGGCTCCGTTTTGGGGCCAGTCTTGTTCAATATCTTTATCAACGATCTGGAYGAGGGGATTGAGTGCTCCCTCAGTAAGTTTGCAGACRACACCAAGCTGGGCGGGAGWGTCGATCTGCTCGAGGGTAGGAAGGCTCTGCAGAGGGACCTGGACAGGCTGGATCGATGGGCTGAGGCCAACTGCATGAGGTTCAACAAGGCCAAGTGCCGGGTCCTGCACTTTGGCCACAACAACCCCATGCAACGCTACAGGCTGGGGGAAGAGTGGCTGGAAAGCTGCCCGGCGGAAAAGGACCTGGGGGTATTGGTCGATAGCCGGCTGAATATGAGCTGGCAGTGTGCCCAGGTGGCCAAGAAGGCCAACAGCATCCTGGCCTGTATCAGAAATAGTGTGGCCAGCAGGAGTAGGGAAATAATTGTCCCCCTGTACTCAGCACTGGTGAGGCCCCACCTTGACTACTGTGTTCAGTTTTGGGCCCCTCACTACAAGAAAGACATTGAGGTGCTTGGGTTTGTCCAAAGAAGGGCAACGAAGCTGGTGAAGGGTCTGGAGAACAAGCCTTATGAGGAGCGGCTGAGGGAACTGGGACTGTTTAGCCTGGAGAAAAAGGAGTCCGAGGGGAGACCTTATCGCGCTCTACAACTACCTGAAAGGAGGTTGCAGCGAGGTAGGTGTCGATCTCTTCTCCCAAGTAACAAGCGATAGGACGAGAGGAAATGGCCTCAAGTTGTGCCAGGGGAGGTTTAGATTGGATATTAGGAAAAATTTCTTCGCTGAAAGGGTTGTCAAGCATTGGAAGAGGCTGCCCAGGGAAGTGGTTGAGTCCCCACCCCTGGAGGTATTTAAAAGACGTGTAGATGTGGTGCTTAGGGACTTGGTTTAGTGGTGGACTTGGTAGTGCTAGGTTAACGGTTGGATTTGATGATCTTAAAGGTGTTTTCCAACCTAAACAATTCTATGATTCTATATTACTCTCCATGGATACCAAGCCATTCTTCTGCCTACTACTACCCAAATTTAATCCTGTGCTCCGCTTTAAGTTTGTGCTTAAATACTATAGAGAATTGGGACTTTATATTTCATGCTCTTGAAAATGCAAAAAGAACATAAGTAATTATTGCTCTCAGTACAGCATAAACATATTTGTTCATAATTCCTTTAATTTCTAAGAGATTTTCAGTTTTCATTATTATTCATTGTTTCACCAGTTTTGTCTTTATTAAGCATTCATAAAAAATACTTCATTATCATCCATAAAGCACAGTTCATTAGCATAGCTGCTCTGTGAAGTCAATTATTTCTTCATTAGCAACAGCTCCTCAGAAATTCAGGCCTTTGATGCTTGTTTGAATTACTTCTATCTTTTCATTTCCTCGGTTTTGTTTCTGAAAGATTTCATTTTTTCTACAGCTATTTACATTTATGAATATCCTTGTAAGTTCTGCACTTCTAATTTGTGATGTATGTTGCTTTCAACTACATTAGCTGTTCATACAAATGCAATGGCATAGAGAGTTTATTCATAGGCTTCATCCTGCATTTGTGAGTGCTAATCTATTAACTCTCTCTATTCATTTAGTCAGGAATGAAAATATTTGTCCTCTAGCATGCTCCAGTGAAGAAGGTGTAATTTTGAGAGCCCCATGCTTTCACTCCCCTTAACTTGGATGCCTGGCACAACCTATACCGAGAACTAAACACATGTAGGGTGCGTGAGACACAGAGGTTACATTTTGCAAATAACATTAAATGAATCAAACCAAATGACTGAAGAATGATTTTTAAAAATATATATTTTTTCTTTGCTTGAGTGTTGCCTTTCACCTTGCTGGATGATGACTCACGTGGCACTTTCCCTCCTAGACCACTGCCCTTCCCACCAGGCTGTGGTGTCCAGATGCTCCTCCTGCTTCACGGCCAGCTGGGAGCAGGAGAGGACCTCCAGTGCCAGCGAGGACCTCTAGTGTGGGTGAGGACCTCCAGTGCGCTCTGCGGCACCACTGAACAGAACTGGTCTCCGGCAGCTCTGACCTGCGTTATCCTTGTTTTCCAACTTGCCTGCCTTAACATACCATTTGGATATGAACAAAATGAGTATTTTCCTGACTGTAAATCCCTGATCTGACACTGACTGGAAATAGGTTTCTTTCAAGAGCTGCTGACCTCAGGAAAAGGGCCTAAGAAATGTTTCTGAGTGTATTTTTTTAATCCCATCACTCTTTTGGTATTTTTAAAGGCTCATTTCTGAAATGGAAAACATTTCTTATGGGACAGATGGTTCAAAAGTTTGAGAATTACATGAAACAGGGAGGACAGATTTGTTGAACCTTCCCTCTAGATGCACCTCACTCTTTACAAAGAACCTAAGCAGAGTTACAGCTCCTCACACACTTGGGTGTGAGATTGCTCCTCTTTTCTGGATACTACAGTGGTACGCAAACTTCAAATACATACTTGAAGCCAAGGACAGCTAAAAAAGAAAGATGTTACCTACGTCCTCTGCTTATGATGAATATCTGATATAAAGTAATATGCCTACATTTGTAACAATGCACTCATCCTCCATGCAAACAGTTAAGAAAGTAATACAAGCCTTCTACTTCCACCACAAACTCAGGCCAAGGTAAAAAAACAAAGCCAGCTGGCCAGCTTTCAAGAAGAGCTCACTTGCTGGATGGAAAGAGAGAAACTTTGTTGACATGGAAACCTATAATTTCAATATATATCTAAAATTAACAGATAAAATAACAAGATGAGAAAGATCTCAAAAAGTTGTGATCAATTATAGTTGTGAGAGAATCTTTAATATCCACACATTAGGGGTGAAAGAGTAAAAACAGTGACAAGGAAGATGTTAAAACAAATTGTTGTACCCAGCTGGTGTTAGAGGGCTCAATGGGAATGTGAGAAATGAAACAACAGTAATCTGATGCTGGAGCATGTTTCTGCATCAGTGCTCTGTTGCTGCTATAAAAAGGAGCTTCATGTGGATTTCATCTGTGCACATTCAAATGAAAGCTGCTGCCCTTAAAATTTCCAATCAGAATAGAAGGCAAAGAGGGAAAAATGGGTAAAATATTTAGAGAGGTGCAGAGAGACAAAAGATGCAGCCACAATACAAATGCAGATGTTGCATAACCACGCTCATATCTGATGACACAGGAGGACACTAAATAGCTCCAATTTGAGAACAATCCTTGGGACAAGGACAACCCTTTAGCCATCAGACAAATCCATATCAGCGATGACCTGGACCAAGCAGAGGGAATGAGACTTTCTGGACATTGCTGTACATGGTAGGAAGAATTCCTCCACTACGGCTTTTCTCCCTTTCTGGGGCATTTCATGGCTACCAAAGACCAAGTAATTGTACAGGATGCTTCTACACATTGTGTGGGTTATTAGTTCGGGTTTTGGTAACACCTCAGCAATAAACCTTATTTCCTTGGAGAGAAACTTCTAAATAAGTATGTGGTCCATGCATCAGTCCAAAAATAGAAGGGCACAAATCACTATAGCAAGCTAACATTTGCACATTCAGAAGTGACAGGCTCAGTTCCTCTAAAGAGAAAATGAGGGTTGTTGTTACACTATTATCTTTGCTTGATATTTACTGTTAAAATAATTTCTGTTCTTGAATTCAGGTGTTTCACTAAAAGATCTGGGCATGCAACATCCTTCACAGATAGGCAAGCACTGTTACAGGGAAGAGGGCACAGATCTAACTAACTTTTCCTTGTCCCACCTGGACTGAGAAGGTGGAGTTCACAGCAGGCTTCATTTATGGTAACAAATATTATCTGTAATGCAAAGTCATTTGTATTTTTCCACTCGCCAAGTCTGGGCAGAGCTGGTGATGCAAAATAGAATAATAATAAAAAAAAGAATCCATTCATTTGTATGTAAATAAAGTAAACATAACAAAGACTAGCTGGAGTTACCATCTGCTGCACAGCTTTTTCACATAGGTATAGTAAATGCATGGGAGTAATGTAACTCATCTCTTGGTGTTTGATGGTTATTGGTCTACTCACTTTTCCAAAAGTCATTGCAAATTTGAGGCACTTTAAAACTTGCAGTAATCATTTATTTTTTTCTCTTCATTATGTGGTAGTGTACTAGTGAGATCCAAAGGAGAAGAACAAGATACATGTTTGAGATCACCCTAAGTATAAAAAAACCCAAGAGTTAAGTGACAAGGTTTACTTTATTTCTGATCTTCTCATTTTTAACTGTGTCTTATTAACAATCTCCCTCTCCTGTTTTGTAAAATCTGAAAGGCCAGAGGCTTCCTCACCAGAAAAAAAAAAGTAAGTTCATTGTAACTGCATTGCTGATCTCTTCATCATTATTTTTATGGGCCTTGGAAAATTACAAGGAAATAAATCTGTGGAAAAATAGAATAACTGCCTTCCTCGGTGTCTGTGCACCTGCTGATCGTGAGGAAGGGAAGGCACAATTTGCTGCATATCTGCTCCTGTTCCCCAACTCACTACAGACCCCTAGATGTGAATCCCTGGGCAAAAATGAAGACAACTGTCAGGCTTTTAAGTGTGGAGGGTGTTTTTAATACAAGTCGTATATTAGGAGAAGTTAAACCTCGAGGCATAAGTACATTATTCTCTTTCACATCATTTAAGCTAGTTCAATGCTTCTTAGTGCTCAGTAAATATAATTGTATTTTGCTGCAGAGCCAGAGCATGCTGCAAAAAGGCACTGTTCTGCTTAGGATGAAAATCAAGCATGGATTTAAAAGTCTTCCTCAGACAGATAGTCTGTTGAATTGGTAGAATTTAAGTGAAGCCCAGTCACTTTTCTGCCTTCTCATTCACCATTCGTCTCCTATGTATGAGTTTTTGAATCATCCAGCTTAGAGGCTGTCGTCACTTCAACCACAAACTCTACGTACTACAAAATGGTTATCCCCATCGGTCACGGCTGGGTGAGGTGATGGAGGTGGTGATGGGACCAGGAGGAGAAGAGCGCTGGCCCCATGCTCCACGCTGGGGTAATTAACCTCTCGCTGCGTGCCTTCGCCCCTCTGCCCAGGCAGCCCAGCCTGCCTGAGCATCAAAAACGGTTCATTTGAGCTAAAGAGGTCAGAATATGATGAGACACATCTCAGGCTAAAACCTGAGATAGTTACAGTTTCCTCAGTTAGCATTAGCTATATCTTGAGTTAATAAACCTTAGTTAATCACTGGCCCTTAGAAATAGCAGTTGTTTTAAAGCAAATGTCACACCTATGGGCAAGCACGTACAACATTGCATGACTTCTACAAAAAATTAACAGTATTCACACATTGTATAACCATTAAAACATCACAGGCACAAATGTGATCGAGTCTTCCAGTCTGTGTCAACTTTGTCTCCTTTTTCACTGACATGACGGTGATTTGTTACTTGTGCCATTGGTAGCCCAACAACTGAAACAGCCATGGACAGTGAATAGATGTCAGTGCCTGCACTACAGTGCATGGCTCAGATAATCTCTCTCGGAGGTAAATGAAGTGAAATATCAGATCATTCTTCCTTTCTCATGCTAGACAAACTCCTCCTAATGAAAATGTTGAACTGCACTGTCTTTCAATCAGTGTATCTTAAGCCACTGCTGATTATATGGGTCTGAAAGGGTATTTTGGGAAGTCTGGTGAGTTTAGTCAGTGGGTGAAATATGCTGAAATCAATTAAAAAAACCCTCTTCTGTTCTTCAGGCCTAGTCTTTCTCTGTGCATATTTCAATGCAATAAATATCTCAGAAAAACATCCTTCATATTTTCCCTCTTATCAGAATAATTCCCTTTGGCCCTCCCAGGAAAGAGTGCTGGAAAATATGTTCAAAGCCTGATTATACTTTCTGTCCCTTTTATAGGATTTGAATTAGCAAAAGTAGGATTGTAGATGCCTTAGGAGTCAGATTCTGCTTATTCTCACTAATTTCTGAGCCGTATTACTGTATCACCTACCGACCCTGAGGACATCAAGAGCTCCCTGTACTATGTGCTGCACAGACTGATAACGTAGCCCCTTTCCAAAGGGTGGCAATCCTTTCCTCTTGGAAGTCTACGGGAGTTTTGTCACTCATTGCTGCAAGTCACAGATCCCCCCCATAACAAGCTAAATGGACAGAGGATCCAAAAAAGGACTACCCCACCCAAGCACATTTTAGGCTTTGGCAAAAATACATTAACATCTTTTCCTGATCCATCCAGTGCCATCCTTTCTGTCATATGGTTTTTCACCCACATTTTTAACTGTCAGCCTGGGTGCGTATTGCCAGCCCCTGATGCAAACCTCCTCATTTAGAATCAGACAGAAAATGGTTTTCCTCAAAGGGGTTATCTGAGGTGCCTTTTCTCTTAAATGCCTATCTTAGGAGCTGCTTCAGAGAAGGTTTTCTTATACAGAATTGGAGTTCGATGAGTTACTCTCTGAGCTATGCAGCAGACAGACATTTCTCAATCCCATTTGGATCATATTTCCCTGTCCTCATTTCTTTAATTTTGTATGCGGCATTTCAGGATAATCAGTTTTATTTGTTTGTTTGTTTTTGTACTGGTTTATGCAGAATTCTGTGTTGGTGAAATACTGAGCAGGTGCAGATGTGGCCCATCTGTGAAATGTGTTGTTTATATTGGGCAGAGGGAGAGAAAGAGAGGAAAATTAGTACTATTTGCCTTCCTTCTAGGAGGAGGAGATAGAGGGAATAAAGAAGAGGAAAGTTACAGCTGTAGCTGGGGCTGGAAGGCATGGATTTGGGCATGCTTCATCCTGAGCATGTGATAGTCATGTTATGACATTTTCTGATTTTGACAAAAAATGTCAAAACTTTGCTATTCTAAGTGATCCTGCAGAGTGACAAAGAAAGACTGTACTGAAAAATGTATTGAAAACTCAGTTATTTTTAGTTGTCACAGAGAGTGACTATGCAGAGACTTGAGCTCCCAAATAACCCAGAGCACTGCTTTTCCTGTTCTGTGAAAACGTGAAGAGAGGAATGTGCAGCGAAGGTAGCTAAGTAAAAAAGTGTTTGTTAATGGTAAGAGGCCAAATGTTCATGCTGTGGCCCTTTTTAGGAAGCACATAGACAAAATTTGCATCTTGTTTTTCCCAGCAAGCTTGTATATGCGTGTTTTGCACATTTTATCCCAGAACATGTATTGAAGTGGGCTTGGCGCTTTGCTCCTCTGCAACTGATGCGTCGGTTTATGATGTGAAGAAGCACAACGGCACTCTAGCAGATGGGCCTGAGCATGCCCATGCCAGAAAATCAGCATGTGAAGTAAGTTTGAAAAAGACAAGTAGATGATTTGAAGGCCAATACAAACCTCTCGGTAGTTGCTGCTCAATCAGCTTTGAAAGCAAAAGCTGGTGTGTAAGACATGCTCTGTCCTCAGGTATCTAATGCAATTCAGCCATTTCCAGCACTTTCAAGATATTCTGTAGTACAGAAAGATTCTGTTGATAAACTCCTCAGTTAAACTTTGTTTTTAACTTCAGTGAGTGTTTAGACAATTCATAGTCACGCAACATCCACGTAACTCAGGCAATTCAGTAAACTTTTAGCAAACGCTGGATGCTGTTTGGGTTTTTGACTTGGCTTTTTGTATCTGTCCCTGGTTACCAGAATAAATGAACCTTGATGAAAAAAACTGTTAAAAATTTACCTTAGGAGAGAGTTTAAGTACTAGGTGGGGTCTCTGGAGAATCTAAAACCACCTGAAGGGTGTCACTTAGAAAGGCATAAACAACTTACCCAGCTACAGAAAATAATTTTTAGCTGTGACAAATTTGTCTTGCTGTTTTTTACAAAAAGAAGAAAGTGCTTTTTAACAATTTTCTATGATAATGCTTCTCACCCCAAAAAGCCCTTACTCTAACTGTAGCTTTTGCTTGAAGAAACATATTTCTGCTAACCACGCCCAGATCTTAATTTCATAAAAAAAAAAAATTTAATGTATCAGCACATTAATTTCTTTCAGCTGAAAAATGTTTTACAGAGGAAATCATTATATAGTCTTCTTAAAAAAAAATATAATCTTTATCTGGAAGAATAAAAAAAGGGATGCTGGAACTACCCTCGATTCCCTTTTGAAATGACAGTAAAGCATGCATTTGGACACCATACCACCAGCCTGAGGATTTCCAGGAGAGATGGTAAGAATATTGTCTTGGCATCGATGGCAATACATATAAATCATATCTCATATCTGACTTTGATAAAAGAATTTCATTACCAATTAATTCTATTAAGGCACCATTTCAATTTTTGTCAGTGAATTACTTATTACTAACTTGAAGTCACTACGTTTTTCAGGGAAAATCTATTTATAAGTACTCATAAAGCAAACTAATTGAAAATGTAATTAAATAGAATCTTAAATAAATGACAGATGCTTACTCCCTAGATTAAGCACACTAAGCAGGCAGTGCTTCTCACATAACTTTTCCAAATAGTCCCATACTACCGTTTTGCCCTTGACACTGACTACTGAAACCGTGTCATCTCTGATAAAAAGTGGTCATAGAATCATAGAATCATTAAGGTTGGAAAAGACCTCTAAGGTCATCAAGTCCAACCATCAACCCAACACCACCGTGCCCACTAAACCATGTCCCTAAGCGCCTCATCTACATGTCTTTTAAATACTTCCAGGGATGGTGACTCCACCACTTCCCTGGGCAGCCTCTTCCAATGTTTAACCACTCTTTCAGTAAAGAAATTTTTCATAATGTCCAATCTAAACCTCCCCTGGCGCAACTTGAGGCCATTTCAGTCCTGCTCGTGGGCGAGAGGAGAGCCCACATCTGCTGCGGCTGGCGCTGGCCCCTGGCCATTGCAAAGGTTTTCTGCAGCCCCTTGCCGGTCTCAGTCAGCACCCCGCAGGCAGCGGGTGCATTGACCCTGGCACTGACTCACAGAAGGCACTGGACAGTTTTAGCGTGAAATGTTAAAAGCCTCCCGCCCTCGGTTTTCCTCTGATTATCCTCTGCTGTGAGTTCCCCCACATTGCAGAAGTCTCCATTTCATGTGCTTAAAATAATTTTAAATGTCAGAGTCCCTTGGGAGTGACTGGGGATAAAAAACCTCCTCCTCTGGCCCCGGGAACAGCCTTGCCACAGCAGCACAGAGTTTGCACCAGACTGTGTGCTGGGGCTGGCACGGCTCTGCAGGAGAAACAGTGATTTAAGGAGATGATGGCTAGGAGTGATGGATTCAAGGAGATGATGGCTGGGAAAGTCATCCCCCGCAGATACAACCCCAGGGCGGTGCTGTGCATGATCCTGCTCTCCCCGCGGAGGCTCCCCAGGCTGCGCAGCACCATCCTTCCCGCTGGCCCCTGCCATGCCAAGCTGGTCGGCCACAGCCTTGCCTGGGGCTGCCCGCCCACCTCTCAGCTTTGGCAGTGTAGGGACTGGTATTTAGTATTTTCTAGAATAAAGCAAATATTATTTAGTAATAAATTTAATATTTTAACTAATTAATATGTTGACTAATTAATATATTTAATTTGACTAATGAATATATTAACTAATAAATTTAGTATATTCAGCCTCCCTCATTATTTGCTGCATTTCCCAATATTTTCATTGCCTGTACATATTGCCTGAACACTTAAGTAAATAACAAAGGCTATTTCTAACAACAGGGCTAACTTTTTCAAACCAGCTAGTAACAAAGTCCATCATTAGCTTCCTAAATCTGCTGCCTTTCAGAAATGCTGAACCATGACAGCACCTATTAACTTCAGGCCTAAATGTGGCAGTATTGTCCAAAATGCTGTACATATCTCTCAAACATCTGTCGAGAAAAACTTTTCCATAAATGACACAGTGATGGTGCCTAACCAGCTACTTACTCCAGAGCTGGGAGTCAAGTCCATGGACACCACATCTGCTGTCGCTGCAGCAGCACCAGCAGCCATGTCGCTGCAGAACATTTGTGCGGAGATTACATGGGTCACTGTGCAGGAGCTAAACAGTGACATGGTCATAATGTCACTTCACTCCAGTGTAAGTGAATTTCTAAACGATGCCCCTTCTGATGTTTGTATGTGTATAATCAAAGAGGCAGAAATAATTGTAGCATATGTTCAAAATGGCACTGCCATCTAGAATGCCCTATATGTTCAGCTGGTCTATTATTTCATGCTCCATATAAACTTATGCTAACTTACCCTCTCCAGCTAATCTGACATGAACTGAATTTATTGTCTCAGACTAGCGTTGAACAATATTGTGGCTTTCCTCTCCACCTCAGATTCTCTTTCCTTAGCACCATCCCCTATATACCATCCCCTATATACAGCTCATGGGACAGTGCTGTGTGTGCTGCATCCCCTCCCCAGCACGCAGCACAGTGCACTCCTCACTGCACCCCCTTCTGCTCCTGGCAGAGGCTGAGGCTACAAGCACACAGTAAAATCAGAGTGAAGCCCACCACGCACAACAGGGACAGTGGAGCCCAGGTGAAGCCAGCTGAAATCCTCCCAAAACACCTGTGCCTGTTTCTTATTGATTGACTCTAAACTTTGTGAGGTACCTAACAGCCATGGGAAAAAAGGCTCAGAGGCTGAACCTGAGCCTGCATGTGCTCAGGATCCTCAGGCCTTTAGAAGAAAACCAGTCTCTGATGTTATCGTACAGAGGTCTTAGGAACAGAGCCCTATTTCAGAACCCCTATGGAAACAAAGCTGGAAGTTTCAAAGAAGTAGTCTATTAATTCTCAAATATGTCAGTATAGAAAAATGAGCAGGTAGACCCAACAATCTCTTCACTTTGCCAAAGCAATCTCTAATTTTCCTGTGATGTTTTGGGATTGCTTCGCAGTGCAGACATTGTCCCTAAAAAAATGCAACTTACCCTGCGACTGATAGGCATCCTCTTAGAATCATAAAATCATAGAATCATAAAGGTTGGAAAAGACCTCTAAGATCATCAAGTCCAACCATCAACCCAACACCACCATGCCCACTAAACCATGCCTCTAAGCGCCTCATCTACACGTCTTTTAAATACTTCCAGGGATGGTGACTCCACCACTTCCCTGGGCAGCCTCTTCCAATGTTTAACCACTCTTTCAGGAAAGAAATTTTTCCTAATGTCCAATCTAAACCTCCCCTGGCACAACTTGAGGCCATTTCCTCTCGTCCTATCGCTAGTTGCTTGGCAGAAGAGACCAACACCCACCTCGCTGCAACCTCCTTTCAGGTAGTTGTAGAGCGTGATAAGGTCTCCCCTCAGCCTCCTCTTCTCCAGGCTAAACAGTCCCAAGAAGACCTTGTTCTGCACGTTGCAGAAGCAAACATATCAGTGGAATAAATGTTCAGGCAATGGACAGATTTGGGAATTAGAAGAAATGTTGACTGGTAGTAGAAGTACCACTGTTTGAGCATTTCTGTTGCTCAGAATGAATGTCAGCAGCATGTGTTCAGCTTCTCATTCTGAGCTCATTCAGAGCACCCAGTAACTGAAAAATAAAATCCTCCACTGTGAAAAATATACACTTGTCATTGCAGAATTAGAAGCTGGCAATAACAATGCTAGCAGATGTTTTGTTTTTTTAAATGCCATTCTATTTTTTGTCTGACTAATTTGCTACCTGAAAAAATGTCAACATTAAATTTTCTGGATTAAAACAAAATCACGTATTCCAATACTAAATGGTAGTGTTGACATATCTTCTTAAGTGGAACAACATTCTTCTTCAGATCATAGGCATAAATGTCATTGTAAAGGCTTAATGAGGACGAGGACAAGCACATCAAAATCAAAACATGCTTGAATTACTTAACAAATAGCAAATATGTAGACTTAGGCTGATATAACTCAATGGCTGCAGTGAAATATCTCTGAATTTATATCAATACAGACGTGGTAGAGGTGAATTCTAAATTTTCTGTTAGTCATTTATTTGGGCTTTTTTATCCTGATTTGTTTTCAGTACACTAAATAAATTACAACCAGAAAACCACACATCAGTAGCATCGCACAAAGATTACAAAAGCGTAACCTTCAACTTACTGTATCCAAATTGGTAGTGGCATTGGAATGATCACATAATATTAAAATATGCATGTGTACTTAATTCTTCCTTATTTGGAGGAGTAGAAAAGCAAAACAGAATGATCTTTTGTGAAATGTGCTAGTGCTATCAGATGCTTACAGGTCTGGAAGTCAAATGTAGAGAGAAACGAGGAAAACGTGAGGGTCTGAGTAAGGGTGGAAAGGACATTTCTGTCTCCATCATATTGATCCTATCAGCAATCACATGAATTGCTTCCTTCTCCCCTTGTTCCCATTCTCCCCTTCTCCCATCATCTCATTTCTGCCCAGCCGTGGTGTCTCCAGCTACCACAATCACAGACTTTGCCCTGGGTCTGTACCATCAGTTAAGCTCCGGTGAGGTTTTCGAAGCCACAGATTTTGGATCACCATTGCCAAAGATCCAGTGGCCTCTCTCCTTTTCTGTAAGCAAACATTGCTTTTCCTAGCCATGCAGATCCAGGGAAGGACTTCTCTGCAGCATGTAAAGGTGCTCTTGGCTATCCGATACATCTTCTCCAACTGGGTTTTTTTTCCAGTCCTTTGCAACACTGATAATGCACACGGAGATCTTCACATCTGGCTTCTGCCTGACCTCAACATCCCATGTTGTGCCAGAGGGCTGTGCCTTCTTACGGGTAAAAGATACATTATTTTTTCCACTTGGGATTTATCATCTATGAGAAGACAGTGATGGTTAAGATAGATATTCTGTGGGAATTTTTTTTTTTTTGCTTTAGCATAAGAGGCCAGCATGACATTTTGCCAGATGACTTATGCTGCCTGTTCATCTTTATTGGAAAATCACCTCCCTCCATCAAATAAGGTAATGTTTACTTATTCCCATTTTAAAATTCCATGCTGCAGGATGCCCAGTTAGCACTCTAAATGCCCTTGACAAGAATTTAAAAGCACAATAAAGAAATGTTTCATCCAAACAAAACAGCAGCAGCAGAACTTTTTCATAGCTATTCAAACCTTCAGCAAGATTAATTCCTCTCTCTTAGGTATGCTTTGGTCTTTCACTATGTAAAAACCAATAATTTCTGAGCACAAGGGAAATTTTTTTCTCCCTATCTTATCATGGATTTCCATTTAGGAAAGAATTTAGGATTCTTCAAGGAAAAAGAGAGATCTTTGGTCTGCAAGGAGGGTATGAACATGTTCAGGCACTCTGTCACAATGGCAGGGGATGCTATCAAGGCCCCAGGCATGTCTCAGTCTCTTGCATCACTGGTTAAACGAATCTTTTGGTTTTACAGCCTCTGAATTTCCTCCAGCTATTCAGACAACGATAATCATTTTGACACATGATTACAAGAACTTGTTTTTACCTTGAGCAAAAGAGATCTCCAGTTTGAATGTGATCTTTTAGCTACTTAAATCTGTTTTCTAAACTGACATTGGAATATTTTTATCAAATCAAGGTAGGCTCTCTGAGTGGGATTCAGTTGCCGGAACGTGGATGTCTAGTGCCATTTTAGATGCTTTAGGGTGTTACACCTGGCTGTTGTTCTAGACAACTGGGGGTTTGCTGTCATATCTGCTATTCAGTATCTAAACCAACACTAGAAGTCTCTATTTAGATACCTGAATGATTCATTCCGTCCTTTCCCTTAACATCATCTTAAAAGATATTTAAACATCACTGTAAAGTTATTTTAACTCTGTATCTCTGTATTACTGTTCTCTTTCTTCTGCTCTGCATAGTATTGTTCCATTTTATTTTAGCATGCCTCTCTCTGAAGGGTAAAAACCTGGTTAAAGTTCTCCAGTGGAACTCTAACCGGAGAATGGTTGCAATTTCCCTCCCTTATAAAATATATTCTCCTTAACAACATCAAAACACAGGCATCCCTTCTTGAAAGAAAGAATTTATTTTTAAACATCATAAAACATCATAAAAATCCATTTAAAATAACTTTTTAAGTGTCCCAGAAGCTCGAAAGAATCATAGCTTACCATCTACCTAAATATATGATGATCATTCCTGAAGGTTTCTACAGAAAGTTATTTTCTGAACCCTCAATTATTCCTCCAAATTCGTGACATCTCATGTGACAGACAATACCTAAAGAAGCATGCTTCAAAATGAAGAATTCAAGGATAGTGTCTTAATTTTATATTGAAGTTTTTTCCAGCTTGCAATTTTAGAAATAAATTCCTGCAATTTATAAAGACTGAGCACAACAGCAGCATGTCTTCAAACAATATTCAGATAACCTCATGGCCTCAAGATCAGCTTTACTTAGCAGCATTTTTCCACAATAGCAAATGAATTTATTCTCAGAAGAATGGATGGACTTTACACAGAGTAGACTGGCAGAGGAGAACGATGCATCCACTTGGCTACCTCTACTTTCTAGTTATTAAGCATTATTTGTAAAGTTAAATTCAACAGCTGAAAGTAAGGCTGTTTTCTCCAGTAGCTGGTGTTAGAATGGACCCTGGAGACAGAAGTTAAATCAAGCTGCTGTTTTGCTGCAGCTGAAGTTACAGACAGCATGTATTAGAATGAGCAGGCATTTGGCATTACCTCCAGACTAGTAGAAAATGAAGTGTTTGAGTTTCTAGAAATGCATAAATCATCCTTGCAATACCTGCATGAAAATGCATGCAGGCTTAAAATGAACAGTAATATTTATGATGTAACATTATCTATAACAAACTACATTCATAATTCATACTTCCCAAGAATAATTTTCAACATTTTCTTACATATTCTTGCCCAAAACAAGCTGCAAGATGCTTGCATGTTTTCAGTATATCTAGATTAAATCACCATTTGTCCGTATTTATAGAAAATTTCAGAACGAGCTTCAGTATG
This sequence comes from Phoebastria nigripes, assembly GCA_035582835.1. Lineage (NCBI taxonomy): Eukaryota > Metazoa > Chordata > Aves > Procellariiformes > Diomedeidae > Phoebastria > Phoebastria nigripes. Next base: position 530,656 of record JAYKAV010002975.1, on the reverse strand, counting down.
GCCTGGGAAGTAAGTAAGTTTTATGTGGTACTGGCCCATGAATATATATTCATAATTAAAAGCAGTAATTTTTAATTTTGGTTATAGGAAAAAAATAAAAAGCTGAAGATGTAAGCAGAAAAAATACCATTAAACAGAAATGTAATTTAGTATAAGAAAGTATATTTATTATTAAAGTTAATCTTTAGGCCCATATCCAAAAGGCACCTTGAACACATAAGTAGAGTGAGATTATACATATGCTGGCAGCCATACATATGTTTTAACACCTTGTCCAATTGGCAACCTCTATTGTTTAATGCTCACATCTCCAAAATTACATCTCTACATCTGCACACAAAATTCATGCACTCATTTTTGTTGTAATAGCAAATAATGCAAATTTATAGTGGTATGTGACTTTGTGAGAGTATTGACCACTGGCCTTATTAGCTGCCTCTATGCTCTGCAGAATAAGGATCAAATATGAAAGATGAATAAATATAAACCTAGAGAGCAAAGTAGTCAGGTAATTGCCCTCTTTCACCCATCCACCTACCCATCATTTAAAGTGGGATGTGGATGATAAGGTGGATGAGGAATACAAACTCTACACTTGTCCTGAGGAATTTACAGTCTCAAGAGACGAACAACAGGCAGTGAGTAAGACACAAGTCCTTCGTCAATAAAATATATTCACTGCAAAGTTGTGAAACTACTATTTCTTATGCATATTTCTAGATTCTAGAGGAACTGACACATACCTATTTCACCACTGAGCAGGTCCCTTACTCAAAGCAATGCTTCAGACACTGGATCAAAATAGACTAAGTTCAGCAAAAACATCTGTCCTGTAGTGGTGGCTCAGAGAAGTGAAAACATTCCTTCTTCTCCACCATAAAGTCATATTCAACATATGAGGGAAGCATGGAAGAAGCAGAGACGAGAGTAACAGGGAAAACCAATAAGATATGAGGAAGAGAAGACAAGGTATGAGAGAGAGAAACTGAAACCTCCTCACTCCAGATCAGGCATAGGGTTTTTGGAGCCTTAATGACAAGGAAGAAGGTAGCATTTTTAAAATGAGATTGTTACAGTAATCCCACTGAAAATAAATGACAACTGCCCACTTAGGGTAGGATTAATCTAAACGCACCTGTCTACAGTGAGAATGCCAGCGTGTGACAGAGCCAACGTGAGCAACAATCACGGTCAACAGAGTTTAGCGCACAATTCACCTCATCCTAAAGTAAATGCCTACATTTGGTCATATGATCTCATCTTAAACTCTGTTGACTGTGTTGAGTTAATCTTCCTAGTTACAATGGTGGCCAAGACAGCTGGTTCAAATGTCTGTGTTGCATAGCTCCACATTTTGTCAGATGAATGCCAAACCTGACTCTGTTGGATACACTTGAATAATTGCAATGAAACAGATTACTTTTGATGTTGAGTGTTAGAGCAAGTCAGGGAAAAATCCAGACTTAGAAATACACGATCAGAAATTTGGAGCAGGAAAAAGAAAACAGCTTTAGTTGTCTGCACAGAATGAAAATACCCAAGAAGGGAGAAACATCTGGAGGCCACAGGAACAGCTTACACTAATCCATAGACTACACTTCATGTCTTTTAACATGCTAAATAGACACAATATCATTTTCAAACTTGAATAATGTTAGGAATAAAATTAGATTTTCTCCTGAACACTCATTGTCTTCATGCTTGAAGTACGTTTCCTAAATTCAGACTTTGCCATAGATTATTAAGTTATTTAACAAATGGTGTTAGTGCAGAGTAAAGAAGTAACTTCATGATAATCTAAATAACAGAGCCATAATCTTTTCTCCCCCTGCCCCAACTTCTGGCCAATTTGGGGAGTGATTCACTTTAAGCCCAGATGTTGCCTCATGAAGCAATGTTAGCATCCTTTACTCGCATTGAATCAGTTAGCTCCTGTTCCCAATGGGAGACATATGTTCCCTCCGCCTTTGGTTTCACACTTGCAGAGTTACTGTTTGCTTGTTTCTCCTCCAGCATAAAAAGTGTATCATTTCTGTTTAACTGTGAGTTGTCTTTTTATTCCAAGATCTCAACATCTATTAAAACATTAATAAAAGTGTTACAGAATCCATGTGAGGAAGGAAAAGGACAAGATAGATTTGTAGCAATGGACAAAACCACAGGACTTTATTCCAGGATGTAAAAACACCCTCCCAGATTGAAACTCATGATATAAGTTTCAGCAGACAAGAAGGATATGTGGATATATATGGATATAGAAGGACTGAGATAAATCTCTGTTCTGAGATAAATTGAATAAAAACTTTCATGGTCACAAGTATCCTTTGATTTCTCCTGTCATCCAAAAATAGGGATGCAAATGCTCCTGATTTAAAAATATCACAAGAAAATCAGATGAAGAAGCAGATCAGTAGTTAAAAAGTGACAATATTTCTTGAAGATTGCAAAGCAATGCAATTCAAATAGTCCTCACACACTTTCTATTTCAACACTTCAGAAGACAGGCAGAAAAACTCAGTCATAATCATATGTTTTATTACCTTCTGATGCTCAGGTAGCAAAAAGGGTGATCACATTGTAAATGGGCAGATAGCTAAACTCCTACATTATGTGCACCAAAACAGAGCGATACTCATCTCCTTGTTTCCTCCTCAAAAGTTATCCTTATTATTTGATTAGGTGGAAAGAATCCATCATTCACACACAAATTTTTCTTCATCTGCTGTCATTATCCTTTCTTGCTATCTCTGCTTAAAGAAAACAGAATTATTCTAAATTAATAAAATTAATTAATTAATAAAACTAACCATAAATGTTTTAAAGATTCCTTTCTCAGTCTGAATATATTTTTATAAATCCATGGTAGATGCTCTTTATTAATCCTTTGGAAGTATAACCATGGGTATTTTTTCTCCTGCAGGTTTATGCCTTTGAACATGAAGAAATGTCTCTCTGTTCATTTCTTATTTTCCACGTTAATTAAAAATTTGTCCAGATGGCACTGTACAAATGTCTTTCATGCAGATTTCTGGCTTTGAAATGCAGCTACCCGCCTCAAAATACAGCATTTCTGTCTGCTTGGGAAAATAGCTCTCCATGGTTCATTTTATGTACAGTATTGTGTGGGGGAGAGAGTGTGTCACTTGGAGTAAAAGGAGTGGAGATTCACCTCCAAACCTCCCACTTCCCATTAAAAACTCCATATAACTATTTGTGTGTGCATATGTTTTGTGTCTGTGTGTATGCACACATGGATGCCTCAGAAGTAAGAATAACCGAAAAATTCATATTACCTTAATATAATGTCTACATATAACCCTCAGCCAGGTGGTTAATGAGAGGAGAAACCAGTAGCATCAACGTATTTCACATCTCTTGAGACAAATGATTAAACCAAGTTTAAATCCCCACCTAAGTGCCAGAAAACCACATGCCCTCACTAGGTCTGATTTCCCCACTCAGGAGGACTTTGAAAAAGCGTGCAAGCAAATAAATCTTTATTCAGGGAAAGACAAAATGGTGATACATTTAGCACACAGTAAGAGTAAACCACCCTCCCTTGCTCACCCACCTCCAGATGCCCCTCATCCAGGAGAAGGCATCTACTGGCAGGGAACCCTTGGTGCCCACAAGCTGCCCGCTCAGCCTCGCCAGGCGCTGCCCTGTCCCCCTCAACTCAGGGACTTCCCTATGGGCACTTGGATCACTGTGGTCCTCTCCTGGGCTAGGTAGGTGTCCTGCCATCTTCCACACCAACACTCCCATTTTGATTGCACTCAAGGAGACCTCATGCTAAGGCATTTCTCACCAAAAAGCCTGCTACGTGTCATTGTCTCCTACACTGTATCACGGCCGGATTAATGAGTAGCGCAGTTTATTGAAGCAACAGATACACAGGTTCTTTGGATTGCTGGTGATAAATTCGCTGCCTACAAAGCATGTGCAAATGCCAAAAGTGTGAGTACTACAAACGCGTTAAAAGATATAAAGTGACTCTATATAGAGATTTCTAAGTTTCC
>JAYKAV010002975.1:486296-526337 GCA_035582835.1 Phoebastria nigripes | reverse complement strand
GGGATGGAGGTGTGTTTTGGTATTATAATGCAAAGAAGTTCACCAAAAGGACAGCATTTTATCAAAACATGACAGACCGTTGGCTCAGGGTAGTGAATATGCATCTTATCGAACCTTCAAGTTCCCAAATATTACAGAGCCTGGCCGCGGTGTCTCCACTCCGCTCCACTCTCCGTACAGTTCCTCTTAGAGTTGGCACACCAAGCTCCCCTGGTGTGTTAACATCTAAGGTTACAGGCCTAGGGAACTCCCATGGATTCCTTGCATATCAGCCGTACTACACCCTGGAAGCTTCTTCAGTGCTGTACCTTTCTTTAAAATATGGATGTAAGTCGAATTTTTGGGTCACCTCCTGCCATTATTCCACACACTGAAATCCCCATTGCAACAGAAAGAGTGCTCAGGGCTGTGTAACAAAGACCTGCTTGCCCAGGAACAAGGTCTTTGCTACAAGTTAAAATCACCTTCTCTTTTTCAAGAGCCAACCTTCCTGCAAACCCCAACCTGTCTGTGGTGGCTCCCCAGAGGTTACCAGAGGAACTGTTGGTAATTAGTCAATGTAAACTAAGGCCTCTATGGTCCTGCTTTCTGCTTTCCACCAATAGCGGGGTAGAGACCTCTTTGCTTTCTTGAATGGATAGATAGACATGTATATGTAGTGATTACAAACAAATATTGATTTCCCATAAATAGTGTATTATGAGCTCTTCAACTGCTCAAGTGACTGCTTTTTTCATACTGTGCCTGCAGTCCTGTCTGCATGTCGCAGATTTTACTATCCTTGCAGTTCTGTTGCATGCATAACATAGTAACCAGATAAAAATGACTCTGATGTGTAAAGAGCAGAAAACTGTAAAATGTTTTCTTTAGCAGCATGTGACTCTCTAAGACTTCTGTTTGTGAAAGAGCCAACGCAGTGTGCTATCCCTATTCGAATATAAGGCTTCAAAACACACTGCAATTAAAAGCTATAGGAGAGTTGGTTTAACATAGAGGATGACGTCATATTTCCTTCCACGCCTCCTAGCTAAAGAAAAACAAAACCATCAGGCCAGGTTTTATTTTCCTCTATTGATTCCAGATATCTCCATTAAGCTCAGCCTTAAGAAGAGGTGTTACTCCCTCCCCCAAGGCTATCAAAGGAGGACAGCAAATAGAAAGTCCTTAAGAATATGAACAGTGGCTATGTGACAAGAAGAACAACGTTAACAGCCTTAACCATATCTGACGAATTAAATGCTTACTGCTCTGTGGGTGTTTGGTCTGCAGTGCCTGCCGCTGATATCAATAGAGGTCTTGTTTAAAAACCTCAGGTTGCATTCTCAAAATTCAGGGGGTAGGCTGGACTTTAAAGGTTTGACTGTTGAAAAAGATGAAATATTTTTTCCTTCTAGTTTCACGCTGATCACACCCCCTTGGAAAGCAAACAGGATCCCTGTACTCGGCACTGGTGAGGCCGCACCTTGAATACTGTGTTCAGTTTTGGGCCCCTCACTACAAGAAGGACATTGAGGTGCTGGAGCGTGTCCAGAGGAGGGCAACAAAGCTGGTGAAGGGTCTGGAGAACAAGTCTTATGAGGAGCAGCTGAGGGAACTGGAACTGTTTAGTCTGGAGAAGAGGAGGCTCAGGGGAGACCTTATTGCCCTCTACAACTACCTGAAAGGAGGTTGCAGCGAGGTGGGTGTTGGTCTCTTCTGCCAAGCAACTAGCGATAGGACGAGAGGAAATGGCCTCAAGTTGTGCCAGGGGAGGTTTAGATTGGACATTAGGAAAAATTTCTTTCCTGAAAGAGTGGTTAAGCATTGGAAGAGGCTGCCCAGGGAAGTGGTGGAGTCACCATCCTTGGAAGTATTTAAAAGACGTGTAGATGAGGCACTTAGGGACATGGTTTAGTGGGCATGGTGGTGTTGGGTTGACGGTTGGACTTGATGATCTTAGAGGTCTTTTCCAACCTTAATGATTCTATGATTCTATGATTCTATGATTCTAGGATCAAATCTTAGAATTGGACTTCAGAGAGGAAAATGCATAGATAGGTAGTCTAGCTCATTTACGTGGCCCCGCAAAGGATTGCTCCTCGCAGTTTATTTTCTAGTACTTTGTTCAAACTGTTTTTCAATATTTGAACAAGAAATGTTGCCCTTTGGAAGAGTTTGCCAGATCTGACAGGGCCTGTATTACTGTAATTAGTCTTACATTTCCACTTATGTTCATATACCCCTGGTTTTAGGCTGTTGTATCCCACCAGGTTTTTTCCATTCCTTGCAGAAAACATTCTATAAGGAAACTCATCAGTACTAGGAGATGGGGAAAGGCAATGAGAAATCCTGGTCTGTTTAAAGTTGATGATTACAAAAATGCTATAGTGATTGTAATGGGGCCAGGACTAGACATATGGGCAAGGCTTTGCTCCACACAAATTCAGCATGATACTCAGCTTAAGGGACTGCGGGAGAGAGGAAGAGAAAGAGGAGGAAACCTCTGCCTTGTGGCCTCTTGAATCTGGGCTGTTCTGGCTGCTAATTTAGATACAAATGCCACCATGAGCAGTCTGTGTGGACCCTAGCACTGCTTTGAAACCCCACTGAGATACCTTCCTGGCATATCTTACTCTGATGCTATGACATGGCTCTCTTCCCTCATGCCAATGGCTCTCCCCTAGTTGGGTATGAAGAATTTAGTTCCCTTATAAGTCACCACTTGCTCATTTCAGTTGGCTGAACAGGGTGGCAAGAGGAACAAGGCTCTAGCCCCTATTCTTTCATCTTAATTTTGGTGCCTTGATTTTGGCGCTAACATGTTGTAACAAATTACACAAGTTCCCCGTGTTTCAGCTTCTTCGCCTTTAAAATGGGAATAATGATTTCAGCTTTTTAACGTACTTTGAAACATGCGGACACAAAGCACTACCAGGAGAAAAAGGTTTTATTATTTTTTTTATATTTTGTCTTTTTAATACAGGCTCATTCCATAAATTATCAGCATTACCTCTCTAATGTGAACACATCTCTGTTGTTGTTGTTGTTGAAGATACTCTTCAACACTTTGCTGATAATATAGAATCTCTGTCTACTGTTCCTGATAATTTCTATAAAACCTCATTCTGTCACCAGCAATATATATTTTACTGAAGGTTGTGCATCCTTGTCTTGTCAGAAACTGCAGCCTTCACTTTCTTCTTTCACCCATAGTTTCATGTGTACTGCAACAGCCATGAGTAATTTTTGTTTCTAGATCCAGCATAAAGAAAAATCACTAGTTTATGGGACAAGCTATTATTTCCTCATATTATGTTGCACTCTCTTTTTTCTGCACTATCCTCTGTCCTTTAAATCCCTTGCTTAAAACCTCCTTGTGATTTCTTTATTTCTCCCCTAAGCAGCCTCTGATTTTCAGGTTGGCTTCCCTGCAGGGTAGTCTATCATCTCACTTTTCCTTTACATTCCTCCATTCCGTAATCAGTATTTTGCAGTCTGTGCTGGACATCTGGTGGACCACAACTCCCAGATTTAATGTGTGATTACTGGAGGTGAATCACTGTCTTTCCATGTACGTGCACAGGAAGGTGATGAGAATAAGCATCCAGGAAAGCGCCTGGAAAAGGCAATGACAGGAATCAGTCGTGTGCACGATGTCTGGCACTCAGCAGCCACAGAGCACTCAGGGCTGCAGCCTCCGGTCTGTGGGGTGACCCGGGGAGAAATGTGTCCTTAATGTCCCAGGCATGGCCATGGTGGGAAATGAATGGAGACTTTGGCTCTCGCAGGTGTGACAGACAGCACAGTGCCGGTATTTCCCCATCAGTGGGCAGACGCGTGTGGGAAAGTGTGGCAGCCCCAGGCCCATGGCGGAGAAGGTGTTTGGGCTCTGCCATGGCTCCTTCAGAGGATGCCGCACAGCTCAGCGCTCAGCCTTAAGGAGGCAGGCAGGGGGGCAGGAGTCATCTCCATCACCCCAGTGCCCAACAGCTTACAGTGGTAAGACACCATTTACAGTGGTGTCCAGGTGCCTGGCAATAGGCAGCTGGTCTGCTGCGGACACAGCAGGGCCAGCTCAGGTATGTTCCACTGTGCAACCTGAGCCCAGACTGCTGAGAAAGAGCTCTGAGAAAGTCAGTGGGACACYAGAAGAATAAAGGCACAGTCAAGGGTAGGGGTGTTGAGACGGGGGTGGTCAGTCGCTCAAGGATTCAGGAGGGAAAACGGTCGAGTATGAGCTCCTGAAGGAGGAAAGCAGGGAGGCTGGTCAGGATGAACGGCAAAGCCTGGGCTTGTCAGGGTCAGTCAGAGCTCCAGCTCGAGTCACAGGTGTGGGCAGAGCGGGTGGGAGATGGCAGCTCCATGACACCCAGACCTGGCCCTTCCCCTCCCAGTGCCCCTGAGGCCAGCAAAGGCTCCATGCGTGCCGCATCAGGGAGCAGACCTCAGCCGGACAGCTCATTAAATCCTACCTGTCCTTCATGTCTGTTAGCTCATAAGTAATTGATTTACACTTCTAAGTTGCATTTCTCCTACTTGCAGAGCCTCTTTGCACATAGCTAAAAATGTCCAAACAAGCCAACACAAAAAACTGGGCTATAACAACCATGTTTTTCAAGTGGTCAACAGCCCACTCTTCCACCCCTGCTCCTCCACATGACCCTTTGTTCTAAGACCAAGGAGTGACTTCTTTTGTTCTTGCTCAGGAGCTCTAGTTATCCAAACCATGATTTCACATACTCAGACGTGGGAAGCAGAAGACTTTAGCAAGGATTTAATCTCCACTTGACAATTCGGGTACATCATAATCACACCTCTACAGTTTCTTTGTCTCTCTGTAAATTTATTTACTTCTTGTGTCTTTTATTAATGCACAATGGATGTGCATTAGTGAAGCAACCAAAGTAGAATTAAATTGCTTTCCTATCTACTTTTGCTTTATAAATCAATAGATCTGTGACAGTAATGTGTTTTAAACACACAGAAATGCTGGATACTTCTTTTCATAGTGAGTTGTCCAAACATTTGCTTGCTATCCTCAGAATACTTATATTCTCTAAGCAAAAAAACTTATATCACTTTTTTCTTTTGCACTTTATATAAAAACTTAGCTTTGCCTCTTCATTAACTTCTATTACCTTTGTTATTTTTCACAGACCTGCACACAGGTCCATATATTTCCTTAATAGGTTTTAAATTTTACTGCAGCCCCTTGTTATTGGCTCCCTAGCCAATTTACTTTACTCAGGAATATGATCTATTCGAGTGGAAATGGGAAGTTTATGCGATAGTCTCCCTAGACTTGTCTGAATATATTATGCTCTGAGCCACACTGGCCGGAGTGCACCTTTATCTTAGAACCCATGCAATCTTGCAACACTTGCACAGGGACCGCTGGAAACCCAAGGTCCCATGATCATGTGGGGCGAGGAATTGAAGATTCTATGAACACAAGATCACTAAAGGACTCTGTGTACATTTTATTAAGCTGAAAGGAATTAAAAGAATAAAAATGTGTGTGGGAATGCTCCACTGAGGATCCCATCCAGCACTGGAAAATTTCCTGGACTGGTAAGAGCAAGAAGAATATTTCTAAACCCATCTCCTTCATCAGCCCTTGATGGGATGCACCATTCAGAAAACTGGTTCCAGGTTTGCCTGGTTTCTCTGATGTCTTCAGGGCTGACCAAGCCCTCAGCAAGGCTCCAGATGCAAGCATAGTTAGAGAGGGTGAAACCACTTTTAGATCTCTCAGCCTCCTGGAGGCTGGTTCAGCCTCCTTCCGGTCTTAAACTGAGTGTAGCTTACTGAGAACAGAAAAGCCGTATACATCTAGTTCAGATACTCATTTATAGTTGGGTCAACTGGAAGAGAGCTTCCAAGCAGGTCTAGAGCATGGTTTAGATTTAATCCCATATATCCCAACTGAGACACCTTTACCAGTCTACTGTCACCTCCCATATTATCACTGTGTTGATACTATAGCCCTGTTCAGTCTCTGAAAGGACTGTATGACGGGGTAGGCTGTAGCAGAGAGAACAAGGCTCATCAACCCTGACAGTCTACTTTAATTTTTTATTCCTGTCCCATTGTGTGTCCATCACTCTGCTTTTTAGCTCTACGTAGCCATTTTTTTCTGTGACAAATGTTCTTACTTCCTGCCCTTGCTTGATTAATCTTTTCACCAGCTGTATTTGTGTTTGCAGACTATGTGTTGCTATGCATTTATTTCACCACCTCCACACCTCAGAGCATTGGCAACAATCACTTAGATTCTTTAAACAAAAATGCTGTTAACTCTTTGCATCCAAAGTAAGAAAAAGAAACATCAGTATTATGGATTGTCACTAGACAATGATTTCGCTATAAGAGTCTGTGCACTGTAGGAGGCAAAGGAGAGACAGCATCACCTGGAAAGGCATATAAGAATAGAACATTTGGCTTGACGGAGTCGTGGGTCCCTCTCTGTTTGCTCCTTACTTTGTGGAATTGTAATTATTAGCAACAAATTAATATAAATTAATGCCCAACACAAGTTGGCACATAATGGGGAGCAGAGTGGGTGGCAGAGCAGCAAAACGTTTGTGTGTGGTTAAATAACAAGTAACTAAGGTTCTAGCAAGCACTCAAGAATATGTGCTGTAGCTCCTGGGTTTTGAAAGATCAATGACACGGCCATTTGTCGTGCACTGACAACAATTTCCTGCCTTTGTATCAGCTATCGGAAAGAAACTGCCCACCCAAGGCCTTGGCAGATTGCGATGGGGCCCAGGAGAGGTGCTTGCTTTCTTCCAGGCTGCATTGCCGGGGCTGAACACCACATTTTGTCCTGTCAGTCACTTAATTAAGACTTGTCTATCGGACGTGGCAGGTGCAGCTTGCAGTGTCAGCAGCCAATATCTGTATGTTCCTGTCCTGCTGCTTCCCAAATGGAAATGTGCAATAGCCTTAAACAGAGTTAGTTTCTGTCTTTGCTTTTGCTTTAAAGTATTTGAACAATTTACAGATAGGCTTTTTTTTGTTTCTTTGATTAGGTTTTATTTGCTCCTTTATATTTATTTCAAAGAGGGCATTGTTACAAAAAGCTCCAAGGACAGTCTGTGCTGTTTTCCCCGCTCCATAATTTTCTCCTTACAATTTTTCTTCAAAGAGTGAATAATACACCATTCAATGCATTGAAACTGCACTCTGCTAATGGAAATGCTGCCTGGAGCTGCTTCGAAACAGTGGTCCAAACCAACCCACAGCTCTGAGCAATGAGACGGGCACTGGGAGTCCCCTGGTATTGCCGTAATTTTGCAAGTAATTTTGGCATTCATGGGAGTTATTGCCACAAAGATTTGAATCTTCTGTGCTGGGTCTTTCAGGTCTCAGCAGGATTTGTCTTCAAAACTTTGGCTTGTTTGCCTAATACAGTGTTTCAGAACTGCCAAAGAGTCCTTACACAGAATCGCCCTGACCTCTGATGTCAGGACAACTCCTTCAGACAGTCTGTCCTTCTCTGTTCTGCCTCGTTTGGTTCCTTCCCAGCTCACTGTCCCTCTTGTGCCCCTGCTTTCCTGCCCGACAGCCATGCAGGCAGGTGCTGCTCACTTCTACTTCCTATGGGCATCCTCATTTCAGCTCCACGGCGAAGGTCTCTCCCTCCATGCTCTTTGCATCCCAGAGCCTGGTCTCTCCCCAGCAGCACAGTATCCATCTATGATAAATCTTCAGTTCTTCCTCCTCCACAATTTATTTTCACATCCTATTTTATCACTTCAGAGAAAGCAGTGGCAAGAAAAGTCAGTGAAGGTTCCTACCAACTGGTCATTCATTTTATCATTTATTTTTGGCAACAGACTTTTTTTTAATAGTCATTTATGCCTGCCAGAGAAAGTGTGTGGAGAGTCTGCCAACGTGGAGTGAGCTCCTGAGATTTTCCTGTATGACTCCTGCAGTGAGTACATTTTTTGAAGTCTCAGCTCTGGGAATGCTGCAATCATTTGAGAATCTGATTTTATCTTTCCGTGGAGTAAGTCGTGAGCTCTCGTGATTATGGAAGAAAAAGCCTGGGCGACGATCGAGCTGGACACACGCACCAGAGCAACCTCACAAGGCTCGCTTTATTGAAGCTCCTCTCCAAACCCGTCAGGAATCTGGGGCTCGGAGGGGGCTGACTGAGGCAAGCTTTGAGCGCCGCCACCGAGACCCAGGAGGTAGCGGCTGTCCCCGCCCGTGGCCCCCAGCCGGGAGGCGCCGGGGGGGCGGCGGCGCGGGCAGGCGCGGCTCCTTGCGCCGCCGCAGCGGCGCGGCCGCCCGCCGCCTGCGGACTACAACTCCCAGCGTGCCGCCGCCCGCCGGCACAGCCCGCCCGCCCGCCCGCCTCGGCACTGCCCGGCTGGGCTCGGCTCGGCGCCGCCCGGCTGTGCCCCGGGGCGCTGGCCGCAGCGCGGCGTGGGGCGCGGCGGGCGCCGCCGGTCGCGGAGGCGGGAGGGAGGTAGGTGGGTGTGCGGGGCGGGCAGCGCGGCGGGCGGGCCAGCCGCCGTGCCGGGCAGGTGAGAGCCCCGCGGGGAGGAGGAGGAGGAGGCGGAGGAGGCGGCGGCGGCGGCGTGCTCCAGCCTGCCGGGGTGTGCGTGTGTGTCTGTGCGTGTCTGCGCGCCTGTAACCTCTGTATCACTCGGGTCACACAGTTGCGTGTGGATCCAGCTACTCCCCGCGCCGGCGGGGATCGCGTTTCCTAGCGTGGCCGGTTGCCGCTGAGGTCCCGGGAAGCGCGCGCGCGAGTGAGTGAGTGAGTGAGCAGCGTCTGTTATCGATCACGTATATGCTATAGGCGCACATGTGTTTTCTATGCATGCAACACATTTATTGGGCTGCAGGCTTTTCCTAATGACACCGGCATTCGGCCTCGAGGGGGGATGGGGTGCAGAAGAAGGGGGTAATAACGAATTAATTGCAGATGAGAAGTAATATCCGTCTTTGAGTCATCAGTCTTTGAGGCATAATTTCATTCCGAAAGCTCTTAATCAAACTGGAGATCTGCTATAGGAAAGCACTGCTTTTCCCATAGGATTATCAGATTTCCACCAGAGAATACAGATCCTGGATTATTGAGCTACACGGGATTTGCGTGTTTCTTTCTAATTAGTCTGTGAATCTGAGTTTAAAATTCTTTATTTGGAAGGGGGTGGGGGAGTTACTTGCTTCTAAAAGAATAGGCGTCTCTTTTCCCTGATATTTTACACAGTTATTCTGGTTATCCTGTGCTCTGTAGATGACTTACTGCCTTAATTGGATATCGGTGTCAAAGGTTGATTAGACTCCCTAATAGATTTTGGATCTGCAAGAGGATTGCAGTTTTAAATGCGTGGTTAAAACAATCGTGTTTGCCATCTCCCCTCCCCTCGAACAGTTGAGAGGAAGACTGATGTATTACATTTGCGTTATCTTCTCTTTGGTTTATTAATGTATCATCATGAGGTTGTCGGGTTTGGTTTTGTTGTTGTTGTTTTTTTCCCCTCTGCTATTTCATTTGCAGACCGAAAAGAAATGAATGTCAGAGAGGATTTGTTTAATCATTTAACAGCTGAAACAAGCCATGTCCCTAACAAAACGTTGGTGAAAGAGTAGAAGATTTCTGAGATACAGCAGCTCTGGTACCGTGAAGCCGCTTCAGCGGGTCAGGGGCAGTATTTGCTGAAGGATGCAGTAGCCCAGGAGTCAGGGCTCGCCAGGACAAGGTCGATGGCTTGCATGGAGCTTCTCTACCTGGCCGAGGAGAGCAGGCAGGCGCCCCTGGGCACCACTGCCAGCTGGAGCCTGCCGTCCCCTCCCTACGAGCAGCAGCAGCAGCAGCGTGCGGGGGGTGAGGTGGACCCCAGAGCAGCTGCTGCTGTGGCAGCCCTGCACTGCGAAAGGCAATGCAAGCCCTTGCAGAGGGGCTCTGTGGCTGAGCCCCCCCCGGCACCCCAGCCCTCCCCCCCCGGCATCTCTCCCCAGGAGCACCCTGCACCCCCCGGCACCTCCCAGCCCTGCCACCCACCCGAGCACTTGCCCAGGGAAGAGGACGGAGGGAAGAAGAAAGCCTGCTGCTGTGCCCAGGAACTCGAGACGTCATTCACCTACGTGGATGAAAATGTAAACCTGGAGCATGCAATAAGTGCCCCCAGTCCTACAGGCGGCCGCTGCCAGGATGCCCCTCTGCAGCAGCATTCCTGCAGGGAGCTGCCACCTGAGTGGGTGCACGATTCTCCTTCCCTGGTCTCTGAGGAGGATGACGCTACTTCAGAGGTGGCCGCCGGGAAATCCGTGGACTACGGGTTCATTAGTGCCATTTTGTTCCTGGTTAGTGGCATTTTGCTGGTGATCATTTCCTACGTGGTACCCAGAGATGTGACTGTGGATCCCAACACCGTGGCTGCCCGGGAGATGGAGAGGCTGGAGAACGAGAGCGCTAGGATCGGGGCTCACTTGGACCGCTGTGTTATTGCCGGGCTGTGTCTCTTAACCCTGGGAGGAGTGGTGCTTTCCAGCCTGCTGATGATGTCCATGTGGAAAGGGGAGCTGTACCGGAGGAGCAGGTTTGCGTCCTCCAAGGAGTCTGCGAAGCTCTATGGGTCTTTCAATTTCAGAATGAAGTCTGGTGCAAACGATAATATGCTTGAGCTGTCGTTAGTTGAGGAAGATGTGCTTGCCATAGATAATTAGTGTGGTCATGATTTTTAAGGCAGCATTTCTACAGGAAAATATGTTTCATTAAAGAAAACAGATGCGGCTAAAGATAGCTGGTGATGCAGTTTATTTGTCTGACAAGAATGGGGTTTTTTTAAGCTCTATAATCAAATGTTTGCAGTATATGAGCACTTCTTGTAAAGGGAAAACGTGCCAGAGAAAATGCAACTGATATAAAATAATGAAAACCACTGAATAAAAAGAGATTTGTGATAAGTAGGTTCCTCAGATACTCGTTTATCCTAATATAAAACATTCCATTGGTGTCTTGCCTATGTAATTTTCTTATTACTCCCATATAGAACAGGAATGACCTTGACATTTTGGAAGCTGTTAATTATTGCAGCCTGCAGGATTATTAACAATCTACTTGGTAGACTGTTAAGAAGCAGGACCAATAATCAAATAGCAGGGCTAATATTTAATTAAGAGAGATGCTTTTTTAACCTTTAATTTTATGCTGATCCCTTCTCTTCTATTGAGTGAGAGCTAAGGGAAAAAGGAACACCACTTGGTCATGACTTGCCACAAACCTCCCATATTTTCAAACAATTGTACAATTAGTGATGATTATTTAAAATATAAAATAAGAGGCAAAGGGCAGGGAACCATATGGCTCGTGGTATTGGTAGGAGACAAAAGGCTCTTTCAGCTTGAGGTCAGTGGCTCCATTTCAGTTCAGATTAGCAATGACTGATAGTCATTAACTTCTGATAGCTATAGTGACCCATATAAAAGAAGTTTAGTTCCTGGTGGACAGATGTCTTTGTATGAAGACTGCCATAACTTGAATTAACTGACCTCTTGTTTTGAGTCTCAAAAGACCCAAAGAGTGAAAAAGCACGGGGATGCTGAGACTGAACACTTCCCCTTCAGTACGTATGCCAGAAGAAATTCAAGCTCAGCTGCAGGGCTTTGCTTATACTGGGGCTGTCTGCATCTTACTAGTCCTTTTGAAACTTCAGTTTTATGTCACTAGGCTGTCAGCCTTCTCATAACCAGCAAGGAAAGGTCAGGAAGGAGCTTTCTGGGGCTCATTCAATAAAAACCAATTTATTTGTAAAAAATAAAATGTCAGGAAATACAAAGGTTAAATATCAGGCAGTTTACTGGCTGACATGGGACTCACTTAACGTAGGGGATGATCAAGGGTACATGTTGTTATTAATCACAGTTCTTTGACACAATAGCCAAAAACCTGTACCACTGATGCTATTTACTTCATTATCAGCCAGGTTCTGTGGAACATTAAGGTTGTGTTCTTGCAGTGCTGAGAAAACCAACAAAGATTGTTGTATGCACCACTGTCAGTTCTTACTGAACGGTGGTTAATATATATATATGTCCTGTTAACATATATATGTATGTTAATATATATATGTGTCCCTGCCAAAGCTAAACATGAGTGAAGAGCTCTGTTTGTACAGTCCCTGAGTGCAGAGTCTTAGTAGAAACATGTGAATCACTGTCACAGCCTTGTCAGTCATGAGTTAAGTCTCAAATATCAGGAATATAAAATATTTTTAAAATGATACTTTTTTCCCACTGTGACATACCTGAGAAGAGTTCTCTTGGGAAGGGGGAGGAGATCTCCTTTATGCGCCCTTTACCCAGGAATATGTGGCAGCACAAGGTTCAGAATAACAAGTGGCAGGTGGAAATGTGGGGTCCTCATGCGGAGAGACTGAACAGTTTTGCCACCTGGTTCCTCATTCCTTCTTTTCTGGCTGTTCATGTCAGGAGACACATGCAGCACATGAGTCTGGCACTCACCTAGTTCAGTCCCTCCTGCTTGCCGGCCACGGGTGCTGGCACGGGTGCCTTCAACTGAGGGCCCGAGGAGCTGCGCTGCTCCAGGTTCATGCCTTTGGTCACTGTAAATAGCATGGTGAGGTACCCAGGCTTTAACGTTGGCCCTGCAAAAGAGATGCTGCTTCAGATGTTATTTGCTGTAACCGCCGCTTTAGTTCATTGTTATTTGGTAATTAAATGAGCAGCCTTATTAGGTGGTGCTGCTGCCTAGTAGATGATTTTGCTAGTTTATGTCATGATACGGAGCATGTTCGCGGGCACTCAGTAGTGGCCAGCATCTCCACAGTCGTCTTTGGAGAGCTTACATCCCTCTGGATGTGTCATCAGGGATTCAGGATTGAATTTCTAGGGTAAATAAATGGAATAGCTTCCAGATGTAAGGAGAAGCCTTCAGCCTGTTGTGATCTGTGAGAGTGAGGAAGGAAATAGCCTGAGAAGCAGGACACAAAGGAGGAAGGCTCCTCCTTAGCTGGCCTTTGCCTGCTGGTGGATACATGGACACTGCCTGCAGGGCCTGACACAGCTCGAGGTGGGGCGGTGGGGACAGCGCTGCCTCCCGTCCTGCCCCGAGGACGGGAAGGGGCTGGCCGTGGCCTCCAGAGGTCCAGGGAAATCCATGCCAAGCAAGAGGGCAAACGGTGCTGAGCCGGGGGCAGCAAGGCGGTGTGGGGCAGGGGTCCGACATCGCAGGGGGTTTCACCAGCCTGGGCCCCTAATGGGAATCGCTATACTCACCTACGCAACAGAAGCTCTAAAACTGAGGCTGGTGGTTTTGAGAGCCATTATTTTTATTTTTTAATGATACATATGCATAAAATTGGAGTACATTCCATTATTGCAGAAAGGTGACAGCTAAAGCTGTAAGGATCACAGATTTCTTGTAGGAACCGTGGTATGCCTTAATGCTGATTATTAGCACTAGAAAAGGGAACATTCCCCTGACTGTCAGTATGTTATTATGAAGTGAGAAGTTTTCTGACACTTTGTAAAATGCCTGTCACAGATCATGAGCCTGCAATACTTAAATGAACCCTCAAGTTTTCCCTGAGCATTTTAAGGAAACATAGGTCAACCTAATAATCTAAATATACACTGCAGAAGTGTGAGGAGTAAGAAAATTTAAGTAACAGGACTAACACAGTTTCTTTATTTTGGTGTTAGTGTGCACTACAAAAGAGGTGAAGGGAGGCCTTCAGAGTGCAGGAGTTTAGCAGATAAAAACTCTCAGGACATTTCCGTGATCACCCAACAAGATACCTTTATAAATTACAGGACTGTGTGGGTTGGTGGTGCGATGTAAAACCTCTGGACTCTCAGGTTCTCGTGCAGTGTGATGCAACAGAGACCAAAACACTTGCTGTCTGGTGGCCAATGGTGGAAAATGAATGTATCAGCCTGCTGCCCAGTGGATGAGCCTTCGCATCGTTCACCTCGCATGAGGCAGTACCAAAGGCTGAGGCCAAGGGAAATTAATTGCCCTCTTGTGCATCCTTGCAATTTGATTTCCCCTGCTCAAAAATTAAATGCTTTAAGGGTACAAGTGTGAGAAAAATCGGTGTTTTTTTTCGTTGCCTGGGCTAAAGGCATGGATCGTTGAAGAGCTTTCTCCTTTGGGGATCTAAATTTTGGGGCGTACCAGGTGGGTTTTAGGTGCCTCCTGGAGTACCCCAGAAACATAGTGGGATTTGTGCCATCAGTCAGTTTATTTCTGACCGACCCTAACAGCGAAACGTGACACTTTCCCATTTTCTACCTCATGACATGTCGGCGTGCCGGGCCCTGCCCTGGCCTCTGCCTTCCTGCCGGAGGGACCCACAGGCCTGCAGCCGGGCCGGAGGCGCCCGCACTCCCCTGCGCTGCGGCAAGGCGCTGGCAGCCTGCGGCTGGCTCCCCGCTGTTCAAACAGCTCCGCGGTGACCCGTTTTCTCAGTTTCTTTTTCTCGATTAGATGTTTGTGGCCGAGGCTGGCCATTTGGGAACTGCCTGGCACCTGCTGGGGACTCTCACCAAAAAGGAGGCCCGTCGCCACACGGTCCCAGCCCCACCGGGGCCGTGGGCACTCAGCGCGGCTCCCAGGCGCAGCCGGCCTTGCCTTCTCACTGCCAGCCCGAAGCCAGCCCCGCAGCAGAAATGCCTGAGACCCTCTCCTAGGAAGCTACGCTGGGTTGTTGCTGGTTTTGATATGTTTACAGTTTTTTAATCTTTGTAATTCTTTTAACAATCTGTCTGTAATGAATATAAGGTTTACCGACTGGAAAAGCAACCGATCTTGTAAAACTCCTTTTTGACCCACGACAGGGCAAAACGTCACAGTCCATCGTGAGCTTTTCAATAGTGCGTTTGATGCCTTATTATAATAGCAACAGCGTTGTGTACAGATTGAAAAATAAAAGTCTATAAAGCTGAGCGCTGTCGTCATGGTCCTCTTTGCTCCTCGCTGAATGGCCGGTTGCAGTGCTTGGCTCTTCCCCTCCGTGCCGCGGGCGCAGCCCCTCGTCCTCAGCCGCTGGGAGCCATGGCAGGGCCCACGCRGGCAGCAGGGCCGCCTGGCGAGAGGCAGCTCCAAATCCGGCTCCGAGCTTGTCCCGAGCTCACACAGYGACCATGTCCCTGCTGGCCGGTCCTTCCCAGTCAGAAAGTGCCAGTCAATGCAGGCTTTAAAACCCCACTATGTCAGTGTCCCACCTAACTCCATATAACCAAAAAATTAAAGAGAAAAGAAGGAGGGTGGGACCAGCCGGGGCTGCGTGCGGCCAGGGAGGGGCTGTGGCAGGAGGTGGGTGTTGAGCCCCTGCCCGCCATAACCACATGCATAACCACTTTGGTACCACGTCCTCGCCCCAGCCTGGCTTTGCTGCGGCCAGGGCTGGATGGCAGCTGGTGCTGGGCCCAGCGCTGGCCGCAGTGGCAGTGGGTGGACGCGGGGTCCCCAGGAAGCACCGGTGGCAGTGGGTGGTGCAGGGAGAGGCAGGAGCGGTGCTCCTGGAGGGCTGCGGGCCGGGCATGGCYGCCTCAGCTCACCCCAGGGAAGACGTGGTGGATTCACCTCCCCCTTCCAGAAGAGACACTAGCATGCCATGGCTGTACCAGAGTGGGGCAGCGATGGGGGGGGCGCTGGTGCGGGGCCAGCAGGGACCAGCACCAGCAGCCGAGCAGGACCTCCAGGGAGCCAGGGTTTGCTCCTGGCTTGCGTTTTTTGTTTCTCCCAGATGCCCAGTGCGTGTCAGTTAAGCACCTTAACCACCTCTGACAACCCCTGCTCCCCCCAGGTGCGAGTAGAAGGTATGCCTTCTAATGTCACTTTTCATTCCAGTGTGACAGGATCAGACCCTTTCCTGCTGCTTTCGTGTGAATCAAAGCGTGGGTGGGAGTGCCGCGGTGGGTGTGGATCCAGGCCGGAGCAGGGGCTGTCTGCTCTTATTACCAGTTTCTACAGTACCGGGTACAACAGGGCCCTGATTCGCAATTCGGGTTTCAGGCTGTTACTCCTATAGCAGTAATAAATGTGTCCCTGAGGTGACCGAATTGGCTGCAGTAACGTTGCA
This sequence comes from Phoebastria nigripes, assembly GCA_035582835.1. Lineage (NCBI taxonomy): Eukaryota > Metazoa > Chordata > Aves > Procellariiformes > Diomedeidae > Phoebastria > Phoebastria nigripes. The sequence goes on along the minus strand of JAYKAV010002975.1, from coordinate 510,288 downwards.
CTGGTGCCAGATGTAGCCTATGGTGTGCAACCGATGGTTAGTAAGAGGTTAAGAGAGTAGGTATATTTATAGATATGACAATCCATCAGCTTAAAGATCTGGGAGGCTTTCTAGCTGAACACAAACACTAAATTCATTGTTACTCTTTTTTACAGTATTCTTCTTAATCTTACCTTTTTAAATTTTGAAGGATTCATCGTCATGTATTATATTCACAGGGACATTTTTTCCCCATGTTTATAAGTCCTGACAAGGTCAAGAGTCCTGTAGACTGCAGGGAGGTGAGACTTCTCGGATTTTCTTATCCGTTTAAATTAAATTGTGGCTGTTATAAATTTGCATAAAACCAGACAAGACAAGAACCTCTTCTTTGAAATGAACCTGGTTAATATTTCTTTGTGTAAACATAAATGCGGTGCCTGCTGTAGAAACTCAGCCAAATAATGCATGTTTTTGTTAGATTTTCAATACAAATTCACAGTTAAAATACTTCTGCAGACTTGCTGTATTAAAGACTTGTAAAGAGTTTTCTGCTCATTTATGTGCAGATTTGTCCACCTTTACGTATGGTAAAAATACTGAGGTATTACCATTAACTGAGTTGCACTTCACAGGCATTTGGTCGTCGCTGTGAATAAGGGCATTGCAATCTAACAAACACATGTATTTTTTATTCACCTGCACCCAGTGTATAACCCACAGACCAGCACTGGAAGTCCTTCCGTCTGCATGTATGCAACTGCTTGAGAAGTGAGATATCATGGGGAATGATACATAATATTTACAAAAAGCCTCCTGCACATAGATACCAAAGCACTGTATAGAACATATACTGCCCCCATTTTACAGATGAAGTGACTCACCTCCTTTGCCCAGAGAGCCAGCTRGAGAGCTGAGGACAGAAACCAAGGCCTCTTAAGTCACAGACCAGCACTGCAGAAAGAGCTTAATTATTACAAAACGTCTAGAATAAATGAATACAAAAGGGATGGCAAATATATATTTTTTTCTGAAGAGTGCTATTAAAGTTTAATTTCAAGTACAAAATAATTTTTAAAAATCCTAGCAAAGTCAACCCAAACTAAATTTTGCTAATATTTGCAGGAATGTGGGGAAGGTTTTGCACATTTAAGGCATTTGTATTATAGTAAGTTTTTTTTAAGGTTTCAAAAAATCAATAGGCTTCTGTTGAAATAATAAAACAGATATCTTTATATCAGCACAAAAGGCTTCTCTTTTCCAATAGTAGTCCCTGCTTTGACAGATGTGTGCGCAGGGAAATTTAGCTATTGTTGAATAAAACATTTCCAGAAGCAAAATTGATTAAGTTCCTTTTGTAGAGGAAAAAAATCAATTCTTCCCATTAGAAGTATCTAAAAGATGTTGATCAGCTAGAAATGTAAATAAAGTCCTTTAATCACTATTCTCCAACTGCAGTGTATCCATCTACAGGAGGTTGTCTTTTGTCTTTTTATAGCTTAAAATATATTTGGTTCAACTCTAACGTGAAGCGGCTTCTGACAAACTAGCCAGAGTAACTGTGCTCGAATGTAAATAATATCAAGTAGCTATCCTGACATTTTGGTATTGCTTTTCTCAAGGATTGGCTGTTCATGAAATGAATGTATACTTGATAACAATACATCCAAGCTGGGAACAAAAAAAAATTTACTGAAAGGCAGAGTAGTAGAAAGTACATGACTATTTTCAGTTTCTATGTATTGTCTTCTGATTTCATGTAATAAAGACAGTACTTTCAAGATCTCTTGATTAGTAATTGTTAAGGGCTATTAAGGGTCACGGAGGGCTATTAACAGAAAGATGCAAAGTCTCTAGCTCTGTAAGTCCCTAAGCTTCTGATTGCTAAGAGCTGAGACAGTATGCTGGTGCATGCTTGCCCTACGCTTTGTTTTAGATACAGCAGTATCTGGTGCAGGCTACTATCTGGGACAATTTTGTGATAGATGGACCTTTGATTTGATCCAGCCTGATCCCGTGTTCTCAAAACTTTATGCTTTGCCTATAGTGAGAATACCAAGTAGTCGCTTTGCTGCTGTGGCTTCCCAAAGAAGGAACTACAGATCAATAAGTCAGCCTTACCTTTGTTTTTCCCTCCTTACAGGAATGGTAAGCATGGCTGGAAGAGCTCTTGAGAGGTCATTTTCCAGTCTTCTGGAACTTCATTCACCCTCCATCAGTCCTCAAAGATAATTGCTCATGGCTGTGAAATTGCTTTACTCAATTCCCTGAGCACTCTGGGGTGAATTTTGTAAGGCTCACATGATTTGAAGATATATAATGTATCTATGTAGCCTCTTTTTATGCTCTCTACCAGCCTCAGTTCTTAATAAGTTCTAAAGTCTATGGATAGTCTGAATTGTTTTAGATTTTTTAATGAGATAAAGAAAAAATAATAGGCTGAAGCACTTCAGCTTTCTCAGACTCATTTTCAATTGTGCTCCTCTCTCCCTCCCCACAAAGCAGAAAACCCATTCTTTCTTTGTCTTTTTTCTTTCTAGTATAATTATAGAGCATTCCTCAGGACCTTTTTTTCTCTTCTAGCAGGATCTCACTTGCTGTGCTTGCCTGGTGTCCCCACAAAAAAATTATTAATTATTAAATATATGTCCTGATTTCCCCAGTGGGGAAATTTCTTAAATTTTAGGTCACTCTCAAGATTAGCCAAACCAATGTTTACAATGCTTATTCTTCTTTCACATTTTCACATTTCACATATGCTTATCTTGTTTCCTTAATTTTGGTTAAGGATCTGCTAAATTTCCTGAATGTCTTTTTCCTTTAGACTTCTGTTTCATGGGAGCGCACCAACTAGTGCTTTGAATTTACTGAAGTTTCTTGTTCCTTGGGATCCCTTGTCTGGAGGCAGAAATAATCTGCTGTACCAGCTCTATACTATATATAAAATATATAGGATATTCTTTTAATATATATATTATAGAATATACTCTCTAGTATATTCATTATAATATATATATATATATATACTCAAACTTTTTTTTGTACATGTTGAGCTTGGTGAGCAGCCTGGTGACTGGGTTCCCCACTCCAGCCCACCTCCATTTGTTCCTCACTCAGCCTTTCTTTGATGCAGGCAGCAATGGTCCAGGATGGAGATCTTGTGGCACTCTTGCTCTTTGAGCCAAACCATGTTACTAAGGAAAATACTACTGGCTTATCTACGGTATCAAATGACAATGCATGGCTATTGAGATGGGAAATATCTTCACTTAAGCTTCACAGGATATTGAAACCAGTCTTAGCAAAGAGGTGAGTTAGAGGCAAAAATCAATATTGGACAGTGCTGAAATGCCTCTGTTCAGCTGCTGTTTTAAGTGGCTTGTACAGACCTTTCAAATCATGTTGCCAACAAATGGAGGAAATACAGCTTTTAAAAAGTCAGAGAATTATTAATAGTGTGTTTGACCTCCAGCTCTGCACAGTCTACAAAAAGAGCATCATTTGTCATATACTGCTGCCTTATGCCTAATTCTGCAGCCCCTGTTGGGAAGCAGTTGCACATAGGAGAAGTGCATTGCAGAGAGTGAGGGTCAAAGCTTTAGATCCATGATGGACTGTGGGAGGGAAGGAGAGAGGGAGCAGCTCGCAGTCAACCCCTGAACAAAAAGGGAGGGGTACAGGAACTGTTCACCTCATACATCATTCACACGCTAATGGTATTTCTTGTCCTGGTGTGTGAGAGAAGAACATTGACTGTGCTGAGGTTACACTTTCAGCTCTCCAGCAGGGAGAGAGAAGTATGGAGAGAAGCAAATGTCAGATGTCTTCATGAGAAAATGAATGCTGCAGCCACCACCCTGGTGTCTGAGGAGTGATCTGGGACCCAGCATCTCCAACTGGGCTCCTCAGCAGGCTGGTCTGTCACACAGCGTTTGCAGCACAAAGAAGCAGCCTGAACCTTTAACCACTGTCTGAGTAACCTAAAGTGACAATCCACCTCTCTTAATGCTGTTATTAAGTCAGTTTTGGACAATGGCTTATCATCTGCAGGACAAAAAAGAGGAGATGTAATGCAGACAGCAAGTATCTAGGTAAAATTAGTCTGTCTGAGAAGGGGAGAAAAATGCCACATATTGGGCTGAACAAATCTTTGCATTGATTCTGGAACCAGAGTCCCTCTCGGAGCACCACAAATGCATGTCTTTATTTAGTGCTCAGATTCAAAGAGCTGTCAATCTTTCTCTATCCAGACAACTCCCATTTGAGTTCATGTCTGGGGTGGTTCAGGGTCATACATTATTTCTGCTTGTGCTATTCTTGCTTTACACTTTGATGCCAGCTCCACAGTCCTTCATAAGCCTCACATACGCACGCACGCATACAGAACCACTTGAACACCACTGCCTTGGTGGCAGCGGGCAGTATCTGGCTCACACATGGCACCACCACAGCTCCAGGAATGCATGCGTGAGCCTGGATAATGGAATATATTTCTGTTCTCACAGAGAGTCTTAAATATCCTTTTAAATATCCATAGAGGTCTCATTTATACATTTTCATCTGAGTGCCCAAATCTCGTCTGTCAATGGACATGCCTGTGGTTCCACCTCTTTGGCTGTCCTATGTATTATCTGATTCTGGGTCCAGGGTGTAGGAATAAAAAGGCAATTATTTTATATGTCCCCTCCAAATCAGATGGGATTAAGCCTACCTTTCAGCTGGGTGGCTGAGGTAGCCTGAGATAAAATTTGAGGCCAGTAATAAGTTACTGCTCCTGCACAGAGCAAGATGAAAGGAAAAGAGTTGTGACTCAGAGAGATAAACAGCTCCTGGGGATGCTCTGCAGCACAGCAGTAATAGCTCAAGGCTGTGGCTCAAAATCACAGTCTTAACCACAGTAAACAGAACAGTTTTTAGCGGCTTTTTTTTGCAAGGGTAAAGGCTAGAATCCAGGCCATGGAGGACCGACATGGAAAGTTTGTACAATATTTAAGAATCCTTCACTGGAAATGCACCACATCCCGTTTAAAAGTGCTAGGACACGTAACAACAAGCTTACATAAATAACTATAGTCATTTATTTACACGCAGGATGAACCAATGCATTGCAAGTAAGGAGGTCTGTATCCAAACACCACAGGATGTGAATCTGTCACAGCTCCGAGGGAGAGAGCATCTGTCTTTACCTTGAGCCTCTCTCATGGGATCCCCAAGCTAATTGCTATGTTCATCCAAGATGTTTACTGTCATTTATATAGGACAATGTTTGGATTAGATCCTGTTTTAATGAAAGTATTTTTAGCATTCACAGTTACCTGTGCATCTTACTATTTTATCTTGGTGAACAGAAGGGGAAAAAATAAGAAAAATATTTTTCATTTTCCTTTTGTCAGAGAAAGTATATGAAACTAAAAAGAAGAAAATGGGAGGGGGGGTGAAGGTCTTGTCAGCAAGCAGGTAGGAATATGGATTTCATAATGTAAATAGCTACAGACAATAATTATTGGGGAAATAGATTTCACATTTCATTCTGAATTGAATTTAGTCAGCTTGATCGATGCTGCTGTAATACAGGAGACTAATCAAGAATGTAAATCCAAAAAAAGAAAACCAAAGGCAGGCCCTTACACAGCAATACAAAAGCAGTGACTTACAGATGTTTTGGTGGTGGTCAACTGTTTTTGAGTCACAATGTATCTATTTACTAAAATCACAGATTAGTTGTTCTTTATACTAGTAAACCAATTTATCATCAATAACAAAAAGTCCTGATTTTGAAAGCAATAGCTCCTTTTCATAAAATATGTCCTCTAGTTAAGTTCAGTGTGTTCAAAGGTCCCTATCCCTTTCTATTTTAATGGAGGGGACAGTCAGTTGCTGGGAATTTCTTATGCTACACTATATAAGACCAATTATGTTTCTAGTGACGGTAATGGCAAAGACTTCCTTGAATTTAATTGCTTTGGACAGACCTTAAATTCTCTCTCACATCATTCTGTCATCTTTCAGAACAAAAGTTGATTTTGCAATTAATTTGAGGAGAGACATTCTCCAAGTTTCCCTAAGGGCACAAATCACCCCAAAACCTTAGGCAGTGGCTTCATGAACCGCTGAACAAATCCAGCAGCTTTCTGATGTACCAAAGGGGGATCTTGTTTCTCCTCCATTTTTTCTCTCTCCTTCACTCTCCCCGCCACCTCTCCCAGCTTTGCAGTCCCTCTCTTCCTTGTGTACCAGCTCCTTTATAAGCCAATGCCAGGCCTAGCAGGAGACTATTTAAGAATTATTAGCATAATTTTTATCTCTCATTTCCATTTTCCTATGTCCCACTTGCTTTACTTTATAATCTGTTTCCCTTCTCTCAGCTTGTTTCAGAACTTGTTATAGACTCATGAGCACCTTGGGAAGAAACTAAGATGCTCCTAGGAATTTGCTCCTTGGGGCATACCTGTGTGGGTGGGGACAGAGAGACCCTTGCTTGAGATATGCAAGCTTTTGAGCTAACTGGACGGAGAGCCAGCTCTGGTCCCAAGCAATGCAGAGCTGCCGTAGCATGGCACAGTGCCCGAGCAATATACTGTGCCTCTCAGAATATTAACACAGCTACGTGGTTTGTGGAGTGGAAGTGCCTCATGCAGGGTTCATCTAGGTTTGGGCAAAGGTAGCTTGAGCTGAATGCGGCTGCCTCTGTAGCGTTACGTCCTTAACCATCGTGTTGATTGTCCTCGCTGCCCTGCCAGCTCCGCCTGTATCCTCACCCCTCTCCTCCTTCAGCATCGTCTGTTCTGTTAATTCTGTATCTCTTGTATTACTCACAGTCTCTTTGCTGTCATGAGCTGCATGCAAATGCTGGCTTTATTGTTCAAGATAATGCATTTCTGCTATCTTGATGAAATGTGTGTATTGCATTTGGTTTATTAACTAATTAAACTAATCTCTAGAAAACCTTCAAAATGTCTTCTGCTCTTCTGCAGTGAAGCTAATTTATCTTTTCGGTGCTGGCAGTAGGAAAATGGTCTATATGCCCTGCAGAAAAGTTTGGCTTTCATATGTTTTTATCCAAAGTGTTTCAAAATAATAATCTAAAAGGCAGATTCAGATATTCAGGAACCTTTGGCTGAATGATCTGCAGCAAAAGAAACATATGGGAAGTACAGGCTGATCTTATCTCTCAAGCTGACAGATAAATAATTTGCCAAAACAGAGATTGCTTAGAAGTTAAGAAATCATTTTCTTTGCTCAGAAACATGTGCTGATGACTATTCATTTCCTTTGAGCTGATCACTGGATGACACTCAGTGTGTCAGCTTTCAGAGTTTCATAAAAACTACGGGTAGAAAAGAAGCCATTTCATAGGATCACGGTGGAGGCTGGTGGACACCTCTGGAGCTCATCTGCTCAAGCAGGGTCAGCGAGATGGCTTGTCCAGTTAGATTTTTAATATCTCCACAGATGGAGACCCCACAGCTTCTCTGGGCAACCTGTTCCAGTGTTTGACCACCTGCACAGTAAAAAAGGTCTCTCTGATCATTAAACAGAATTTTATGTATGTCAGTTTGTGCCTATTGCCTCTTGCCTTGTCAGTGGGCACCACTGGGAAGAGTCCTGCTTTGTCTTCTTTATCCCCCTCCTCCTCAGGTATTTATACACAATGGATAAGATCCCCAGGAGCCCTCTCTTCTCCAGGCTCAGCAGTCCCAGCGCTCTCAGCCTCTCCTTGTATGGCATTTGATTATGATAAAGCCAGAGCATCACACTTTAAAGCCATCATGCACCAAGGAGCACAGACCTACCAGCAATTATAACTTGTAGCACCTTCTGGCTGGGTCTAGAGATCTCTGCCGCTAGACAGATGAAAAGAGAAACGCTGTTCCAAGAGGGATGTCTCCTAAAGAAAAAAGGTGGTTTTCCTCAACACAAGCAAGCACTACAAGGTGCTCTAGAAGGAGTTTCAGTTTTTTGCCTCCCCCCAACAAAACCAGAATATTTTGCTTAGCTTATGTCAGTTTGAAATGAAAAAGAGAATTTTTTTGTTGTGAAAAGAGAAGCTGAAGCCTTTTGCACAAGCATGTTGAAATTAAATTTTATCATTTTGTGAATTCCCCCCTGTCTTTAGTTCACCTAAAACTAGTGATGAACTGCAGTCTTTGACAATTTTACTTCTCATCACAACACTATTAATCATCCCCATCTCAGTTCTACATCTATATCTGGTGCATTTCGATCTCCTCATTTTTGTGTAGGTTTGATTCATGAACACCAGAAATGAAATGCAGACACTGGGCATTTTAACATTTTTTCAGCTGAAGAAAGCCATTTCTAAATTAACAAAAAGTCAGATATCTGAGGCATGTATCAGTTCATGCTTCCCATCAGCAAAGGCATTTCATTATTTTGCCACTTGCTTAGCTCATAAATGATGTCATGCACTTTCTTATTTACTTTTTACAGTGCAGGAGGTGACTGCGTGATAAAATCTCTCTCTCCTCTGAAGTTTTAAGTGTCGTGGCTTTTCTTTTTCTTTCTTTTTTTGCCAGAGGAGACACTCAGACTCTTTTGGATTAACACCAGTTTTCCTGACCTAAGATAAAAAAAGCAGTAAATAATAAAAAACTATATCCTCCAGCTGGATTGTTAGCATGAGTTAAAAATGCAAACAGCTTGTAATTAACTACAGTGTGTGAAGAGGTTTTCTTCTCTGGCCCTGAATCAGTGGGAGCTTTGCCAATGGCTGTGGCCCACATTCTGCAATATTCTCTGAAAGGAAGAAGTATTTCTTCCATAGCTGTGAAAACAGATATAGCACTAATGAAATTTGAGGTTACAATTGCAATTGATCTTACTGATATGGAGACCCAACTTGTGCTTGCTTAGTACGACAGCGTCTCCACTGCAGTGTGATTTCCGTGAGCGCCTTCTGTTTCCTGCCCCTCTGGCAAAGCCCCGAGGGATGCGCTGCACTAAGCAGTCCTCTGAACACCAGGATGAAGCAAGTGCTGCTTCCAGCAGATTTATGTCTCATCGTTAATTGAAGCTTTTCCAAAGATGTAGTTGCTGTTTCTGCTTCTTTGTATTGTCTGCTGTCTAATAAGGTGTGAGCTGTTGGTACACTTTTCCCTCAGCTGAAGCATTTAAAAGGTCCCTGTCTCCTATTCAATTGCTAATGTTCACTGAATGTAACAATATATACAGCATTTATCCCCCTGTCAAATTAGATTGGGATTGGTTAATGGGATCAAAATTTGCGGAAGAAAGGTTGCCAACAGGTAGGTACATGTGAACATATATATACAGGGTAAGTGCGGGAGCCTCATTTCACCGTGCGGAAGTGGCCTACTGAAAAGACACTATCTATCACTAGGACAAACCAGGCTGGGATTTTTTTTATGGTTCTGTGATTTGGTTATATTCACAGTTCTAACAATTCTGGGTTTCAAAAACCTTTTAGTAACAATTCTTGGTTGCTGAATGTGATTGTAATATATAAGAACTTGATTTTTATGTGCATGCTTTCAGCATTTCCTATTCTGATAGGATATTTGATTAGTTAATAAATCTTGTACAGAGGTGAAGCTATATTTTCCTATAGTAATTACCCATTAAAATTATATCAGTGCAGGCAGGAAGAAAGTACAGATTAAACGAAGTCTAAAACAAAGGCACTTTGAAGACCAAGTTTCTTACATTAATCCCTCCTGGGAAATTTATAGGCACATTAATTACTGCGTTTTGCCTCTAAGTTCTTCTGCATTCTAATGGTATGTACCCATGTACAAAGACACGGAGAGGATCTCTGTATTATCCTATACCAAACTAGGAAAGCAGGGCATACTGTTATCTGCAATTCAACAGAAAATGATACATTGATCTTTGACAAGTGAAGGACAAAAGGAGGATTATGATCCAGCATTTTCAAGCAGCACCAGTAATGCAAAACCTTATGAACAGCACCATATCAGCTCAAGCCCTTTGTCACGACAAAGTGAAGACCTTCGCTCTGTATTGTTTAACCACAGGTACACACACAAAAGCACAGGATGTTCTCGCCCCAGTCTATAAATACTTACTGGAGACCAGAAATTAATAGTAGAGGGCTCCTGGATTTAGCAGATGGATTTATAGCCTGACCAGCACTGGTAGTTTAAGCAAGTTAGAGTAACATACCACGTGAATACTTTACCAAGGATTTTGCATCCCTGGAAGTTTTAAAATCAAGATGGATGGTTTTCCTAAAGTAATAATAATAATAATAACTATAATAATTATTATAATTATAATAGATGCCCTGTGTGCTGTGTAATACAGGAGATCAGAGAGGTAATTACACTCTCTCATGACCTTAGATGCAGTAATTGATTGTAACTACTCTTCTTTGAAGCCTTAGCATGCTTTACTGGCCTGAATTAGAGCCACTGGGTCATCTCATGCAGGTCACGTACCGTAACCACTTTGCTTCAATTCTCCATACATATTGTTTCTCTCACCTTAAATCCCTGCCTCACAGTGCAAGGCTGCAGAAGGAGCAGTCTGAGCATCTCTTCGCTGCTCCTGTGCACCAGCCAAAGGAGCTAGTGGGCACAAGGCGTGGAGTAAGCCCTTCCCTCTACAGGGAGAAGTACAATATGCATCCCCTTGTTTCCCAGAGGAAAAGGGGAGGAGAAGATATTATGCAAGGAGCTGCCTCTGGATAACAGTGTCCCCTGGCTAACTGGGAGCCAGGACTCTTATGTATCACACTTACTTGGGCCTATGGCTAACGAGGCAAATTAGCCCTACGTGAATAAAATATCTGTCAGGCAAAACAGAGGCGCGTACATTCCCTCTGAAACGCTCGCGTGTGCGTGTGCCAAGAAAGGCAATCTGCTGGTACTGAGCATGCACAGAGTGGCCGTACAAAAGGCCGATTCTTTGCATGAGCAGGGCAGGAGGGTGCCATGTCCCATAAAACAAATTGCTACTGTTCAAACCTCTGAGAACAGGCCAAAGGAGAGGCTGCTATTAAGTAGTATAGCTCTGACTATCTTGTACTCCCTCAGGATAAATGGCTGTTATAGGAAAGGCAGCTTCAGTATTTCTGGAATCCAGCAACATAGTACATCAGGTTAGTGGGAGCAGGTAAATGAACCTTATTTACTTATATCAGAAAGACTCTGTATTGTTAGATTTTGTTTTTCTTCCAGCGGGTGATCAGATTTTTACAAGGTCAAGTGGCATTTGACTCCAAGCATTCAATCTATTAGGAATGGACAGGAGGGAATTAGCCTAATGTCAGCTCAGAAAAAAATGCTTTTAATACAGACATCTTTTTCTACAGAAAGAAGACTGCTGTACTGCCTCTGCTGCAGTTTCGTATTAGTTATTTCTTAACTTCTTGGGAAATGCAGAGCTTGAACTGACAGATGTCTCTCATTTCATTAAGCACAGCTATTATATAACATTGCTTACTTATTGCTTCTTAGTTCACTTCAGTGATTAGCATTTTCTGCACCTCTTGAAGCAATGCAATAGAAATGAGAGCCAAAGGCAGCAGAGAATCTCTTCCAGCCTCCTTCATTCTTCTGCACAAGCATTCACTTGCAAATGCCAAACACAAACTGGGTGTTTTCTCCCTGTGCCTAGTGTGAAATGCAGAAAGGACGAGCAGAGTCTCCTAGGATTCATCTCTTACTTCATAAACAGGTGATCCAGTTTTAAACCTAGAGTTCAAACCTATGCTGGGTTCTTCCAAGCAAGCACAGAGAGGCAGAGGCTTCTGCTGAGCCTCTCACAGCTTTTTCTATGAGACTTGTCCTGCTATGGCCCCTTTCTCCCATGCTGCAAGTGCATCTACAGCAAACCTAGACCCACACTGACACGCACTGCACTGCCCACCTTACCTGCTTCCAAGTAACACTGGTTTCTCTGCACAGGATCATGAACAGACATCAAAAGTGTCCTCTGAGATGCCTTTCTCTGAGCAGTAGGCTGGTTCCTACCCTTGTGCATGAGTACATCTGGTGAATGTCCTTGGAGAAATGAAAAGCTGAAAGGTACTGCTTAGAGTAGCCTGAGAGACAAATTACAAGTTGGGGATGGAAATTAGTGTAAAGGAATTCTCAGTAGACTGCTGAAGAGTCACAAGATGCAGATGTCTCTTAGATGAGGAACAGTCCCACAAGGCAATTACCAGGAGCCTCAGCACTTCAGTCACATAATATTAGATAAGAGACTTAAGGGAACTATTTTTCACAGGCAGGAGGGAGAAACATATCAAATTCTTCATTTCCACTCACATGGATCTAATGCTATACATCATCTATATGTCCAGGGAATTAGTTTCACTTATTTAGGATACCAAACTGGCCAATTACATGACAAAGCCCTTATAAACCCTGTTACACTGTTTGTAAGAGATGCAAATAGACAGAGAGCCACAGAGAGCCCTAAGATAAACACTGCCAAAAGAAAAAAAAAAAGCAGCACACACTCTTACTAAAAGAAAATACCTGTGTGATGGAAGGTGGTGGTGGTGGTGGGTAGGGAGTTAGAAAGAAAGAAGAAAGCATCTCCTACTAAACTGTTTATTCTATGTCTAACTCACACTTTTGTTTTGTTGTGGGTTTTTTTCATGTCCCCAATTAATTATAATCCAGTCACAGCACAATCACTCTAACAGAATTGACTAAAACATGCCAATAAAGTGTTAATAGACATGAAAAATTAAATCTCACAGCTAGATTCATTACTCTTGCATTTGTATCAGGTAAGGAGGAAGTCAGGTATATAATGAACTGCAGTCTTGCACTCTGAACATTGAGAATGAAGCAAAATAGTGATTTTGAAGCACTACAAAAGGAAATCACCTAATCATATATTCAGAAAGCAGTGATCCTGGCAATGTGAGAGGAAAAAAAGAAACAAACAAGAAAGGAAGAAAAAAGTATAAAGTAACTTGTAAAAGAGAATACCCCACGTGAACAGTGTAATTTTCCCAACTTTCAAGTTTTCCTTACGGCTTATATTAATTCACAGAATGTGGTTCATAATTCGTGCGATGCACATATGTGSTCTCACATTTCTGAAGGCTGTTCTTTAGCTTCTACAATTCACTTTTTGCTCTAATAATAGAGCAAACATCTTAGATGGTCCACTATACCTCCTCAAAAATGTAGGATGAATCTCTTCAATACTTTTGCTGGTATCATGTCCAGTCCATTTTTAGTGATATTCTCAGTTGCCTCACAAACCTGTTAGAGAGGGTTTCCTGGTCTTTCCTGTCATCCAAGCCTTATCTTCATCTTACTGTTGTTAGTCTTGTCTCCAGAAATAATTCAGAATAAATACTTTCATCCACTACTTTCATCAACACGTGCAGGCAGTATCTTCTGTTTGAATCGTATGCATAGATGTCACACAAAAATCTATGATCCTTAACTTGAGGTTTTATTTTGGACGTATTCTCCTCTGAGCCATGTTTCATTTCAGGAACCCAATGTCTTTCTTCTGTCCCTCCACCAATGTTACTGTGATAGAAAATAGCTCAATGTTCAAAGCCATCCTTTGTCACTATTCATGATTACTGTGGTCAGTAAGTATTTGCACTGCTGTAGAATGTCTTATGCTGAAGTCAGTCCCCAATTTCTTCTATTCTGAGAAGTCAATGAAGGACATTTCAGAACCCAAGTCATGTCTGTAATGTTTCCTTCATCTTCCACTTCAATCTGATCTCTTTCCTCCTTACTTTTAGCTGTAATTGATAGATCAGGTAAAGGTATTCCAGAGTGGATGCCTGGGTTATATAGGATATATGACAGAATTACAGAATTACAGTATTACTTGTTTTAGCAGGGACCTCGAGGTTATTTTGGCCAAGGTCTTCCTGAAAGAAGGGCTGACTTCAAAGTTAGTTTAGGCTGCTCAGGATCATGCCCAGCTGAGTTTTGAAGGTGGACATTCCCTAACCTCTCTGGGCAGCTGGTTCCAGTGTTTGACCACTGGACCACATAGAAGAATTTTTTTCCTTATATATAACCTGAATTTCCCATGTTGCAAGTTGTGACAGCTACCTCTGTCCCTTTGTCTGTCTCCTCTCTAACCACCCCACTAGGTCCCCTTCTTTTCCACAAACCAGCTCCCTAGGTCTAGGAGCCAAAGCATTTACAAGAAGCAGCTGCAAGATGTACGGCTCACACCTCCTCTTCTGAGCTTGGCAGCTTTCCCTCTCACAAGGGAAAGGAGTGTCAAAAAAGTGATCAGTATCATCTTGCCCTCTCTAAGGGGGATCATCTCCCATCTCTACCGAGAGGCTTAACTTCTAATTTGGAACAGAAAAATACAGTCTTAATAATATATCACTTATAAATAGTTTCTGATGTTGAATGACAGGGTCTAGCTGTTCAGTGGTGGAACCCAAAACATTAACATGGCCATCAGCACAGCCATGTCATCCCATTGTCTCAAATCCTACTAAAACACAGAAGCAGCAACTTTACCTCAATAAAAATGCCTTATTGTAGTGCTTCAGAAGGTCCTGTCCTATACCACCACCTTTAACCTTTTGATCCTTGAACACTTAATACTGACTGAAGCTTGTGAGCTCTCTCCTCCTTACTGTGAACATTAGTTCTGGACCCTCACAATTTCCATGCCACTCCACTGCTCTTCAAAAAAAACCCAATTTCTCTGCTGCTGTTGTACTTTTTTTGCATTTTTTTTATTTTGCTGCGTTTTAATTACCACAAATGAAACAGGAAACAGTTCAGGCTGAGTAGCATTGATGTCATATTAATAACTATCTATCAAACATATATTTCTCCATAAAGAATGTTTTGGGTAATTTTATTTAACAATGAGGTTTTATCATTTTACATGACATTGTATCTTGTAAAATTGATTAAAGCTGTAATTATTCTTCTGCAAAAATTTTAATTAAATGGCAAGTGAAAAAAAAAAGGCAGAAAATACCCACCCCTTCTTATCTATATTCTGTCGTCATTTCTGTTTGAGACAGTCAGTAATCACTTTCTACCTTTCCACCAATAATAAGCATTTACCTAAAAAAGATGCTGCTGCACATTGAGAAGGAAGAAGATAAAAATGCTCAGATGCTGCACTGAGGTGTGTTACACTAAAGACAAAACCCCAAATAAAAGCAGACAGAGACATTAAACACATAACATAATTCCAGATGCAGAAATCTTATGTATTCCATAGAAATTKCTCCCTCCAATGGGAAGTTAGTGTTAAAGTTGCATGTAGAGCCTGCCTGATATAATCCATAAACATTTGTAGATATGGTTCACACCACTATCTGGAGGATTTTTGGTCACACCTGGGAAAGAAGTTACCAGAATTTACACAGGGAATGAGAAGATGAATGCCATAGCAGGGGAAAAGAGCTTAGACAGATAGAGCAGGATTGACTGGGCAATGGTTAAAAGAAGAGCAATTATACGAGTTCCATGAACAGGAAAGACAACTACAAACAGCACCAACAGGTAATGGAAGCCTAATGAAGAGGACAGAGAAGACGGGAATGTCCGCAGAAGTGGTTGCACAGGGGTAAAGCTAAGATTCAGAGAGAACCAAGAGATAGAAGGTGAAAGAGAGCGAGAAGTGCAACGTGCTCAGGCCCAGCGCTTTGCAGTTTCAGTGTACAATATCACGGTGATGCACCTACTTCTCTTTATTTTCTGTTTCAAGTTGCAGATCAGTTGGGAGCCTGATGTATTCATGTGAAGTCCTTGGTTTTTCTTGGACTTCAGGAAAGAACATTAACTGAGGGGATTTGGTTTTGCTTGTTGCTCTAATTCTGTTTTTGCTGGGAAAGCTCTTAATGCATCATTGGATCTCACCTCTGATTCATCCCTTCCAACCTGACCTCAGAGGAACCAGGGACTGAGACCCAACTTGGGAACTATAACTCTGGCCTGAGACTAACAACAATTACCACAATTACCATCCACTTCCCGCAAAACTGGAAAAACAGAACCTCAGCTTTCTTCCATATTGCCTTGGCTGCCTTCCCTTCAACGTGGTATGTCTTCTCCAGGTTTTGTAGCGGGAACTGACCAGACAAGGCTCGCAGTTGGGAACATATTGGCTTCCACGCTGATATTCCATCACTTAAGAAAAGGGTTAAGAAATGAAACTAGTATCGTAATTCACAGAGAAAGTGTGTTCCAAAGTCCTCTGAAGTCAGTGGAATGAATCCCACCAACGTCACCAAGTACTGGCTTAAGGCCTTAGTAAATACAGTATTTATAAAGGAATCATTGTACATGGTGGGTGCAAAAAAAGATGCCTCAATAATTCAGAAACCACAACTGAGGAAGGAGTAGAGGCAAAGACTGAGGCAATGATTGCTAGAGTTGAGGGCTGAAAAAACATGAATGTTAGACCAAAGTGAGATATGGAAGGAAAGTTGAAAGACATGAAAGCTAGACTGAAGTTGGTCCAGTATCACCTACTGCTAGAAGACGGCAAGCGTGCTGTCGTACTCTGATGTGCCTTTTATTCCTTGAAACACTGTTTCCTCTGCAAATTTCTTTATCCTTAGGTGATATTTACTACTTCTTTTCCTGACTGCAGCTGCACTATACACACTGCTAAATTAACACCCTCATTCACATAATCTGCCCAAGAAGAGTTCCCCCAGTCTTTTCAGTTCTTCCCAGGTATAGACACATCTAAGCACACTGGCACCACGGCCCTTCTCTTGTGCAGAGAAACAGCCCATGGAGAGATGAGACAGGAGTACTGTGAGCACTGGGATGTAACATCCCCCAGATCTGAGGGCTCCTAGACTCAGTTTAATAAGGATTTCTCTGTACTTTGTGAAAGTATCTTAGTACACTGTACCTTCCCATGAGGTCCTAGAGGGTGCTGCTCCCATCACCTTATGTGAAGCCTAGTCAAGTGGGTTGGAACAGATGTTCAGGATTTGGCCTAATCCAGGACAACATTTGAATGTATTTTCTGCTTAAATTAACCCACATAAAATGGGTTCACATGACAGCTTGTMAAGCTATCTCACCTCTTGTAAATCAGATCTATGATCTTGTTGTGGCCTGGTCTCCTCCCAGTGAGATCCACCACATGGCCTTCAGACATCAATGGACACGCTTCAAATGTCATAACTTTAGGGTCCAAGTTCATAATTGTTGGCAATGTTCATCAGTCATAGAAGAAACACTTCCTCTTTGCCTGCTTCTCTGCACTTATATGCTTGATATAAGATAGGCAGTGGAGAGTTCATACATTCACTAGATAATGTGGCTCTTTACGCAGTAAGTCAATAGGAACAGCTCTGCGTTTGTAGGCCTGTAGACATGTTGCATTTCACCTTAGGTAGAAGAGCAGCTACCAGGTGGTCTCTGTACGGCTTCTTTCATTTCTCTCTTGTGCTGCCAATTCCTTGGTACAGAGGGTGCCCCAGCACTTGTGGTTACATTTCCAGCGTTGTAAAAGAGCAGCTCTGCAGAACAGGAGGGGCAGTACGAGATCCGGCAGCACTGCACACTGCACTACAGTTGATCCATGGAGAGTTTGCTCCCTGGGGACTCCACTTGTCTGATTTTTTAATAGATATTTGCACTTTCCATCACCTTCTTTTCATAAAGGAAGTATCAGCAGACTGCAATGTACTGAGATTTTCCAGCAGGGAGCAGCATTTATTCATTTGTGAAGGAGAAGACGCTCCAGCCTGAAAGAATCAGTCACCCGAAGCTGGAATACAGACTCAGAAATCTCTTGCTTAAGAAAAAATGTTTGCAGATGGGTGGACAACCAGCAGTGTGAGGGGTGTAGGAGGGAGGGCACTAGGCCTCTCTCGCCCTCTTCATTGGTGCAATGCCTCTGCGAGCATGGCTTGGTATTTAGGACTAGAGAGGTTGGATGCTCAGAGGCAGTGCCAGCAGATGAGCTGGATCAAAACATTCCCATTTAGGGAAATATTTTCATCAAAAAGTTCACAGTGTTCTCCCTGGTTCAGAATTATTACTTCAGGTACTGGAAATCCAGATTAAGCTCTCACTAATAATGTGTGCATAATATTATCATGATCCTAATAATATAGCATATTTTGCTCTTAGAAGACTAATAGGGTTCTTCATCCATCTAGGCTACTGTCTGTTTTGAAAGCTTTCAATTTTAAAAATACCCATCTAAGGATGTTTCATACCATGAAATCTTAACAATTTCCAATCCACAGTCTCAGAATGTCACAACTTTGAAATCAGCATTCCACAGGGAGAGATGGTCAGGCGGTGAACAAGTGCAAAGAGAATATTTTAGTACTTGGAAACTGTAGTAAAAAACCCTCTTCGCTACATAAGCGAATTTCTATTAAAAACAATATATATAAAAAACATATGCGTCATTGACAGCACTTGTGGTACTGTCGCAATGCTTCCTACCTATCCTTGTGCCAGTCAACCCGCCCCGGCTCTGCACAGCAGCCTCCTGTTGCTGCCCCCTGAGAAGTGGCTGTGTCCCAGTGGTGGAGTCTCAGAGTGGGTGAATCAGTCCATGCAGAGTTAGGTAACTACTATAGTCTATGTAGACATACCCAAATTGGCTTTAAACCCTCAGGCTAGATCACAAGAGCAGGGAAGCTAAAACAGCATGTGCATGTGTGATCCTCTACAGGATCCTGGGACTCTCACTGCGTGCTTAACAGGTAAAGCCTGTGGCACTGACACCTCAGGCTTTCAATCCCCAAGTTAAGAAGAAGACAAAAGCAAGTTCCATCCTACCTCTCACTGAAATATTACATAACTTTCTAGTACCTTGGCCTTCCCTGCAGTCAGAAATGTGCATAGTCACAAATTAGATTAAACTGACTTTTACAGACACGTTTTACTTTCATCGTATTTTTTTCTCTTCATGTTGGGGCTAAAGGTTTGTTTTAGTAAGATTGTTATGATCATTCAGTTGTCTTAAATATGTATTCCCACACCTTCATTTGCCTAGATTTATTTTTTAAGTATAAACTTACTTTGTGTAAACTTAACTTTTCATGTCCTGGATTCATAAGGCTTGGTTCTGAGATAATAGCAACATTCCTTTAGTATTTTTTTACTACTCACGTTACTATATTCTTTTAGCAGTAACTCCAGATTAATGTAGCTTTGTTTCCTGGCGTCTCTTATGTGTTTTTAAATAATAAAAACTGCATATATGTTCTCTGTATGAGAAGCCCCAAGCCAGTACCAACAGTGTGTTTTCACTAGTTTGAAAACTGGTAGACTTAGTACTAAATTCCTTTCAAAATTTCAGCTTCGAGGAATAGATCTGTCGGTACAGAAGAGTCTCCACAAAGCATCAGCCAACACGACTCAAATGGCAGCAACTCTGCAACACTGTTGTTAAGCGGCGACTGATGTACCTTGGTAAATCTCTCTCTTATTTGCAATGTGGAAACCAAGTACACATACCTGAATTAACTGAGAGGCTTGTGAACAATAAAGCTAGCATGTGGCTTGAAAGTGGGTAGGAGCAAGGGGCACATCTGTGACAAATGGGGGAATAATTATTCTGGGTGGATGGAGAGTCTAGCCCAGCGCCTTGTCTCCATCAGTCACAGGTGGAGATTTCACACATTTCTGAGGAAGAGCATAGGAGCAGCACAAGGATCTAGTGTTACATGCCCAAGCACTTTCATAGCCTCCAGCATCTTATAGCTTGGGAACTTTCTGAGGAAGAGTCACTGTCTTCATAGCTTCAGCAATTTTTTTCTTCAATAATGGATCTAGCTTCTCCTTGAACTCATGGGAACCACATTCCTACAGTCTTCTGTGGCGAGGAGTCCCATGACTCCCTCACACCCTGAGCAATCAGCTGCCTCCCTTCATCTGTCTGAACCCATCACACGCCAGCTTCATTTGATACCCTCAGTTATTGCACCACGAAAGGTGACAAAATGTATCCACCTACTCCATTCCACCCCACTTTATAGCTCTCCACCACCAGCCTCGGTGGTCTCCTTGCTGTGCTGAAGACACTTAGCTGTTCCTTCATGGGAGTGACTCCCTGCAGTGACCAAGCACTAAGAGAAGGACGGCCAAGGACACTGACTTCACTTAGGGCTACCAAAGCCATCAGGGCTATGGCCATGAACAGCCCTTAAGGAACTGCCCCCTGTGCAAAGTGGAGTCAAGCCAACAACTCTCGAGGAACCTTCAAGCCCTGCTGCCCAAGCTGCACGAAACCCCACGTTTCTTTGTCTGCAGCATATGCTGCAGTGTGGTGTGGTAATAGCTGAACTCGATTTAAATGAACCACAGCCTAGCCACAGCAGCACGGAGCTCAGCAGAGGGTAATTTACTCTGCCTCTTAGCAGGCATCCTTAAAAAGTCGTGACAGGTCCAAGTAATCTGTCAGAGAGCAGCCTGACRAGCCAGCAGTCTCTGGATGCTAATCCCTTACAAACAATAGACTCATTATATGCAAATTAACAGGAGAAGTGGTGATTGGCCACTGCATCTACCGAGACAACTGCTCCATTTAAAAGGAACTTTAACTACCCTGAAATCCGTAAGTTTAAAAAATTAAGTGACCGCATCTTTGTTTAAAAACAACCTGATTTCCTCAGACAGCCTGCGCGCAGATCCCGTGAATGCTGCCGACACAGCAAGCTGGAAGTAGTGCTCAGTGACTGAAATCCACGGGGGAAATAACAATAACAAATCGATGCAGACACTGAATTTCTTAAACAGCCCTGGTTTTAATTAATTTTAATTCCCTACTCCATTACAGATTTACTTGTTAAATGTCAGAAAATCCATCTGAATCCAGGGAGTGAGTTGTGTATTTGTGGAACAGATACATGGGCAGTTTTTGTACATTACTGTTTTCTTACAGAGGAGTCAAAGCTGAACCTGAGGAGCAGGGCAGCAGCTAGACACCGCCTGACAAACTGGAGGAGGTTCCCACCTTGGTTAAAAGTTAAACAACAGCTCTGTAGTCAACTGCTTACTGGTTTCTCTAGTTGATATTTGATTGTGGGAAGGTTATGAGTTTTCCGATGCCAGTGTGCAAAGCTGATCTTAATTAAAATATTCCATTGAAAATGTTTCATAAGATAGGAATACAAGACTGACGCCAGTCTGTCACAATTCACTAGACCGCTTGAAATCTGGAATCAGCCTGGCAGGTCAGGAGCTGCTGTTGCTGTACTGCGGCCAAATGGAGTCCCGGACAAAAGGTTTGGCTTCTAGATGGGTGGTTTTTTCTGTTTTTTGTTTTTTGTTTTTGTTTTTGTTTTTTAAAAGCACACCATGTCAAATGTGTTTATGGTGCTTTTAGATAGGTAAGAAGCCTGTAGGGTCTTTATGACCCTGTTTTGCTCATGGTAACAACATGTAGGCTAAATAAATATTAAATTCCATAGACATAGCAATAGCTACACAGCATTTTTAAAAATTAAGCTTATAGGGATGGATCTAGTTACCCAAATATACACATCTATTTCTGAAAATCTCAGCCAGAGTTCGACAGAGGTTGACTGCCCAACTCACCTCTCCCCTT
The DNA here is from genome assembly GCA_035582835.1 of Phoebastria nigripes. Taxonomy (NCBI): domain Eukaryota; kingdom Metazoa; phylum Chordata; class Aves; order Procellariiformes; family Diomedeidae; genus Phoebastria; species Phoebastria nigripes. Next base: position 488,802 of record JAYKAV010002975.1, on the reverse strand, counting down.
TATAGCTCAAAATCCCATTCTCACTTTTGGCCTCAGTTCAAAGAGACAATCAATCTGACATGCTGGAGCCCGCTAAAGCACAGCTAATTTCCTATGCCAGTCAATGGGTAAAGCCCAAGGAGCTGAAGCTCGTGTGATGCTGTGGCTGTTGCAGTTATAGCGTGCTTCAGGAGTGGGAGGGAGCAGTTATCTGGCTGCTCATTTTAGTCCTCTGTCCTATATCAAATGTTTTCATAATCGGTACCTTTTTATAATATGTCATCAATTTAAACAAACAAACACAAATTTTCACATCCCTCTTCCTTGTGAAAAAATCTACATAATTGGCCAGCTCAAGGCATCTGCAGCAAATGTACGCATTGGTAAATATGGGGTTCACCTGTGTTCCTGTTCTGTTCCCATTTTTGAGGTTTTTTCATAAGAAAGTACTCAGCACACAGGACCTCAAACACCAGTGCTGTTACATCAGTGATGATCATACCATACAGCACACAGAACACTTTGCAGACTTTTCCTAATTAAGACTAATACTGAACAGCTATTTCAGCTGTACACATAGGATAGGGGAATGTGACTCAGCCTACATAAAAAAATACTTTGCACTTACATTGTGCTCTCCTTTCAAGGATTTTAGTTGCTTTCCAAAAGAACTCATTTAGCCTCACAATATCCCTGGGTGCTTATTGAAAGAACAATTTCCCCACACTTCTTGACGGAAACATTGGCAAAGAGGTCGTAGGCCCAATTTTCAGCTGTTTTCAGTGCAGAAATACACATGAACAATGCAGGCATATCACTAAAAACAATTCTTAATTTCACTAACTACACRTGCAGATGACCAGCCAAACACATGAACGGTCACTTTAATCCACATCCAGCTGTTGTTTGGCCAAAATAAACATAAAAAAATGTATGTATATTTGTAACCCCTAAAATCCTGAACTTCAGGCTTTAAGGTCATGAAGGAAAACTGTAGGTTTATCTGGTGCAGTCTTGCAGATAGTTTCAGTAACCCTGCCTGTTTTACTACTAAAATATGCTTCTTTTTTCACAAAAGCCATGCATGTTCTTGAATCTACTGAAGCAAACCTTTAACAGAGATCTTTGGTGATGCTGTTACCGATGAGCGCAGCGAGGATCTTTGTGACGAGCAGGAAGCACGCACATTGAGAAGTCCCACACTCCGRCGGACCCACCTCAAATTCAGGGGAAAGTATGAGCTGGAAGGACAGATACCTTTTTATTTCACAAAGTTTTGCAGATGAAAGTATTTTCCCATAATGCAAAGACTTCTCCTTTTTTCTTTTTGCCCTGCTCATTTTTATGATATTCTGAGTAATTTCCCATTTAAAATTCTTTTTCTTCCCTCCACAGGCCACCATCCCCAAAAGTATCATATTCATCCTTCTTCTGACTGGATTTTTGAATGATTGTTTTGGAGTCTGGCTTTATCTCCCTTGAGTCTCATATCTAGGGATCAGCAAACTGGCTCATATAACTTACAAACTGACCTGAACCATAATTCAGAACTAAGGAAATGTTTTGAGGTTAAAAAAACCCAGTGTACTTTTCACATTCATACACCTCTCTGCTTCCACCTCCTAGAATCAGCTGGAATGCCGGGTTACCTGCTGCCTCAGGAGCTTGGGTACAGTTTTGAAAGCCCCATAGGCTTACAAAGCATCTGATTTCTTGAGTCCGTGTTTCTACACCAAATTGCCAGTTGTTAGTGACTGTCACAGAGGGGTTTTTTCCCTTGTCTTTTTTTCTTTCATTCAGTTGTGCAATAATGTCTAATTCCTTTTGTGTTTGGAACCATGGGGGGGGGTGCAATTGGAAGAAGAAATCCAAAGAAATGACTGAAAAGAAGAACTCTGTATTTGTTCTTGGCTTCCAAATCCCCCCCCCCCCCCCAAAAAAAAAACCAAACCCCCCAATATTCTTGCAGTGTTCACTGTGTCTTTTATCCCAGACGAGAAATATTGTGTGGTTTTCTGCTCTGTCCCCCTATTACAAACATGTAAAGATATGCAGTCCACTACATCTTTTATTGAGATAGCACCTATAAACAAATCTAATCCAAAGTCTTTCTATATCTGCTTTCTATGTTCACTCTCATATTAGGTTAACACAGAAAGTGACATTAGGTCATCTSCACACCTCAGAGAAGACACGGATGCCTCACAGAATCAATGGCTGGGTTTTGCCACACTGCCATTTGTTTTGCCTGATTTCCTGGCATCTAATTGCTGACTTCTTTAGAGTAAGAGTCATAGAATCATAGACTCATAGAATGGTTTGGGTTGGAAGGGACCTTAAAGATCATCTAGTTCCAACCCCCCTGCCACAGGCAGGGACACCTTCCACTAGACCAGGTTGCTCAAAGCCCCATCCGACCTGCCTTGAACACTTCCAGGGATGGGGCATCCACAACTTCCCTGGGCAGCCTGTCCCAGTGCCTCACCACCCTCACAGTGAAGAATTTCTTCCTTATAGCTAAGCTAAA
>JAYKAV010002975.1:448408-485241 GCA_035582835.1 Phoebastria nigripes | reverse complement strand
AATTTAGAGACAAGGATGTTGTGTGGGACAGTGTCAAATGCTTTGCACAAGTCCAGGTAGATGACGTCAGTTGCTCTTCCCTTACCAACCAATGCTGTAACCCCATCRTAGAAGGCCACCAAATTTGTCAGGCACGATTTGCCCTTAGTGAAGCCATGTTGGCTGTCACCAATCACCTCCTTATTTTCCATGTGCCTTAGCATAGTTTCCAGGAGGATCTGCTCCATGATCTTGCCAGGCACAGAGGTGCCTGACACCTGCGTAAAGACTGTGTAAACAGGCAGGCTCCTTCTCTAAAGGCGAAGAGAGGTAGTGGAGAATTGCCATAGTAGTTTTGTGGGGCTTATTTGTTCAGAAAATAGGAGGTGGCCTTTCATTTTTATTAGTTATATTCCAGTTAGCAATGACACCACTGAAATGCTCTCCTTACGCTATGTTTAAGTCCTTTTCATCATACAGAGTGTTGTTTCTTAAACAAAGGACATTTGTAGACACAGTTTCAACAAAACAAAAAGAAACATTTGGTATTGTAAGTTCCTGGCATAGAACTTATTTCTGCTTTCACTGAAAGGGTCAGGAGTTTTGCCACTGATTTTAAGGGAAGTAGTCTCAGGTCATCAACTACCACAGCAGTTTTAATGTCTGCTAGCATGACTTTTTTTTTTTTAACAGAAGTGCATCTGTTTTCATGTCAGATTGTGTACACCAAGTTAACAAGGCTTATTTGGAATGTATAGCTGGGTGGATATGATATTGTTGAAATAAAGGTGTTCCAGTAGTTGAACTAGTCATCCAAAGTGATAAAATCAAAACTGGCTTGTCAACTGGAACTCGTTTCAAACATGGTAGTCTGATAAAACATTACCCTGCTGCCTGTCCTTCTCCGGCCCTGGTTTTACAATCATATTAAAATGTCAGAAAAAAAAAATCAATTGATGTCCAGTGTCTACAAATTATTCTTTAAGATATCCCTCCTGCTTTAACTATTCATCTAACTTAACACGCCTGCTGTTGTACCCATCAGCTCTGTTAAAGTACTTTCCTTTCTATACCATCTGCCCCTAGAGTAACTACTCAGAGAAGAAACTTAGCAACACCTTAAAATTTACAGACATAGGTCAAAACTATTGGGCATCACCTTGCCAGCAGATATATGATTAATACTAAAAGACTGTGTGCCTAAATGGAGGTACTCATATTGGCAACTTTTTTTCAAGGGTTGCAGGTCCAGGATCAGGACCTACTGAATATTCATTTGATGTGACAATTTTAGCATTTTAGCTTCACCATTTGTAAGTGAAGCATCTTTTTTATATATTAAAATGCACTGTTGGATTTTGGCTTTGATATTTGAGGAAAAATAGGGAAGTTCACAGATTCAGTAGAACAACTGTAAGACTGAAGTTTTTTTCAGGGGAACTCACCCATGGATATTCCTACATTTCAGCAGTGTTAATTCAATTAGTCTGAAACTAATTCAAATAGAGCATTATTGTCCACAATGGTGGAAGTTCTAGGATCTTCCTTTGAAAACATTTTTATCCCCATGAAAACTGAATGCCAAAAGCTAACTTAAATTTTCCTGCAGCAGTTTACAGAGCCTGATCCAATTCCCACTGAAGCTAACAGAGCCATTTCAATTACTCCTCCAGTAAGAACAACTTATTATGACAGTGTCTCACTGTTCATTGACCCCTGTTCAATTTATCTTCAGCAATAATCCCCCCACTCCCAATCTCTGTGTTAAACTACTACTGAACCAATTTCCCTCTCTTCACCTATTCTTATCTATTTCATGATTTCTTCTCCTTCAGACCACTTCATGTTGGCCTTTGCTGGATCCCGTTGATTGATTTCATCTGTTTGCCAAGATGTAATTCTAAAGTTGATTGGATTTTCAGTCCTCCCAGATCTCCTTCACCCACAAGTTGAAGTCTGCTATTGTCAGCAAGGCAAATATTGGGACTTCAAGTTGTTGGCAAATGAAGTAGAAAAATATATGCAGTCTGGGATTACTGGAACATTGGGAGCTTTTTTTCTTGCATCTTTGTTTTATGGATGGCAGGAATAATGTAAGAAGAAACTCAGAGCCACTTTGTCATTCACACCTTTGGCAGTTCATTCCTTTAGAAAAGCAGGTGCTACTGCTGAACTTTTTTATTGTCGGTGAGTCAATCACCAAGAGAATTACTGGAGGTGCAGGATGTAGGGGAAGAATAGGTACTCTATTTCTTGACTGACAAATGGTATCATTCTACTTGCAATTAACTAAGGACTACCAAAGAAAATACCTTGGCATGATGATTTAGTAATCACTTAAACACCCTGATGAATTAGGTGTCACAAATGACACTCAGCATTAACTCAGCTATAAATTGGAGGGAGTTTTAATGGCTAGAAGCCTATTAYGACCAGTATTAACAAAGAATTTTAGATCCTCAAATTCCTGGGCAAACAATTGATAGTCTTAGAGTTGCCCATAAATCTGTTTCAATATAGTTTCATGGATATCACTACCAGTGTAATTATCTGCTGTGCATAAGTACTGTGCTTACTTTGAGAACACTGTAGGTCCACACTTGTAATTAAGGTGTTCCAGCTGAAGACGTTTATAGAGGTCACGGTGACAGGTCTAACAGTGCTGCTGGTCTCTGTGAGGTGGTGTAAGAACAGCTGTTGGGAGTCAAACAAAAGATCTGGTGGCCAAACTCTGTCAACAGCCAGCAACAGAGGCCAAGAGAAGAGTCCAAGGGCAGGTCAAGTGTGTAGATTCCCCAGCCTCCCCTTCCAGCCTACAGCAGTCTGCATCTCAGCAATCTCCTTTCCAGAAGAGGGATCTATGTATTCAATAGCCCTTGAGGGATTTTTTTCCTTTTCTTTTCCCACAAGTTTGGCTACTCAAGTTAGAAGCTATGTAAACCTTCTGACATCCACCACTGACCATACAACTGTGTGTTCCACAGCTTCACTAGCAAAGGATGAAAAAATGTCATCTTCTCTTTAATCAAAACTATCACTCAGTCACTTAATTTGATGTTCTCTACTTCTAATGTAGAGAGACAGTGAACAGCCATTTCCTACTTACATTATTCATTGTTTTATAGACATATGTCYTATCTACCCTCATTTATCTCTTTTCCAAGCTGAAGAGTCCTAGACCATTTGTTCCTGATGTTAAAGCTCTTCCACACATTTGATCATCTTTGCTGCCCTCCTCTGAATCTTTATTTTTACTATCACATTCTCTTGGGATGGGGCATCTGAACTGCGTGAATTCCTCTGTAGACATACCATGCACTTACACTGTAGAAAAATGATGATTTTTTTCTTGTTCTTCATCTCCTAACATTTCATTTGGTTTTGACAGCACTCAGGCCATGGGTCTTTTGCTTTTAGTTGGAGCCTTGCTATTCTTACATACATCTACACTGAAAGATGATACATTTTAAATAATTGTATTTATTTTGACAAGCTGGCATTAAAATAACAGTGAGAATAAGGTTTCAGTTCCTACTGACAGCTTGAGTTTGCCCTCTGACTTCCCTGTTGTCTCCAAGTCAAGCCTCTGACCTAAATTGTCTTTTATTCATTCTCATTTTAACCTAAGGTAGCCAAGAGTTTGCCACTCCAAATAAAGAATGTGTGCTTCTCACCACGTGTCTTCCACCGAGCTCAAACATTTTTGTTTTCTCACTTCAAAAGCTCACGATAGCAATACTGATCAAGGACCTTTTTAAAATAAAGCATTTTAAATCGAAAAAGTTGAAACGGTGCATTGGAGGCATAAAGATGTTAAAATAACAAGCAGTTGACAGACCTAATTAGTCTCATTATTTTGTACTTCACAATGTAAATTGTGTTCTACATCCCCAAGATTTTAGCTAGGAGGAACATTTTTTTCAGCAGGGTTTGGCTGGTAGAGACTCTACCATAGACTATGTTAATACATTCAGTCTTTGAATAAATTATTCAAACTAATTCAAGSCAGGATTAAATTACGTAAAGTAAGCATTTTTATGTATTCTTGCACACTTATACTCTGAGAGGCCTTTTGTTTCAGCTAAACCATACTCATCTCTCAGATCAAAACCAAATACAAATTCTATGGATCAAAGAGTGTGAGTATAATACCCTCTGAATAAGATGTGTCACTAACCAAATGAAAACCTCTGACAACAGCTGTGGATTTTGAATGATGCTCAGGTGAGCCCCAGTAGAGTTCAAACATGGATATCATCTGTAGGTTAAAGACAACACAGCCTAATTGCCTCACTGTTTCTCACCAGCCTAAGCATGAGAAGGGACTGAGGGAACAAAGCGTTGGTGCACAGCAGTGAAACTTTGAAGCTGACGATGAATCTTACAATAGTACCATCTGGTCATCTGGGTGAGGAAAGAATGCAATCGTTCTGCTTCTGCCCCACTCACAGAGAAATGCAGGCTTTGGTTTAAAAATGATTGATGACAGGCAGAAAGGTGAGGAGATGCTTAACCATCAGCTTTTCTTGGTTCCCTCTGAAAGGGGAATTTCTGTATTTAGGTTACAACRTCTCAAAGTTCAGTTTCGTTAGTTAGATGTGTTTCCATTTTCAGCTAGCAGTGTGAAGCTCCCAAAGGATACAGGACATCCAGAGGTAGCACAGGCCCACCTCATGTAGAACACCTTGCCTTTGTCATCCACAAAGGACTTAGCCAGTGCTCCAAATCTGAAAGCTGTTCACATCAATTTAAAATGAATACTTCCTTCTGCCAACAAATATTCAACTCTTCTTCCAAATATTGAAGCATTATAAATACCAATAGTGAAGATATGACATGAAAGTTGAACAACCCTTTTAAAAAGATAATTAAAATTAAATATTTGAATGTAAAACCAAAGTGTCGTGGTTTAACCCTGGCCAGCACCTAACCACCACGCAGCCGCTCGCTCGCCCCTCACCTCCAGTAGGATGGGGGAGAGAATCGGGAGGGCACGAGTAGGAAAACTCACAGGTTGAGATAAAAACAGTTTAATAATTGAAATAAAACAAAGCAGAACAGTAATAATAATAGTGATAACAACAACAACAATAGAATATACAAAGCAGGCAATGCACAATGCAACTGCTCACCACCCGTCGAACCAACGCATAGCCCGATACGCAAGAGCCCGTCCCGTGATGCCAGAGCCCCTCCACACACTTAGTTTTTATACTGAGCATGACGTCACATGGTATGGAATACCTCATTGGCCAGCTGGGTCAACCACCCCAGCTATGCTCCCCCCACCAGCTTCCCATGCACCTGGCAGGGCATGGGAGGCCGAAAAGTCCCTGGTGCAAGCACCACCCAACAACACCCAAAACATCAATGGGCCATCAACGCTCCTATTATACCAAACCCAAAACACAGCACACCCTCCCCCCTCCCCCGGCTACTGGGAAGAAAGTTAACTCTGTCCCAGCCGGAACCAGGACACAAAGCCACACTATCACAACTACCATTTCCTTGTCTGCTATCAGGCAGCTCTGAGCAGCTATCAGTCTTGATGGCAGCCATCTGCACTGGTCAACCAAATGGCCACTGATTTTTCAATAAGCTGGAAGCAAAAGCCAACATCTCTCCAGTGCCGGCTGTTCTCGGGGGGGATCTCTTCTTGCTCAGACTTGGCATTCATTCTCTGTTCCTCTATTACAAGAATTACAAGAGTGAAATAGAGTGAAAAACATCAGATCACCAAGGTCATGTGATGAATGAGGCTATTAGAGCAATTAGATGAACAGTTACTGGGTTTTATCTGTTTTGCTTGGTAAAATAAAATCTTAAGTAGGCTCATCTATCTCACCACACCTGATTACTCTGCAGGTCAAACTTGCAGAAAACATTTAGAATGGTAACAGCATGAAAACTGCACATATGGGCATCAGATTACATGTAAACACATTTTGCCTAGCCTATACAAGAGAAGACTGCAAAAACCCTGCAGTAAGGGTAAGATTCGCTTGACCTAAGAAAATCTATGAAATGATTAGGAGTTTAGTTTAAGCCAACTCTCCAAGCGTATTCTGTAACCAAGGAAAAGAGCCAGACCCCTCCAATAAGACATCATTCCCTCATAAAATAAGGCTCTAAAATAGGTGAGAAGAATCAGTCTCTGCAGATTTCTCTCTCTCCATTGCCCATAGAGCAACCACAGATGTTTAGCTCAGACATGACACCTAACGTTTTGATGGCTGAAATTATCCTACTCCCAGTGACTGAGCAATGGCACTTAGCATTTCATGTTGATTCACGTCAAGCAAGTCACACTGGAAGACACAACTGGAATTATATCAAATGAGCTCTGCAGTAACTGCACCAACCCTGAAAAGGACCCAGGCTTCATATCGCACAGCTCTAGGAATGCTTTGCTTACAGCGAAGATCTTGCAGTCAGGAAAGCCAAGCTCATATGGGGCTGTATTAGCAAAAGTGTAGCCAGCAGGTTGAGGGAAGTGTTTATTCTCTTCGGCTCCAGAGGGGAAGCTCATCTCAAGTGCTGTGTCCTGCTCTGTGCTCCTCTGTACAAGCAACACCAACAAACTGGAGGAAGTCCAGCAGAGGGCTATGAAGGTGCCTAAGGGGCCAGAGCAAGGAGGGACGTACAAGAAGAGGCTGAGGGAACTGGGATTTTTCAGTATTAGGAAGGCTAAGAGAAGACCTTATTGCTGTTTACAACTACCTAATGAAAGGATATAGAGAAGTCGACCCAGACTCTTCTCAGTGGTGCACAATGGAAGAATGAGACACAAGGGACATAAATAACAGCAAGGGAAATACAAAATAGTTATAAGGGAAAAATCTTCATAATAAGAGTGTTCAAGCACTGGAACGGGCTGTCTAGAGAAGCTGAGGAGTATCCGTTCTTGGAGATATTCAAAATTCAACTGAGCCAGGCTCTGAGCAACCTGACCTAAGCTGCTCTGCTTGGAGTAGAAGTTTGTGCTAGATGATCTCCAGACATCCCATCTAATCTAAATAATTCTATGACTCTATGCAATGGTTGTCAAAAAAAAAAAAAAAGTGAATTTTATGTTTTTTAAAGAATGGTATGGAATGTGATACTGAAAAGATTGGGTAATATACAAATCCATGATAGTGATTCAGGTTTGGTCATGTGTGTAGGATCGAACTCACCTAACTTTAGCTGTCCAAAATGTCAGTGTGAAGTCTCATAACGGAGGCTACATTTCCCTCTGTAATTAAAAGACAGACAGACCGACGGACCTTGAGGATGGGAATTGTCTGAGCCATGTGCGGGACAACCAGGGGATCAGGCCCAGCCAGCATGGGTTCATGAAAGGCAGGTCCTGCTTGACCAACCTGATCTCCCTCTATGACCAGGTGACCCGCCTAGTGGATGACGGAAAGGCTGTGGATATGGTCTACCTGGACTTCAGTAAAGCCTTYGACACTGTCTCCCACAGCATTCTCCTACAGAAGCTGGCAGCTCATGACCTAGACAGGTGTACTCTGTGCTGGGTAAAAAACTGGCTGGGCGGCTGGGCCCAGAGAGTTGTGGTGAATGGAGCGAAGTCCACTTGGCGGCCGGTCACGAGCGGTGTCCCCCAGGGCTCCGTTTTGGGGCCGGTCTTGTTCAATATCTTTATCAACGATCTGGATGAGGGGATTGAGTGCTCCCTCAGTAAGTTTGCAGACGACACCAAGCTGGGCGGGAGTGTCGATCTGCTCGAGGGTAGGAAGGCTCTGCAGAGGGACCTGGACAGGCTGGATCGATGGGCTGAGGCCAACTGCATGAGGTTCAACAAGGCCAAGTGCCGGGTCCTGGCACTTTGGCCACAACAACCCCATGCAATGCTACAGGCTGGGGGAAGAGTGGCTGGAAAGCTGCCTGGCGGAAAAGGACCTGGGGGTACTGGTTGACAGCCGGCTGAATATGAGCCGGCAGTGTGCCCAGGTGGCCAAGAAGGCCAAGGGCATCCTGGCCTGTATCAGAAATAGTGTGGCCAGCAGGAGTAGGGAAGTGATTGTCCCCCTGTACTCGGCACTGGTGAGGCCGCACCTCGACCACTGTGTTCTGTTTTGGGCCCCTCACTACAAGAAGGACATTGAGGTGCTGGAGCGTKTCCAGAGGAGGGCAATGAAGCTGATGAAGGGTCTGGAGAGCAAGTCTTATGAGGAGCGGCTGAGGGAACTGGGACTGTTTAGTCTGGAGAAGAGGAGGCTCAGGGGAGACCTTATTGCCCTCTACAACTACCTGAAAGGAGGTTGCAGCGAGGTGGGTGTTGGTCTCTTCTGCCAAGCAACTAGCGATAGGACGAGAGGAAATGGCCTCAGGTTGCKCCAGGGGAGGTTTAGATTGGACCTTAGGAAAAATTTCTTTCCTGAAAGAGTGGTTAAGCATTGGAACAGGCTGCCCAGGGAAGTGGTGGAGTCACCATCCCTGGAGGTATTTAAAAGACGTGTAGATGAGGCGCTTAGGGACATGGTTTAGTGGGCATGGTGGTGTTGGGTTGACGGTTGGACTTGATGATCTTAGAGGTCTTTTCCAACCTTAATGATTCTATGATTCTATGATTCTATGATTTCAAACACTCATCTTACAATGCAGTGAGATTCTGCCTGGATGTCAGTCTTCCTATCAAGAGATCCTAGATGACTATCTTGGACTAGACACTACCTTTTAGGTAGTTATTGGGGAGGATAAAACCCATTCTTGTGTCAAACAACAGAAATATAAATATATTGAAAGAAATATACAAAAGAGTKACAGGAGTTATTAAAAGAAAAAGTCATTTTAGGAGAGAGGAGAGTCAAAGTAATAAACGCAAAAAGACACAAATATTCCAGGTCCTTTCACATCCTACAGTGGACTTTCAACAAAACCAAAGAGCAAGATTCAAACTGTTAAGAGATACGTCATCTTCCCACAGTGCATAATAGAGTGGAATTCACTGCCAACAGGTACMATCAAGCCAAAGAGGAAACATAAATTAAATATTAACAACATCTTTTCTTTTCTGAGATTATATGTTCTTAAAATAATCCCAAATAAAATTACTTTGGCAATGCTGAAGTTAAGATAAAACCAGCAACCAATCAAATACATATTAATATAATAAACTATCCAAAGTTACTTTACCAGACAGCAGCACAAAATAATCAGTTCAAGATAATGTGCTTTGGCTAATAAATAAAACTAGAAGAGACCCCAGACTAGGCGCAGGAACATACATTCAGCCTCTTCTCAACAACCATATCRAATAAACAGCAAACTGGCAGTTACATTACATTGAAAACAAAAAGCAAATACTCAGCCATTACAGTACAAGTGACTTATTGATATGAGCTAGGAAATTCCTTGCATATTATCCCACAGATGGTCTGCTCTCCAACATATCTGCTACTGACCACTCTGTTGTTAAAGCTAAATACTAAATTAAATGGACTAAATTTAAAGGTGTGATCTAGTATAGAAATTGTTATGTTCCTGTGTCTAAATCCATTTAAAAAATAACTCAGTATTTTAATCTCTTCCTTTTCTCTAAAAATGTCTTTCAGTCATATACCTTTCCAATTTTTTAAAAAAATCTTTTTCATATATACTTTGTATTTTGTAAATGGTATAGACAGTTCAAATCAGCTAGGCCATTATAATAATCTAATCCTTCCACCATACAAAAATCTACAATTCTTGAGTCTAGTCAACTGTTGTCCTTGAGAAGGGGTGGTCAACATGGACCTACTCTAGTTTGCCAGATTTTTCTACCCAATCATCTGATTCCTGTTTCCAGCCTCCCTGTGGTCCCTCAGATGTAGTTAAGGGCCCAGAGCAGCTCATGCTTCACTGTCTGCTGCCTTCTTTAAACAGATGTGGGGGTTCCTCTTCTGTCATATGGTTCCTCTTCTGTCAAAAGCACATTCAAATGAAATTCAGTGAATAGAGCTAGGTGCATGAATAGAATCCTCTGGCCTGCTAAACAGTGGGGAATATTGATTTTTTCAGTGACACAGCAGATGCAAGTCCTCCATTAGGTGAGACATGTGAGCAGCCTTCAGCTGCATGGCACACACATCCTCCACATCGCTGGAAATACTCATAGCACGGCGGAGGACACCTGGATTTTGTTTATGTGAGCAGTATCAGTCCTGTCACAAAAGGAAAAGTGGCTCATTTAAATACTTCAGGCTGGAAACAATTTATTATAAATTTGTGTAAACTCTTTCTAGGATTAAAATCCTCACCATTAATATGATCTGACTACCTGCTTGCACTCTGCGCACTTCAGCTTCCTGGCGCTGGGTCTGTTAAAGATCTCCGTCTGCTATCAACAGTTTCTACCAACAGGATTATTTACAAAAAAATCATTTGACTGCCCCTAAACTTTCTTTCTTAGTAAGTTAAATATATGCAAATCTTTTAGGGATCCAATTTTAATTTATTTTTTTTAGCCCAGTGTCCTCTCTGCAGTTCTTCAAACCGTTTCCAGTTTTTCAATGCCCTTTCCGAAGTGTAGATGCTGAAACAGTGCACGCTGTATCTGTATTGGTGTGGTGGGTTGACCCTGGCTGGATGCCAGGTGCCCACCAAAGCCACTCTATCACTCCAGCTCCTCAGCTGGACAGGGGAGAGATCACCCATCAGTTACCCTCATGGGCAAAACAGACTCGACTTGGGGAAATTAGTTTAATTTATTGCCAATCATATCAGAGTAGGATAATGAGAAATAAAACCAAATCTTAAAACACCTTCCCCCCACCCCTCCCTTCTTCCTGGGCTCAGCTTCACTCCTGATTTCTCTACCTCCTCCCCTCCAGCGGTGCAGGGGAAGGGGAATGGGGGTTGCAGTCAGTTCATCACACGTTGTCTCTGCCACTCCCTCCTCCTCAGGGGGAGGACTCCTCACACTCTTCCCCTGCTCCAGCATGGGGTCCCTCCCATGGGAGACAGCCCTCCATGAACTTCTCCAATGTGAGTCCTTCCCATGGGCTACAGTTCTTCATGAACTGCTCCAGCATGGATCCCTTCCACAAGGTGCAGTCCTGCAGGAACAGACTGCTCCAGCGTGGGTCCCCCACGGGGTCACAAGTCCTGCCAGCAAACCTGCCCCAGCGTGGGCTCCTCTCTACACAGGGCCACAGTTCCTGCCAGGAGCCTGCTCCAGCGCTGGCTTCCCATGGGGTCCCAGCCTCCTTTGGGCATCCACCTGCTCTGGCGTGGGGTCCTCCATGGGCTGCAGGTGGATATCTGCTCCACCGTGAACCTCCATGGGCTGCAGGGGGACAGCCTGCCTCACCACGGTCTTCCCCACGGGTTGCAGGGGAATCTCTGCTCCGGCACCTGGAGCACCTCCTCCCCCTCCTTCTTCACTGACCTTGCTGTCTGCAGACTTGTTTCTCTCACATATTCTCACTCCTCTCTCCTAGGTGCTGTTGTGCTGCAGTTTTTTTCCCCCTTCTTAACTATGTTATCACAGAGTTGGCTGATGGGCTCAGTGTTGGCCAGCGGCGGGTCCATCTTGGCATTGGCTCTATCGAACATAGGGGAAGCTTCTAGCAGCTTCTTACAGAAGCCACCCTTGTAGCCCATCCACTACCAAAACCTTGCCATGCAAACCCAGTACAACTGGGTTTGTACGTCCAGGTTTTGGTAGCAGGGCAACTGCAGGGGTGGCTTCTGTGAGAGGAGATCTGGGGCTGCCATGCCGGACACAGATGGTTCCAAACAGCTCCAAAACGGACCCACTGCTGGCCAAAGCTGCCCAATGCTGGTGACACCTCTGTGAAAATGTGTTTAAGAAAGGGTAAAAAATTCTGCATAGCAGCTGCGAGAGAGAGGACAGAGAAACTGTGAGAGAAACAGCCCTGCAGACACCAAGGTCAGAGAAGAAGGAGGGGGAGGAGGTGCTCCAGGTGCCAGAGCAGAGATTCCCCTGTAGCGCATGGAGAAGACCATGGTGACACAGGTTGTCCCCCTGCAGCCCACAGAGTACCATGGTGGAGCAGATATCCACCCTGCAGCCTGTGGAGGACCCCACGCCAGAGCAGGTGGACGTGCCCTGAATGAATCTGCAGCCTGTGGAGAGCCCATGCCAGAGCAGGCTCCTGGCAGGAGCTGCAGCCTGTGGAGAGGAGCCCATGCAGGGGCAGGTCTTCTGGCAGGACCTATGACCCTGTGGAGGACCCACACTGGAGCAGTCAAGTCCTCAAGGACTGTATCTGTCGTGGTTTAACCCCAGCCAGCAACTAAGCACCACAYAGCCACTCGCTCACTCCCCCTCGGTGGGATGGGGGAGAGATTCAGAAGGGTAAAAATGAGAAAACTCGTGGGTTGAGATAAAGACAGTTTACTAGGGAAAGCAAAAGCCACGCATGCAAGCAAAGCAAAGCAAAACAAGGAATTCATTCACTCCTTCCCATCGGCAGGCAGGTGTTCAGCCATCTCCAGGAAAGCAGGGCTCCATCACGCCTAACGGTTACTTGGGAAGACAAACGCCATCACTCCGAACATCCCCCCCTTCCTTCTTCTTCCCCCAGCTTTATATACTGAGCATGACTTCACATGGTATGGAATACCCCATTGACCAGTTGGGTTAGCTGTCCTGGCTATGCTCCCTCCCAGCTTCTTGTGCACCTGGCAGAGCATGGGAAGCTGAAAAGTCCTTGACTAGTGTAAACACTACTTAGCAACAACTAAAACATCAGTGTGTTATCAACATTATTCTCATACTAAATCCAAAACATAGCACTATACCAGCTACTAGGAAGAAAATTAACTCTATCCCAGCCAAAACCAGGACAGTATCCCATGGAAAGGACCCACGCTGGAGCAGTTCTTGGAGAACTGCAGCCCATGGGAAAGACCCACATTGGAGCAGTTTGTGAAGGACTGGATCCCTTGGGATAGACCTCACGCTGGAGCAGGGGAACAGCATGAGGAGAAAGGAGTGACAGAGATGAAGCGTTACTGACCACAACCCCCATTTCCCGTCCCCCTGTGCCTCTTGCAGGGAGGAGGTAGAAGAGTCAG
Source organism: Phoebastria nigripes (assembly GCA_035582835.1). NCBI lineage: Eukaryota > Metazoa > Chordata > Aves > Procellariiformes > Diomedeidae > Phoebastria > Phoebastria nigripes. Next base: position 472,233 of record JAYKAV010002975.1, on the reverse strand, counting down.
GAGTGAAGTTGAGCCTGGGAAGAAGGGGGGCTGGGGGGAAGGTGTTTTTAGTTTTGCCTCTGTTTTCTCACCATCCTATTGTATTTTTAATTGGCAATAAATTAAATTAATCTTCCCCGAGTTGAGCATGTTTTGCTTCAGACAGTAATTGGTAAGTGATCTCCCTGTCTTTATCTCAGCCCATGAGCTTTTTCGTTGTATTKTCTCCTCTTGTCCTGTTGAGGAGGGGGACTGAGAGAACCGCTGGATGGGTGTCTGGAAGCCAGCCAAGGTCAAACCCACCACGATGTCATTTAGAGTCTGGTTGTGTTTCTTGATACCTACATAACAATCTCCCTTTCCTAGTCCTGTTTGCCTATTCAGTTTTGCTATGAATTTGTCCAAGTATTATAGCATCTCCCTCTGTCACAGGGTCATACTGGGAACACAGGGTAAACGTCCTTTCAGGACTACTTTGCAAAACACTGCTTTCCCTAATGCAGCCTCCCACTCTGTGAGTATGAGGTCCCTTTTCCTAATCAGTCTGTGGCCTTCTATTAAAGCAGAGTAGCTGGACTGTATCCAGTTTACAACATGAACCACAATGTCCTGTAAACAAGAGTTGGCCTCAACGTTATTTTTCCCCTAAGCATCTTTGTTCTGCCTGTAGAACTTTTAGCAATCATTTTACCTCTTCTAAACTACTGATAAATACCTTAAGTAATATTGATCTGAAACTAGTTCCTGCAGGAATTCAGTGAAAGCAGCCCTGTGGTGGGCTGACCTTGGCTGGACGCCAGGTGCCCACCAAGCCGCTCTGTCACTCCCCTACTCAGCAGGACAAGGCGGGGGCAGAAAATAAGATGGAAAAAATTCATGGGTCAAGACAAAGGCAGTTTAATAAAGCAAAAGCAAAGGCTGCGTGTGGAAGCAAAGGAAAACAAAGGATTTATTCTCTACTTCCTATCAGCAGGAGATGTCCAGCCACTTCCCAGGAAGCAGGGCTTCAGTACGTGTAGCAGTTGCTCCGGAAGACAAATGTCATAATAACAAGTGCCCCCCCTCCTCCTCCTTTCTCTTAGCCTTTATTGCTGAGCAGACATCATATGGTACGGAATATCCCTTTGGTCAGTTTGGGTCAGCTGTCCTGGCTATGTCCCCTCCCAAGATCTTGCCCACCCCCAGCCTACTGATGAGGGGGGAATGTTGGAGAGACATCCTTGATGCTGTGCAAGCACTGCTCAGCAGTAGCCAGAACACTGGTGTGTTATCAACACCTTTCTAGCTACGAATACAAAGCACAACACTATGAGGGCTGCTATGGGGAAAATTAACTCCATGTCAGCCAGACCCAATGCAAGCCCAAATTAACAGTTTTATTAATAATAATGCATTTCTGCAGTTTTTCATACTCTAGATTGAAATAACTATGTTGCTGCTTTTTGACATCAGTTACTGCCTTCCACTGTCTTCTTAGATTACAAATGCAGATTTTAGTTTCTGTCCAGAGGTGATACCTAAGGGCACCAACATGAAGATGCAGCCCTCGGGAAGCAGAGATCAGTGAGTGACAGCTGCCCACAGGTTAAAATTAACATTTCTGCAACAGCATGAGAGAAGAGGGGTGAAAACTGCACTGCGTACATTAGAAATCCAGCTAAGGTGTAGTTCATGTAAGTAGCAGCCTGCATGTCCTACATAGTCCGTAAAGAAAGTTGGGCAACTCTACAGATGAGTAGGATAGCTATGGTATGAGGACCCCTCATATGTGAACAAAAGGTGCAAGGCAGACTTCTGCATCACTTATTTCTGCTTGATTTCTGTCTGTTTTCTCCCAGGCTCTCCTAGGCACTTGGTATGAAGTTCAGTGTTGCTCAGTAGCATGTCATTGTGCTTTGGAACCTTTCACTGTAGGAAATTATTTCAAAGTTAGAAAAATCAAAACAAYGTGAAGTTTCAATAGTAATCAAGCTTAAGGGGGTGGAAGAAAAATTTACTAATCACCCTTTACTATAAATCCTGTGACAAACCCTTCCTGGATATGAGACTATTCCTATCTTTTTTTTTTATGTCTAGGTAACACTAATAATTGGGGCAGCCTTCTTATTCATCACAGCCTTGAAGACCCTCGTTAGCTTATTCTTTATAGTCTGTTATTTCCTCCTGTTTTGTGGCAAAATTTGAAGAGGCAGCAATGAATAAGAAATAAATTATGGCTGGGATAATACCTAGTCTGACATGATATTTATCTAAGTGAAATTTTTATTTTAATAAAAATGGTAGTAAATCAAATGTGGTGTCTGCTACACATCAGAGAAGATAAAAGAGTTGCTTAGAAAGAACACAAATATTCCCTAATTCTAACAGTTGCTCAATTCACGCAGTAGGTTGTCTGTTCTGTGATCTCTTTGGATACTTTTAAACACATTGATGTTTGTGGGGTTTTTAAGTCTGTCATGCATGTCACAGGAATTTTGCAAAGCCAAATTGGCAAGCTGGAGTACTGCTGAATGTATTTTATCTGGCATATAATTCACAAGTCCATGCACTACTTTTTCTCTTCCTTAGCCAACAGGTATGTCAAAAATTTGTATTTTACAACTTATTTTGACTAATAAAGCATCCATCGTCTGTGGAATCTTAAAGATTATCCCCAGACAAGTGTCACTTTTTGATTCAGTTTTTTAGTGTCCTGCACCAAATGCAGATGCTCAGATGTTGCTGATCACCACTATAGACAATGCTGTACAAGAATATTCCCCACACTCATCATATTTGTCAACATTTAACCAAGTGGTATTATTTGCCTGTGGTTTTTAAAATGTTGATTCAAATTAAAATTATTAAAAATAAACTGAAAAAAGGGTTGAAAAAATTCCACAAAACTTCCTGTATTTGATTTTCCATCTAATATTTTGAAAGGTTTCCAATAACAAAATCTGATATTTCAAATTTTGAAAATTTACATGGATTTTTACTAATATTTGAAAAAAACAGAAATGTAAAAATTAACTTTGGGTGGTGATAATTGACAATGGATGACTAGGACCATTAACCATCTGCAACCCAGAAAACAACAGGTATGACTGCAGGATGTATAGTATCCAAATGGAACAGAAAAACATTAACACCATTATACCCATGTGAGACCTTAGCCAAAACAATCAGCAATATTCTACCCACCCTGTTCAGAAAAGATCAATCCAAGCTGTAGCAGACAATGAGTGTATCTAGGAAATATGGGTTAGTGAGGAAAACGGCGTATCTACCTTCCAAGAAAAAAATACAAATTTGCTTTAGCAGAATAAATGAAAAAATAATATGGCTTATTTATGAGGATATGATTGTTGTCTAGAAGTTCTTTAAGAGAGGAAAGGACAGGCAGGGGGAAATATTTAAGATATCAGGCAACACTCACATTAAAACTAGGCAAGTAAACTTGCCATGAATACTTTGTGAAGAAAATTAGAAGAAGGTTTTTGACCATCAGAGGAAAGAAATTCAGACTCAGTTCCTGTTGGGAAGCCTGGGAACAAAACCTACCTGCTTTTAAGTTGCAGATTCAGCAGTTCAGAATACATACTGCCTTTGACATTAAAGAATCGTGCAAAATGGCCCAGGGATGTACAATCTTCTGTAGTCCTATGAAATTGTTTGTACTCAGAAAATTACATTGCTTCTGCAGTATATTAAAAACTAAATTTTTCAACCATTTCTTATTGCTTTTGCTACAGAAGACATCATTTAATGGGAAAAATATGGTACATAAATAGGATACCTTGATAGCAGAGTCTATCTTGAACAAAATGGGTTTACTGTGATCATTTGTGCTGCCATCATTCATCCTGAAAACTCGCATGTCTCTAAGTCTTTGGCTTGGGACTCTCCACACGTATAAGTTTATTTGCCTGTAGGGGAAAAGTCTCATGGACTTTGCATCACTGCAGAAGAGATTATAGTTAGATATAATTGGAGTTTCAGAGAACAACTACTCAAAATCAGTCAGTAAGATACTGATATTATTATTAATAATTCTTGCATATGAATGTTTTGAAACTATTGTTCTGCAATTCCATGTTAGTGCAACGTGAGCATCATTTTTCACTGAACCAAGTATTGTAAAATTCCTTATGAGAGTTATATTCTTAATGTGGAAAAGTGAGAAACTGTCACCAGGGAATTCATATAGTTCTCCTGAAAAAGGCCAGTATTTTGAATTATGTGCAGGTAGATCCATTAGGTGCAATTAAAAGGTCTAGCCAGTTTGACTAGGATCCCTGGGCACTAGTATAAACATGTTCAACTCAAGGCATCTGGGAATACTCTGTGGGCAGTCCTGTGCCTGACTGCTGTGTCCGTGAATGCAAGAGTCACAGGCTGCAGATGCCGTAGCACTGTTTCCCACCTGAGATGGGGACATGCCTTGAGCAGACAGCTCTGGACTCATGAGTCCAAACGGTAAAAGAAGAGATCCAAAAGACAATCAAATTATGTTTACAGCAGGCAGAGAAAAAACCCAGAAATCTCCTTCTGTGACTATTTGAGAAATGATAAAAAACTCTTGATAGGGCTGGGGAAAGATAACGTGTGTGGGTAGAGAGAATACCCTTGCTAGGCCACAAGATATATCTGGACAAAATGGAGAGGCTTCATGAGATCTGAAACAGAAGGGTAAACTTCAAGTTCAGTATTGGCTGAGGACCTGACAGGACAAGCAGACTCATGTCCACTAATAGTAAGACTTCAAAAACAAAGCACATGCACACAGTCATATTTCTGGCAAACAAACAAAGGGACAAGCCTTTCAACAGCAGTATCTAGTGGAGGCTGAGCCATTGGAGAATACGGTTTTAAATCATTTATTTAAACAAGACAAGATTCTGATCTCGCTAGACTGGTGAAAATCCAAAGTAATTCCAAAACCTTCTAGACTGGGGTTCAAAAACTGTAATATCAGAAAAAAAAAAGAAAAGAGATCTCCTTTTTCAATAATATTGATGTAAGAATTCTGTTTGATCTTTGTGGGCATATGCTTCAAATATTGTTTCCTTTTATTAAACAGGAAGCTTTTTAATGTTTTCTATTTTTTAAAGGACCGTCTTTATTACTACTTCACTTTTGCTGTCTCACTATTCCAAGTTATTTGGAGTTTTTTATTTTCTGGTTCCACCCTTGTCAATAGATTTATACCAAATTTTTCTGTATATGAAGATCAAAGCATTCATCCTTAATCTAGCACAATTATCAGATGTGAAAAACAACATAGAAAAAACAAATATAAAGGTTTCTTAAAAAGCGGGGTGGGTGGGAAAGATGGAGACCAATTTTGCAGTTTGAAGTAGGACACAGACTGGCAAGCTGCCTTTGCACTAGGGAATACCAGTTACATAAAGCACATGTTCTTCCAGAACCTCTGAAGATGTCACAAGCAATTCTCCAGGCCCCCCTCTACCACCCCTTAGCCACACCAGCCACCTCCTTCCAGCCCTGCTCTAAAAGCCCTGAGCTTGTAAACTTTGTGCGTGGAAGAGATTGCATTGACCTCACTGAAATTTTCCACGATTATGTCTGTGGGTGCTCTACAAGGTGTACCTGCAAGGTTGGACCCAAACCCCATTTGCTGCAAGCTCTTTCCCTGCATAAGACATATGAAATGCAGGTACACCCACAGGAGCTGGGGAACTGAGTGTCTGCAGCCAGCCCACGTGCCCTGAGGCAAGGTGAGGGGCTCCCCGGCACTGACCTGGCAGCACCGACCAGCAACAAGCTCTGCCGCTCCAGCACGTCACACTCCTCCCCCAGCCCCAAAAGTGGAGGCCAGCCTGTAGGCACCGAGTCTGCTCTGCAGGCAGGAGTCCCACTTGTATCTCTGACAAGCTACTTGAAAATGAGACAGCCGTCTCTACAAACTCGTCCTCAATTTCTAATGAATGATTGATTGTTTTTAAACTAGTGCATTGTATATTTTGGGAAAGAATTTATGATTTACCAAAAAATTTCCTGCTGAAGTAAAGCCAAATGGAGGCTGGTCTGGGCCAAGTTGCACAATGTTCATGAACGAGAACGTGTTTTTCTTTTTCTTCCTTTCTTGTTTTATGCATGTTTCTGGACTCATTTCATCAGCTGTCAGTAGTTAAATACCATTTCAGAAAAGGGTTTATTATTGTAATTTCCTCAATTATTCTGTTTGTTTCTGCTATGGTCTCTTGAAACAAAATCAGTCAGCTAAAGTACTAATAAAATATTTTCCCCTGCTGCTCCTTGCGAAAGGCCCAGGCTTTCAAGGTGCCRTATTTCCTGAGCCGGTTTGCACCTTGGAGACCATGACCTTAAATGAGGGCTTTTTTCTGCATGCTGCATTACTGCTTTCTGAGGGATGTCACTGACTTCGGTTCACAGTCAGCTCATGTCCCCGTATCATACCCAATGGCATGGCAGTGCATGATAAGCAGGAAAGGAAACCTATGAGAAACGAAACTGAAAGCAAGAGCCCTTTTTCATCACATCAACAAAGAAGAAAAACAGAACACGTATGGTAAGTGATGAAAGCAATCCATCTTAAATATATAGCTAGATAATGGATTAGCTTAGGCAAATGTAGGTGCTCATCTAACAGCATGTATCTTTCGAAACGTTAAATTAAATGTACATTAAAATATTTGGAAATTTCTGTTTTTAAGGCTATATTCTCATAGAAGAGAAAAGCAATTCTTTTCCATATAAGGGTTAAGCAGAGCAGAACCCAGCCTCTAGCAAATGGGACATGCTGGGCACGTAGGGCCTGCTCTGTCACCACTGAGGTCGGTGGAAGACTCTTGCTGGACCTCATGAGGCATTGGATGAGGGACCTGGTCATAAATGACGGTGGAACATGACAACACATAGTGACATCAGGCAGCCCGGGCGCTCCCTCGCCGCTCCCCCCAAAGCAAGACTGGAACACAACGCGTGACAAAGGCACAGAACAAGGCAGCCAAAAATTCATGAGCCTCAGATGTTTAGAGCGTGACATCTGCTTCTGGCTCAAGCAGTTCTTATGTTGAATTCAGTTGCCTTTCCTCCAAGACACCCAACAGCAGATAACCTCAATTTATTGGTTCCCATTTCTAATACTGTTTATCTTAAATACAAGCAGAGATTATTTGGCGCACAATGGAAATGCAACTATTTAAAAATCAAAACTAAGCAAAATCTATTTACAGCTTTGTAATTTCCCTGTGAATCATGAATGACCAGGCCAATGTTTCCAGTGTCAGACATTCAAAATCATGAATCAAGCCTTGAAAACAAGTATTTGTCTTTAAGAACTCAGATTTTTAAAAATAATAAAAGCTAGATTTTTTTTTTAATTAATTTCTCTACATTTTGGCATTCATACCTCTGCAGTCATTAGAACTGGAAACTTACATCTTTAAAACGCAGCTGAGAGTCTCCTTTGTTCACTTGACACCAGGGGATGGGGCTTTAAAGGAGCAACCAACAGTTCTGAGTCCAGCAATAAATTCCCAAGACTGGTTTGTGTTTTCACTACTCCATATGGGCAGGTTAAACAGGTATCAAGCATAGATTCTCATATTAGAAACAGGTTGCACTGAAACAGCTCAGTGTTTTGGTGTTTCAGCATATGCGTTTCACATACATAACTTTGCTGTCATCCAGAGATCAGGTAATGAAGTGTCTGTTGAAATCATCAGGAATCTTTCACTGTGTCTCAGGGCTTTGCATCATTTATACCTCCTGCTTGAATTTAATATTTAAAAGTTAATAAAAAACAATAAATAAATTTTGCATTTACTGCAAAAATAGASAACTGCAGAATTTACAGAACATTTGTAAATCAACACCTATCTCCACTCTGCGCAATGCAGCCCTCCCTCATTTCCTTTGTAGATGGTAAATTCACTGAGGTAGGCAAAGCTGTCTGTGCCTTTATGTTTGTACAGGGTCCAGCACAGAGAAGATCTGATGGGGCTGTGTTTGTTCCACTACTTCAAATTTGCTCGTACCTCTGTACTTCAAGKCTACAGCAAGCAATAAAAACAAAAGTGCCAAAATACCGCAAGTGTGCGTAGTCTCACTTCATTTCTAGCCTACCTGGAAGCAGAGGTACCAGGGACTTTGTGAACTCTTATAAGACTTCCAACAGCCCTAAACCATCCAGATTAGATAAGTTGCAGATAAACACCCGAACACTGTGATGTTTATCTACATGAAATCAAACCTTTTGAAGTTCATCTATTCCTTTCTCTAACTACTATTATCTGTTGCTTTGAGATCCTGCATCCATCCCTATCACAGTTATGTAAGCTCCCTGTGATGCCCATAAACAGTCCCTCTATCATTTGTAAAAATGCAATCTCTCATTAAATGCATTTATGGCTTCAGCACTTGATGCATACAGAATTTTATTGGCTTTTTCTCAGAAATACACATTTATTTTATCATCTGATACTTAAAATAACTATTGCAAATAAATAAAGAAAAAATGTGTGTACCACAGAAAAAATAATAATACCATACAAAAGCTTCAGCTATGCCAAGATTGCTTAATTCTGATTAGCAATGACCATTAAGCAATCATTTATGGATTTACTGTGAGTGTTCATAGATACTAATGGGTTTTAGAATTCCTTGGGAATCCTCAAAGGTCAAAGGAAGAAAATGAACTATGAAGTGATAAAAAATGTATTAGGTGACTAATGGACAGGTTGTATATAGAATGGTTCCAGCAGAAAATGTTGAATTTTACCGCTCAGATTTAAGCAAAAGTAAATCTTGGGAGCAGTGGCCCTTTCCCACTGAAGAAACTAATGAAGAGAAAATTAAAATGCTTCATGGAGAGGCATTGCACAGTGTGCTTTTCCCTGTCACTAAGAATACATAGGATATGGCAAGGTCACTGATATGAAGTTAAAACTTACTAGATTTTTCTTTAGAGAGGTAGCTTCTTGCTCTTTATTTAGCTTCAAGTTTTTAACCATACMTTTACATTTTTTAATATTTTTGCACTATTGCATTCTATGCAACTCAAGCCTCAAAGCTCTTCCCAATTTAATGAATTTATCTTTATACCACTTAGATTAACAGTTTGGCAGGAAAGGGAGTAGGAAAAGCTAGAAGGGACTTGCATGCTTCACTGTAGGCACGATATCAGGATCTAAGTCCAGGATTGTGTGTCTGCCCCAGCACCTTGACCCTGCCTTGTGCTCCCCAGGGCAGCCCCGCACCTCCATGGCAAACCCAGCTCCCCGGGCCCTCCAATGAGACTAAAACTATTGAGGACACACGAGCCTAAGTGTTCAACCAACACAAACTCATTTTGCGCGGTCAGATATGTTCAAAAATTTCTGACAGGGTGAATTCGTCTCAGCAGACCTCAGGCCAGATCAGATACTGCATGCTGGGGCTGCCAGGAGCCAGTGCCAGCTCCAGCGCTGCTTTGTCTTCCCATGGCTGGCAGAAAGCCAGAAGCCGGCACACAGCCTGGGTAAACACTATAGCCTCTGCTCTGGTTAATTTGACAGAAATGCAGGCCTGGTCCACAGCAAATTTATACGGGTGGGTGAGTCAGCCGTGCACAGATATGTTATTAATGACTGTGGAGCCGTGTGCGGAGCGAACATCCAGCTTGCGAGTGGCCCACAGAGTTTACTCAGCCCTCCTCCTGGCTGAAGTCACCTTGACCATGAAGTATTCTTCCCGGTACCATCACTCAAAGAGTGATGACAAATCCAAAGGGTTTTTTTGGAGGCAATTTTAGTCTATTTTTGCATAGTGAATGGCAGTTTCACTGTGCAGGGAAATAGATATGGATTCTTGTTAGAAATACTTTCATTCAGAGCAGAAGAAAGCAATCAGAAGTAAATACAACCTGCAATGTGATATATGCCTGTTACCCACATGAATTCTGAGGATTGATACCACACTACATACCTTTAAAGTTATGTTATTAAAATGAAGTAATTCCATTCCAGTTTTTGAAGAACTGATTCAATCAGGTGGATAAATACAGGCCTAACTTTTAGCTTGTCAGCAAAGTTACTAATCTAAATAGGATTGTCCACATGTAAGAACAGGGTTTTTTTGTTGTTGTTCATAATTGGTCATTTTCTGCAAAAAACACTGCTTTGTTGGGTCTGAGTAGTTTTTAAATTTAAATTACATATATATATAGGGAAAGCAAGGCAAGGCAAGACAAAGGAGGGAAGGGAGGGGAGGGGAGGGGAGGGGAGGGGAAGAGAAGGGAAGGGAAGGGAAGGGAGGCTTTGCATCTTGCCAAGCATTAGGTTTTTCCATTTTCACCTGTGAGAAGTGAAACTTCTTCAAAAGACAGAGATTTCTCTTATGCAATTAAGTAACTGTAGAGTGCTGATCTATGAGAAACATGCAGACCACAGTCATTCATTCCCAACACGTACAACCAGCAGCAGGTTGCCTGCATGCTAGTGGCTCAGTAGATCAAACAGTTCTAGCACATAAACCACAGGCAAAAGTGTCACGTCGCACCCACACCTAAATGAACCACTCGTACATCTTTAGGGTAAATAAAAAATCTACATTGGTCAACGTTTTTTCAGAAGTACCTTTGTTTATTTTTACACAACAAAACAGTCTATTAGGTGATGAGTTTGAAAGAAGACATGGAACAAAACATGGAAACATGAATTTCTGTATCTCTTTGAAGATGGGAAACCCGGTATAAGAGCTGAGTTTTAATTAAGGTAATCAGCTGGAGCTTGTCATTTGAAATAACTGTCGTAGACTATCTTTTCAGATGTAGTAAATTCTTGCAGCTGATTTGAAGGCACTAGATTTTTGTGGTTTTACAGCAGATGAAAGGCTTTCAGAGTAAATTGCATGACAAACATCATTAGCAGAGGTGTCAAATCCTCCATAACTATACGTAGTTATTGAAATTATTATTTTCAAATAATTTTTCAAAAAAACTTAGCCCCTTTCATCTTTGCCAGGCATTCACAAACTGATCCAAGGATGTGGTAATGTACTTGTGATTCATAAACTTCATTTAGATTTTGGATTAAGAATTTTCAGTTTGTACATACCAGTCTTATGCATTTTTAGTAATTTGCATGGATAATGCAAATTACTATTACATTCCTGTTTATATGAGGTGATAAAATGGGAGGAAAATGAGCAACAGGTATTCTGGTTCGTACATTAATAATAACTGTCCCCTTCACATCCAAATACAGATGTTTGTAGCAACTAAACTAAAAAGCGATTTTTGAATGGTTGTATAAAACTAATATTACTCCTACATTTGTTAATAATATATGAAGAGAGGTAGAAAGCTAAATGGAACAGCTGCTGGGAGCTATCTTTGCCTCACTGATGTCTATGACAAAATCCCACTGGTGCAGGAAGCCCCCCACTTGCTGCAGTGTTCCACCACCTCTGAGCATAGGAAGCAACATTTACGGACCTTGATCACCAACAACAAATCAGTTATCAATCTGCTTCTTTTTCCAAAATCTCTGTTCTGAGCTTTCTAGCCCAACTAAATAACCAGTTCAAACCAGTTAAAGTGGTTTAACTCTCCATAGTTCCCAATGCTGGTATCTTCTCTGCTGCTAGCTATTGTTGAACCCTCTGTTTCATCAGCTGCATATTCTTACCTTGGAACAGAAAATTTCAGGTGTTCAGTGCACATGAAGTGTTGGTAATTTTTATATTAGTAAGAACATTTTAATAGTATTCAGGACTATAATAAACTTTTCAAGCTATAAGTATTGGCTCCACTATGTAAACAGGAAAACATAGTTTTTTGATAGCTTCCTATCTGAACACCATTTTCTTGTTTATATGTGCATATGAGTCAATCGTCAGGAAACTTAAAGATTCTGCATGTGTTTGTTAAAATACCACTCTTGTGACAGCGTAAACCACTGCTAGATAGCAAAGGTGCCTGGGACAGATTCAGCATACCTATTTAGGACCCAAAGCTGCATATTTGTGGCAGAGACAGAACGTGACCGTGTCCTGTTCTGATTCGTGGTGCATTTCCCACCCTACACACCTCGTTGCTGTGCTCAGCTACTTAATTAAATCCAGAGTTCACATCATGGTTTTACATGACTGAACAATTTTAGAGAAAATAAAGTGAAGCTGACATAAAAGTGCAAATCAAAATTTCTCAAGATTAAGAAGTCACTTTTTTTGGTACAGCCTTTCTGTGGTTTCAGAAAGGAGCAGAAATTAAAGGTTTTGTTATTGTTATTGTTATTACTTTCTAAGTATAACACCATGGTTCATGATGTAACATTGTGGTTGGTTAAAATCCTGACTTTCCCAAACTCAGTTTGACAGCTACCATGACTTCACTGGAAATGCATATTCATCATCTAGTGCCTTCAGCTATTAATTACTGCTAAAGAGGTTGCCTTCGTTAAGTCTCCAGTAGGGCAGAAGTACAAAGTACTCCAAACCATGCAGTTTTGTTAAAATACTGGTGCTCTTTCCAATCTGCTTTCCTAATCAACAGTGTTCAGTTTTCAATTCCTCTTCCAAATTTCTGATCCTTTCCAGGTATTTGAATTTGACGGACAAGTGGACAAAAAAGGCTGCTAAAGTATCAGGATGCTGGCAGGATGCATAGTTCACATTGCAGAGTGAGTTTCCTCTCTGTGAAATGAAGCTAATATTTACTTATCTTAAAAATTAAGGTTTTGTGGGTTTTGTTATCAATAGCCCCAAATCAGTATGCTGTAAATAGCTTGATTCCACTTAGCTTTTACAAAGTAAGTTTGTGATGGTGTCTACATCCTCTTTGCTGTGGGGCTGAAGGTAGAATCATAAAATCATAGAATCATAGAATCATTAAGGTTGGAAAAGACCTCTAAGATCATCAAGTCCAACCATCAACCCAACACCACCATGCCCACTAAACCATGTCCCTAAGCGCCACATCTACACGTCTTTTAAATACTTCCAGGGATGGTGACTCAGCCACTTCCCTGGGCAGCCTGGTCCAATGCTTAACCACTCTTTCAGTAAAGAAATTTTTCCTAATATCCAATCCAAACCTCCCTTGGCGCAACTTGAGGCCNGAAGGGAAGGGAAGGGAAGGGAAGGGAAGGGAAGGGAAGGGAAGGGAAGGGAAGGGAAGGGAAGCTGTTGACATCAACTTTTCCAAATCAGCTATATCAATTTCAGAGGCTGAATGCACAGCAGCATAGGAAGCATGCAGTGCTGTCAGCTTCCCCCTTCCCCCTGCTTGTCCTCTCCAGCCCAGTAGTTAATAACATGCACATGGGTTGTGAGAGATCCAAGTTCCTGTCCTCCTGCTGCCTGATTCAGCACAGGGGGTTGATGCGAGGTCTCCCACTCTCCATGTGGGTGTCCTACCTGCTAGACTAGGAGGTACGCAGAGGAGGAGCTCCTCTCCTCAACCTTTTCCACTCTAAACTGCTTACACATTGCCTGAATGAGGAAGAAAAAGCTGTGGTAGGTAGTGACTAAGGAAGGAGTCGAGACAGTCAACATACTGAACAACTACAAAAATGCTGAATAATTTATGCAAAGGACAATATCTTCATCTAGAAGGATTAAGACAACCAGCCCATAAAACCTTGTGTGCACTATCAAGTCCTAGCCCTCGAAAACAAAGGAGAGACTCTTACCTAAGCACAGTAAATACTGAGCCATATATGGGAAGAATATTACCTCTCACTAGCTTTATGAATGCAGTCTTTTGAGTTTATTAAGTGTGCCTAAAAATCACTTGAAAGTATTTACTTAGTGAGCAAAATGAACTGTTTCAATACTATGGAAAAACTGAGTGAATATTGAGTTATTTGATTTTTATTTTTAAATTACAATTTTTATAACGAAGGAGGAAAAGGAAAGAAAAACTGGAAAAGTGAATGGATCCAACTGACCAAAGCAAGTGGGGATTTACCATGGATAATATTGTAGATATAAGTACTTCTATTGCAGRAGAAAGATCATGCTGGAGGAGCCAGTTTGCTAGACTTCAGTATATGCAGGGTAGGGGAAATCTTTGACCAGTTCTATCAGTTAAGAAAACAGGCAAGGTGATTATTTTCTTTAATCTCAATCAATAGCAACGAATAAAGTATCACTGAAAATGGCCCAAGGAGTCAGTGTACTACTGGATGTTCGCATCTGTAAGGAGAATAGAGTGTAACTGATCAATGGTCATCTCCATCAAGATGTATTTAGCTGGGACTTTTCCCTTCCAAATCATCGTGTCTGAAGCTAGTAAAAGTTGAAAGGAGGATGGATATCTGCAAGGATAATCTTTAAGGTGTGTGTACTGTTTTCACAGCTATTAGATCAAAGCCCTTTACTAAACTATTTTATTATCAGACTTATAAATCAGCCTCAGTTCGTTTTACAAACATTAGTACTGCCATCAATTACATGCATTTAGGACTAATGGTTTTACAGGAATGTTAATAGTATGACATTATTTCCTGAAAACCAGCACTGAAGACTATTAAAAGGCTATTAATTGCTGTATGTAGCATGCAGAATTATTTGTTTCTGTTTTTAAACAATCAGTGAGTTGGCATGTAAGTACATTTCTAACCAGTTAAACTTCATGGATATCAAATTTGGTAAAAGCAAAACCATTTATAAGCTATCCTTGTCCAGCTTTCCTTCACAGGCATAGTCTGAGTAGACCACAGACGTTTCTGCTGCTGCCCTTTAAAGCCCCTATGGTCTTGCTACAGCACTCCGGACACTGCCACCGTCCTTGCAGGGTGGTGGTCAGGGCAGACACTATCCCCTAGCAGAAGACATTTTACCAGGCGGGGACAAGTGTCTGCTCTCAGCCTGTTTGCTCAGGTAGCAGTGATGGGTACAGTACTGAGACCTGAACAAAACACGAATAGCACAAGCAGATGCTTGAGGGTGAGGGTTTTGCAGGAGAGAAACTTTCCTGTGTAGGGTGTGAATCCTGTTGCAGCTAACTTTTGGGCTCTGGCTCATCCCATACCTCAGAAATTATGAAGAACCTCCTACATTTAGGTACCTTCAGGCACCTCCCATTTCACTATCCAGCCCCTGCTAACGCAGTAGACCTCCTCTCCAGATGCACAGATTTAGCTCCAGGAGTACATAATACAAATTGCTAAACATGATGTTCCTCCTTTAGTGCTGAAATCGACTGCCCACCCCATCCAGACCTACCCTTAGCCCATACTAAGTGCTGCAGTTCTGCTTCTGATACACTAAATAATAAAACAACTGAGGCTCAAGATGTGAATGTTACACCGGTTCATCTTATCTCCTTTCCCTTTCTAACTGTGTCGTGAACCTGAGATCTCTGTTCATTAGTTTAAGAGGCTGTTTACACATAAGAGGAGGAAGGAAAGACAGATCCTTTGAAGCATGTGGAACTACACCAATTTCCACCAGCTGAGGAGGCAGTCCCAAGAGAGCTGTCAGGCAATCTTTAATTAACTACTATCTGGAGTGCAAAGCAAACTTCAGATCTCAAGGACTGAGCATTATTCAGCTTCCATTAGGTCAGATATTTATGATTACCTCAAAGGTTTGCAAAGTAGGAATAGAAAATATCCAAGAAAAATCATACTTACCTTTTATAACCCATCCCTAGGATACAGCCTCTAGCCTTGCCAAGCAATGGATATACACTRTTTCATTCACAGCTCTTAGTAAACCATGCTGCCTAAAGGAATTTCAGTAAGTTGTAGGTACCATTTCACAGCTGAACCTTTATGTCAATCCTTCATTCCAGAGTGGTTCAACATTGCAGTGACCTTCACATCCCCCTTCAGGTTGAATCTGTTACCCTCAGTGAGTATAAAGGCTATAAAGAAGCACCTGATCATAAAATCCACTTGGAATGCTTTCTTAAACCTCCACCAATTATCCATTAAAATTCTGCTTTTTACAGGCTTACTCTCCTAATGAAAACTGAATAATAGTATATTTTTTAAAAAAATTTTCTGGTTGTCTGGAGAAAAGTCCTGACAACTTGAAATAATCATTGATTGATGTGACTAAACAAAATCATCTGAGTGCTTCTATGGATAATAAGAGACATTAACTGTTGCTTTATAAGCAAGGATCTGATCTAAAAGGAAAGATGTGGATGGCCTGACAATCACCTCCCTGGATCAGCCACCAATCAGCCTTGGAAAAGAAATATAATTGATATGATATTGATAATATATAAAAAATGGATTTCATTCAGAGGAGACTGAGATGCATCAGGATTAGGTCTTCAGCAGGAAGCCTTTTAATTTGCAAGGAGCTCTTACACTGTAAGGAAAAACACACCAGAGGTAGCTGCAGCAGAGTTTCCAGTGAGTCACCCTGTGAAAGCCAAGCAGGGAGCTGTGAGGCTTTGGCAGGCTTAAACCAGCCCAAGGCAGAAAGCTGGACCACGAGGACAAAACAGCAGCTTAGGGGGAGATTTTAATGCAGTACTGTAGCATTCATTTAAAATAGACAAAAGACGGATTTTTTTTTCTTTGTCATTTTCACATGCTTCTCTCCCCTCAAAATGAAGTGAGAGCTAATCTCTCTGCTTTTGAAGAACAGCTCTTTGACTTCACTTGATTCTGCAGTTATCACCTCATCGCCTTTTCCTCCCAGAGAGCACTGGCAGCCCTGTTTGCAGCCACCGTCTGGAGCTTTTCCAATTTTGCTGTAAACTGCTCTAAGTGCAGTGTCTGCCCTTGCTGCCCCCAACACCACACTCACAGCTGTCTGTAATGACCTGCCTCGGAGAGATCTCTGATCTTACCCTCTTGCCTCATCATCTTCAACTTACCTGAAACTCTCACACAGCTAACCATGATCCTTTTCTCATAATGTTGGCCTCTTCTACACATCCCTTTGGTATAACTTCTCTCTATCACCATGCAGAGAGAAAACCTCCAAGGCAGCTTCCTTCCCTGCTGCCTGCTCCCAAGTGAGGGAGCGCTGCAGAGCATGATCTGCTGTCTGAAAGTCATTTCCCCTTGTTCATACCTCATCTGTGGAGCTTCTTCTCAGAGTTTGCTCTCAAGTAGCTTCAAACAGGCAACAAAAGCACTCGTAGCTAACTAAATATATGAGGAGTGACAAGACAAATCACACAACCCTTGGCTGCAACCTTTTCCCTGGTGTTCTCACACAGTTAGCTGTTTCCACTTACTTAACGCATTAGTTTATCTACTAATAATTTAATCTGTGTCATGGAAACTCATGTCATGTTTTGTAAAAGAGATCCTAGTGTGAAAAKTACATAATTTTGTAGTACGTACAGGCCTTTGCACCTCACTCTTTGCAATTGTTAACCAAAAAGGGCAACCTTCATGTAAAGCATCTCTATTACTGCAGGCATAATGTCACACTCGCATTTCATGGCGTATGAAGTTCCTACAGGTCGGAAAACTCGAGAATTAGTTATGGCTACCGGTTTCAGAAAAGAAAAAAACAAGAAAAGCCAACTTGTGGAGTTTAAATTAATCTTAAAGAGAGTAGCACCACACAGAGAAGAGGACAAATTCTGCTTCAATCCCAGGCTAAATACCTAAGACCAAAGCTGAAATTCAGCTACTACTTGTCCCAGGAGGCACTGACATTTTATAAGTGCTTCAGTTTTCACAGGGCTAAAGGTTTGCTGAGGAGCGGCTGCATCATCCTGTTGAGGTGCAGTGAGGCCCCTTGGTCATGCCCGGGTGCACCAGGACCTGCAGACCAGGACAGGCCATGCCTGTAGCCTCCTTGCCAGCCTCCCCCTGCTTATTTCATTGTCTCGTCTTGCCAACAAGAGGAAGCGCTCCCTCCGCTAGGATGTAGGAAAGCAGAGCTCAACTCCTCCCTTTAAACATGAACTGGAGCCAGCGAAAGGAGCAGCCATATTTTGAAAGAAGGGAATGGCCACAGACTGATTGGCTTGCTGGCACTGACTTTCAGAAGAGAGTTGAAGGCTTTGTGCAGGAGAGAGATTAGTCTTCACGCTGCAGGGTGAAGCGAGTGATCTGAGACATATCCTTGCCCTGGGTGTATTCCACTTGCAGGGAGAGGGGTCTGCTCAAGTCAACGCTGCCAGTTTTGTGGATGCCTGTCCTCGTTCCATGCTGTGGAGGGGAAACTAGGGATTTGTTTTGGGGATATTGTTATGATTTGGAGATACTATTATAGTCTTGTGGCTATGGGGTCTTTAGTGGAGATTAGAGCAAAAATAATTAAATTCAAAAGGATTACAGAATCCATGCAGAGCCAAATACCTTCCTTAGCCAGGGGCATCCAAACTGTACTTGGAGCTTGCTTGTCCAAGTCACTATTACAGCTAACAAAAATGGATATATTTTTGGTCTAGGAGCTTTAAAAGGAAAGTTGACAGCTGAGAGAAAAAAGATATTAATTCTGAGACTAGTTTTTGGCAGGACTGGGAAGACTACTGAGATTGCCTGAAAAGTCTTGGAAGTTCGGCACTGTCCTAGCAACCGTGAGAATGACATTAAAGAGAGCAGATACAGGCCCTGTCCAGACCACAAACCCCACATGTACCGATCCCCAGGTCCACTGGGCTCTTTTAAAACAGCTGACATTATTTTCCAGCTTTTTAAATTACCCCAGCTTTTCTGAGCTGACATAAATTTCGACAGTGAGCTAAGCCTGGAGACAGGAGAAACATATCCAGCTCTTCAATTCCCCGCTGAATGCTGTGATGGGACTTGAACTGGAGAGAGGTTTGAAGTGAAGCTGCTCCAGACTTTTTGTGAAGCCAGCATACCAGAAGACCTCCAATCCCTAAAGCATTTTTTATTACAGAACAAAATAACGAACCAAACATTGAAGTCAGTAAATAGGAGAAAACTCAGAATGTCTGGATGAGACTGATCAAGTAAAAGGCTTTAAAGCAAAGCTCCTTGGTGTCTTTGCAGGATGGGGCATGTCCTCCAGCCCTGCTCCTTGGAGGTTTCCTGAGCTGTCCTGGCTCATGTCATCCCCACTGATGCTCACAGCTCCTTTCATTCAGGAGCCTCTGGGACCTTACTTCGTTGCAGACGTGCTCATTGCCCCTTGCTGAGCCTCTAGCCCCCAGGTGCAGGCCTCCTGTGCACCCCTTCCAGTGGCTGCCTGGGGGCAGCTAGCAACAGGGACCCCTACCCTGTGTCCTGGCCATTGGCCCCAGTGGAGTGGCTGTCACAACAAAACAGAGGCTCACGTCTGCTCCCACGTTAGGAGCCCTCTCACTTCGCTTCTGTCTGATTCAGGGCTGCTAGGCTGAAGCAGGGTGATATGGACGAGGGTTTAGCTCTATCATCTGCTTCACCAATTTCTGCTTCTTGTCCAAGCAGCTTGCATACCTGTAAAATAGCTTGGGAGGGGGAAAGCGGGCACAAACCCTTGCTGGCTGCTCCTGTTACAGATCCTCTGGCAACCAGATGATTTTGCACACACACGTAGTGCTGACAGGGAGATGGCAAAACACAGTTGCTGGTACTCCTGGTACCTGCAGCCCTTGGTCACTGTCACTTTTGCTCCTGGTACCCTGTGCCCCCATTACAGCTTCCCCAGCGGGCAGAGAGCCAGGGCCAGCAGGCAGGGATGGGTTGCTGGTGGCTCCTGCCTGGTGCTGACATCCCCTCTCTGGGCTGTGGTCCACGCTACCTTCCGTAGCAAATGGGGAGAATTCAGGTGTCTCAGCATCGAGCTTCAAATCCCAGATCCAATGCATGCTTAATATAACAGAAAAAGCAGTGGAGAAGGGTATAGACTAATCCTCATCCCTCAGAAAAATTACTGGGTGACATCCATCTCTTCTGGGGAGCCACAGAATGAATAAAAGTGATTCTTGAGACATTTCCTTTCTTCCCCCAGGAAAACAATGAGGAAGGAGAGCAGCTCTGTGCCTTTTATATGCAATAGTGGAGCTGCTGGTGTTCTCACCCTGAAATCAAGACAGAACATCAAACCCATCTTCTGATTTTATTTGTATTAGTCATAGTCAGATGAAGCTGGAGGAGGCAAAGGAGAAAAAAAGCAGAACTGGCTGTAATCTCAGCAGGGAGACTGCTAGTGGAATATAAAAGTCACCAGGGTCCAGGCTTTATGCTAATGACTATTTAGTAAATTGATAGAAAGTGGAACAGCATGGAGGGGAAACATAGAAAAAGAGGAACTCCCAGAGTACCAGGTGAGATAGGAAACTTTGGGCTATGTCCAGTCAAGCAGACACAGATTTGCATGCCAGAGCCCCACATCCCAGGATATGGGATGTCCATGTGCTGCAGYGGCTGGGACAAGAGGAAAGGACTTCATGGGTGGCAGAGAATTAGGTGTGCTCAGCCAGCACCTGAGCGGGCAACAGGGAAACACAGAGGGGAAAGGAAATGCCCAGTTTGGGATATGAGAGGTGTCACGCAGCCCAACACAGCACAYACCTGGTGCAAAACATCAGACACCTACCAGGTACTGCTGGCAACATGAGTTCAAACAGCTCCCAGATGGGATTTTAAGGAAGTAAATTTTGGCCTTTGGGTCTGAAGCAGCCACTGTGGACTGTACTCTAGCTGCGAGGGTGCCAAAGGTACCATCTCCAGCTATAGCTCCAGTTCATCTCAGAAGGGTTTCTGTGAAAAGATGCACAAGAGAAAAGAACCCCCCATCAGCCTGGCTGAGTGCCGGTGAAGGCTTACATCCCATACCCCAAATTACAGCTCTGTGCTCTTCTGTCAGACAATGATGACTGAGGAAGATAAATACCATGTGTATTCCTCTGGCCTCCAAGTGCCTCTGTGCTGCATTGAGCAACCTTGGTTCAGCTCCTGAGAGTTTTTTAATACAGACAGTGCAAAAGCCAGAACTGAACTAAATCCACTGTAATGAGTAAAAACAATTCAAGAATTTGGTCTGCTGACATTAATGAATGGCTGAAGAGTATGTGTCTTGGAAGGCATCTCAGGATTACCTGAAGGAGGATTAGTTTGTTCCACAGCTCACGCACATCAATCATTTAGCTCCTCATGGATCCCTTAGCAAAGTAATTTTCATGACCCTTGATTTCTACTTTCTGTATGAATTCATTATCACAACAGAATAATTAATTCCAGGCATTATCCAGAGCAATTCCCTAAAACAGGGATTCACATATTTGCATCTTTTCAGTATTTCAAAGATGTTTGAAAGCTTTGTATTGTTTTTAAATATAAAAGGTTCAGGAAAAATATACAGCAAGTATTCACCATGTCATTTGGACTCAGTTTGGTATATTGGGCCTTCACAGCACAGCTCAGAGCTGTCTGAGGCCACCATCCTTCCTAATACTTGAAGAGGAATGAGACCGTGCTGCTCCACAGGGAAATTCAGTATTGACTGAGGAATCCAATGTCTTTCAGAGAAAGAAAACCTATATGTATCATCACAGCAAAGAGACAGATTAATTTCATCCTTACCTCTTACTGATTCTACACAAAAATCAGCTGGTTTTGCATGTAATTCAATGGATTTACTCCTGGACTCTGGAGATGTGGGGACAACAATCAAACCCTTCAGCTCCAAGAGTCGTATGAATGATTTCTTCCTTAAGGAGAGTTGGTTCTAGATCTAATGATGACAGTGGGAGAGTCTAGCTTAAGGACTGCAGTTTCATCTGCAGAATAGGTCATCATTCATGATGGCTTACATATGCTATGGGCTAAACATCATACAAATAGGCACTATTTACACCAGGATGGAGAGCAGAGGCTGAATATCAGATCTTGTTTCTGCCTTTTCCTTGGGAGCGTTGATATGATACAAATAAGAATATTAATTAAAATGTTTGTAGTTTATGCACTGCTAGCACACTGCCATTACTGTCACATCAAAGCTATAATTCTGCTAAAATGAACTGCAGTGATGAATTAATTAACTTCTGCTATGTGAAGAACTGGGAATCACATCTGTGCAGGATGTTTATGATACAAAGAAAGATTTGAGGAGTTTGGGACYAATTATCACATCCTAACAATGATATTTAGGAGAGAGGCAACCCAGTCATTTTCCACGGGCTCAGCTGTGCACCTCCTTCTTGCACCTGTGCAGGGCAGTGAGCAGGCGCCACAAGCAAAGAGAGCAGCAGCGGCAGACACGAAGGAGCAGGAGCCAGTGGAGCTTTGACTTAGCATCCCCAAAGCTTCAGCTGATGCAGCTGAGAGAGTGGGAGCAGGTAATAAACTGACCCAGAAAAATAGGTGGTGGAAACCTTGTTCCTCCCCCCAGGAGCAATAGGGAGCAGGAAGTGAATTGTGACTCTCATTGGCAATTTGATCTTTGCTATGTTCCCAAGGCAGTGAGACCATGCCCTGCCCCTCACCTTAGTGTGGATTGCAAAGTCAGTACTAAAAGAGATAACCAGCTGTAGGTCTTTCAGAGAGCCTGAATTTAATCCCCCCAGTGAGAGCATTCAGTTATGTATTTAGAAAGGAAAAAGGTTTCTACACGGTATAAATCCTTGCTTGATAATCCCAAAGCTAATGGGGAAGGCATTCGGTAGTAAACTACAGTCCTTGGACAAAGACATCTGTAACCAGACCGGAGCTCTATGATTAAACTCAAATTCACAGATTGGTTACATGCAGCTAATTTTATTCACTGAGAATACATGACCCCCCTAAGCGGATGTTTAAATTAAATAAGAATATTGATGACAAATGTTCAAAATGTAAGACAGATGCCTGCAACTTTTGGCATGAAATTTGGAACTGCCAAGAGGTTTGGGAATACTACTCTGGGGTCATTAGGAATTTGGATATCCAAAATGTTCCCCAGCTGTTGATCTCTTCAGAGGCTGCTATACTTGGTCCTGGAAAAATATAAAATCAGTGCAGTAAGTGATGCCATATACATTGCTGGGCTGGTAGAATGCATAAGCAATTGAAAAAACTTTCCTCCTTTTCTAGGAAAAATGCACTAAAGAGAAGGATGCTGATCTGAGTCTGGGTTGAAAAAAACAGTGTAATTAAAAAAAAAAAAAATCCCTAGTTCTTTAACAAATTGATGTTTGAACTGTCTGGATCTGGTCTTTCTCACTGTTTCTGAGCCCAGGCGTGACCACTGGGAGTTCAGTTGCGTGTTGTGTTGTTGTTTCCCACGGGTGCATACAGATCTTGTCTGCTACAGTCAACGTCACCACTGCACCACTGCCGCCTGCCCCCCGTTGCTCAGCTGGTATCTACGGAAGGCTCTTTCTCAGGTAAATAAACAGAATGAAAACAGAAAGAAAAGAAGATGAAGGTTTAGTGTTTACCCCACAACAGACATGAGGTAGAAATCCCTAGCGTATGTGTGTGGGTCTGATCTGACGCCCAGGAAGTTAAGGGAAAGAATCTCATGTTATTTTAATTAGCTTCACACTAGATGATTCATTATTGCAATGCTATAAATAAAGTAGAGACACTTTGCATGGATCAGACATCAGACCAAAATTGGGAATAGATTCTATGTTTTCTGACTCTACTCCTAACCACCAGACAATACAGTTTTTCCAGTGCTGAGTCCCATAGCTCCTTCACCTAGGGATTTGATGGGAGCTCCAGATTTTGCTTAACCATGCCAAGCTGCCGTAGGTAGGGCCTTCAATCACAACCCAACATGTACCACTGCTTGCCTAACTGACCTGGGAAAATCTTGCTTCAATTTATGGAGTTATGTGATCCAGCTACACTAGAACTAGGAATTCTAGAAGAACATTTAGGTGTTTGATGTCTCATTTTCCTGCCAGCAGCAAGAACAATTTATCCACTCATAACTGTTTCATAGCTAGACTGATAACTGGGAACAAAAAAGGTGTGTGTTACTAATACTGTGTTTTTCCTAAGGTTGTATGAATACAGGCCAGAATTACAGAAAAA
>JAYKAV010002975.1:329437-448398 GCA_035582835.1 Phoebastria nigripes | reverse complement strand
CGGGGAAGGCAAAATGCCTCTTCTCTAAACTACTAGGAAGTTTAGTTTTCCACAATGGCCACTGGCAGCTTTCTCAGCAATTCATTTTAATAGTACACACTCTCTGGCAATAAAAAGGAGATAGCAACTAATATAATTAAGTCTGCAAAACAACCTCTAAACTGAAATGTGTCTCCCGGCAGAACAAGCATAGGATTGTTCATTACAGTGCTCTCCAGGAATAACAAAAACAATTCCCAAAAATGCGTTATTAATGGACATTCCCAGAATTAATGATAAAACAAACCAGATGTTCTCTTACATTTGTCTCATAAATGCAACGTCAATATGCCAAACCAAAAACCCATCTTTGGAAAGCTATAGGCTATTTATGAAGGTACTTTAACTGTATTTCCCTTTACTATAATAGACAGAATTCCTTATCTATAGTCTAAGACAACCTAGTTATGATTTTATATCTATTAATGAAAAAAAGGCTCATGCCCAAGAGGAAATGTAGGTGAAATGTATGATTTCACATAGCCTGCATTTACTATAGAGCTTTCAAATTAGACACATTTTTTGTAAAACAGAAAAATACAATATTCTTATATGAGGAACACTCCAGTCACAGTCACAACTCCCTACTATAACAAATCTGCTCAAAATATGGCTTAAGACTAAAAAACCCTTCACCAAATAAGTTTTAGCTATATTAGTAGGTAATAGTTTGATATTTATCCTTTACAGAACGTGATTACTCACATGGAATGGATTTTATTCCCCTGAGTAAAGGTTGCAAAAGTCCACTGAAGCTGATAGAAAGCAAATACTACTGATAAAGAAAAGTACAAAGCAAATTATACATATGCTAATACCTTAATGTAATAATATCAAACATGGTGGGCCATCTGGTGTAAATCATCATAGCTCTGATGAAGTCAATGGACCTGGAGCAATTTGCATCAGCTGAGGACTTGGACTGGTGTACAATATTTCTTAAGAGCATTTTTTTAAGAAAACCATTATTAAGAAAAATTTCTTTTGAAAAGTTACAAGTGTGCGTTAGGAGTAAAGAGTGAACAGTAATCAAGCACATGGGTTGATAGCAAAAATTTTGTATCTTTAGTTAGTAAATAACATTAGAAGAACATACAAGATTTTCAAGCAAACATTAGGTTCCTATTTTATATAAATACTTGAGTTTAAGTGCTGTTATTTTAAATTATTGAACAGTGAGTGGTTTTCATTTTCATTACTAACACTTTCAGCTGCCAAATGACATACAGAAGGAAATGGCAGCATTTATGCTGAAGGATGCTGTAATGACAGGCTCCGCTGCAATACTGTGTGCAGAGAGACACAGAGCCAAAGCCATTGAGGAAAAGGTAGAGATAATTTTTCACTTTGTGAACTTCATTAACATGACATAGGTTGTTGGTTTTTTTTTTTCAGCACCATCATTCTAATCTCTGTAATGATCACCAGATATTGCCAAGATCTTGTCCAAACATTCAGAGACTTTTAAAATCCTTTAGGCCTCTTGCAAAGCAGCAATGCTGTGAGGTGTCATCTGCCCTACTGCTCCACCTGGCTGGGGCACTGTGCCCTCTGCACTGATACCCAGATACCCAGTCTAAGTAACACTGCAAACTCTCCTTATCATTATTGCTCCTCCACTTGTCAGGTTCATGAGATGAACCGTTAGCTCAAGCCTCTCATCAGTCCTGGATTACACTGTTGCACCCTAGCAGAGGTGAACAGTCTTCCTGACCTTGCAGGACCAGATATGACCATCTACATAAGCTCCACTTTGCAGGTCTTGGAGAGCTGAACAGTTCTGAGCTCCAGGACAGCTCAAACACATGCTTTTCACTGAGGCCTGAACACTGCACAGCTAACTTTGGGGTCTCAGCACAAGGAGGGTCCAGGTACACCATATTTCCTTCCCAGACCACAGCCATCTTTCCTTCCAGCAGAGTTGGTGCAGGAGAGGCACAGGTACATGCTTGGGTCTTACCCTGATAAGGGGCTGATGTGCTGCCAGAATGCATGCCTGGAGCTAGACATGCAGATATCCCATGTTATTTCCCATGTAAGCATGGTCTATTGCTCCTCAGACACCCAGTCTCTCCATTGCAGGCTAGGGTAGGCTGCAGGACAAATGGTGACTTCAGGAATAGCAGATCCTGCTGACTGACCTCCCTCCAAACCTGGGGCTAGGGTCAGCTGGCAGCCCTTTGGTTGTGGGATGCAGCTGAGACAGAGCGCCATGTGGAGGAGCCACATGCTGTGCTTCTGCCCTGCCTCCTCGGCCATGAGGCCCGCACCAAGTGCTGGGCCCTCTCAATTTCCTAAAATACTGACTAGGTGAGGCTGAGACACCTCTGGGACACCCTGAACCCTTTGCAACTCTGCTTGTTGAGACAACAGAAAAATAACTGCAAGACTAATGTTCAGTTGTGCAGATGATGAGGTCCTCTTGAACCCCATTTTCGTAAGCTGTCTTAAGGCCACAGACCCCACAACTCCCAAGTGAATCACAAACAGCAGCTTTCTGACAGACGGGTCATCATCAGCCTTCCTCTCCTGAATGCCACAGATGATACTCAAAACAAATACACGCATGGCCTTTATTCATACGAGTGGGAACAAGGATGGGAAGATGTTAGTCCCTATGTCTCCAACAGGAGCTCAGAGACTGAAGTGAGAAACGTGGGAAAAGCTGCTAAAAAGAGCAGAGCAATTAAAAGTGTGTCCCACCTTGGTTTGTATACTTAGGATCAGTCAAGAAAAACAGGAAGCAGAGGTGGATGCACTTCTTAGTAGGTATGTATATACATATTAAATGAAAATATTAAATATTAAATAAAAGCAATTTAACTAAAAGAAAGAAATAATAAAATCTTGTTTCTCCATTTCACAGCTGCTGATTACTGTTCAGTCATAACAAAGGTTGGAAGGACCTGTGACAGTCACCTTGTCCAAACTCTTGCTTAAAGCAGGGATTATGCAACAGGGAACATCCTTCACGGTTAGTGAGGATGGATATTTAAAGCAGATTAAGAAAATAACAAAATAATACTAGGAGGGTGCATTCTTTAGTTCTGCAGAAGGCCACAAGAAAAGAATTTGGTATTGGTTTTGCAAACTGGTCCATTTAACTTCTGTTAGTCGCCTGTTTTCCAGTGATTTTGTATTCCACTTTTCATCCTTTATCAACTTTGTTAGGGAAATCATGCAAAATATGTTCAAATAGTCTTTGGCAGAAAACATCAAAGCAATTAGTTTTGACCAGCCTAACTGATGTTTAACCAAGTGTTGGAAACTAAGCCTTCAAATTTGACAGTCAGTGATAACAAAGTGACACAAAATTTAAATATTCAAGAGCTATCCACAGGAGTCAAAAAGAAATTGAGCAATGAATACGTACAAGGAGAGTGAGTGACTACATACAAGGAAAGTGARACACAAGGATGAAACATTTGCCAACCCTTGGAGCTAATATACTACAGTCCTAAAACAGCCCCAGTGAATGCTGTAGGTTATTTACACAAATTTGCTAAAATCCATTTAGCAAGATCTCTCACAATTTGGGTAGCACAACCCCAAAAGAATAATTGTCTTGAGATGACTTTTAAGCGGATACTACTGGATTTGTCTCTCTTGCTGCACATATCGAGTACTGATTTTGAAAAGCCCTTATTCTTACTTGCACGATACTATAATTTAGAGGGGCTTCAGAAATGTTTTTGGTGCATTTCCTAGTGGCACTGAGAACATTCAGCACTTTGCAACTGACTCTACATTAATGAAGTCACACACATAACTGATACATGAAATAATCACAGGCAAGTGAAAACCTTCCTTTCTTTTTATGCCATCGCATTTTTTTAAAAGGCAGCTTTGGAAATAAGTTGGCTTCACTGACTTTTAAATGCGTGGCAGTATCATCCCAACCAAAAATTTATTTATAAGTACAATGCCTATGGGTTTGCATTATTTCAGTGTTACTGATGTACATGGGATCTGACCTCAGGGAATCTTGCGTAAGGACAGGATAACCCAGGGGTGAATCAGGACCTGCACATACCCGTGGCCAGGACGCAGATCATTAGGCCCATCATGTGCAGTCTGCCCGGATGACAAGTATAGCAGGAGAATAAACTTGTGTTAAAACACGTTAAAGTATTTTTCATGCTGTAATGGCCTAATTCTCGTTCTCTCAGTTGCATCCCGTGCAAAGTCTCTCTCTGATCCTTTCTCTCATGTGGTGACATTACTTCGGTGTTTTTACATGAATCCCCTGGGCCTAGAGATAATTAAGAACAAATTATTTGGCAGAAGCCTAACATCTGTAATTAGATCTATTAAAGCTTAAAATGTCTCAATTATTCTTTATTGAAAAACATGCAGTCAAAACACTTTTAAGCAAAGAAATTTATCATTTCCCTCAAAAAGCTCTGTGAAATATTTACCCCAATGTACCATCAACAAGAGGTGCGTTGAAGCCTTCCACTAAACCTTCAATAAGAAAGAAGATCTCCTCCGGAGAAAGAGAGGAGCAGCAGATAGATAAGCTTCAGAGGAGGAGAAAACCCCGATGTAGCAGCAGCGGCAGCCGCCGCCAGATCCTGCCTTGATCCACAGCCTGCCTAACCCCTCGGTTTCGGCGGGAACGCGCAGGGCCTAATCTAACCCATATGACAAACGAGCTTCTGTGCACCGCTGTGCGCTTGCCTCAGATATCTGCCCGGCGTCTATTAATTTTAAGATAAAGAAACACATGTAATACTTGTTTTTCATGTGTCATTTCTATTTGTAATTTACAGGCACAGGGAATTGCAGAACTAAGTAATGAGTTGTTATTTGCGCTACTACGGCTCCCAAAGGCCTCCTTGGGCCCACTCTCCCACCCATCCACGATCCCCCACCCATTGCCTGCCGGCAGCCAGTGCCCCAGCCGCCGCCTTCGCTGCCCGCACTGCTTCGCGGCTCGCTGCGAGCGCCCACCCGCTGCAGGCAGCCCGGGCACCGCACCTCC
Source organism: Phoebastria nigripes (assembly GCA_035582835.1). Lineage (NCBI taxonomy): Eukaryota > Metazoa > Chordata > Aves > Procellariiformes > Diomedeidae > Phoebastria > Phoebastria nigripes. The sequence continues at coordinate 443,375 of JAYKAV010002975.1, read as the reverse complement.
CCGTGCTCCCGCCCGCTGCCCCGTGGCACGTACCCCACAGACTGCACAGCCCACCCCCTCACAGAGCGGCTGAGGCGGGAAGGGGCCTCCGGAGGTCCCCTGGCCCAAGCCCCCTACTCAAGTAGGGGCAGCCAGAGCCGGCTGCCCAGCACTGCCAGCCCTGGGGGGCACAGCCGGGTGAGGGTATGAACCATCACTGGCAACATTTGCTGTCATGTTTTGGGTTACCGTGTGGCAACCAGGGAAATTACAGGTATCAGTTTGCATCTGGCTGGTTTTGTGACAAAGCTTTTATGACCAGAATTAACATTTGCTGATTGCGGCCGGCTGGCTTATTTTTAATAAACATAAAGGTTGGAAACATTTCGGTTCCAAGGTTAACTGTTGCTATTCTCTGTAGTGTGCAAAGCAAAGGCGCGATGTTTTTCATGTGCAAAACATGACGTTTTCTTGCCCTTGGAGTAACCCCCTCCCTCTGGCTGCGGCTGAGCAGAGCTGGGGTAAGCAGGAGGCCTTTTTCCCTCTTTTAAATAGAGACTACAAACATATAATTTTTGTATTCCTTATACAAACGTCCCTGTTTTATCACTGCTGCATGCGTTTAAATGTAAGTCTCCAGCATAACATTTGTACTGTCCTGCATATAACATTTCTTCCCCTCTAAAGTGTCAGAGATAATTCCTCAGTCTCAAGAGTACGAACATGTTACACAGCCCTGGACTTTTCAGCTTGACAGAACTAATCTCCATTGTTATCCAAATGTTTCAGAGCTCTGTCAGCAAACAAAGAGTAAATCTGCACCTCCCCCAGCATCCAGCCCCTAGGTATTAACCGAAGCTGCATCTGTACCTAAAGTGGCAGAGCATTAGGATCAACGTATTTACCGGGCTTTCCCTGGGTCTCCCTCCGGCTGTTTGCAGACTTCCACCTGAAAGGGTGTCCCTGTGGCTGGGACCAAGGAGCAGGTAATGGCTCGGGGGACACCTGCACCCCACGGCCCCTGGAAGGAGGACACGTTCCCTCCCCATGTCTGCCCCCAGGCCTGCGACACACCACTCACGCAGGAGGGCTGGGCAGGGCGGCCGGACCTCCTAAACTGTGGGGAAGGTGCACTGCTGGCTCATCCGTGGCTCCCAGGTGAGACCAAGCCGTGGCAGGAGATGCCAGGGCAAGGGTACGTGAATGGTGGTATGTGGGATCTACCTCGTGTTTGTGCATTTGCTCCTCTCTCTGCCGTACCCTCGATCTCGTTAGCGCCAGGCACAGGCAGCGTCTGAGCGTCTGTCAGGCAGATTGCGCATATGGCGCATTCCTACACAACTTCAAACACCGTTTCCAAGCATGTGCAAGAGCTTCTACGCCATATTCCCGGCTGTTGCTGTATCGCCCTAGGTGGGCTGCTCAGGGTCTTTCTGCAGGTGTTTGGAGACAAAGCATATCCAAAGAAACATCTATGTCTCATTATTACTGCTTCTCTCCCCTTTTTGTCTGATGCCAAAGGGGAAAGAATGCAAAGATTAAAATATAGGAATTATATTTATAATATCAAGGCGTGTTCATGCAACCATTTGGTCGAGCCTGGGATCTGTTGCCGGTCAAAATTCAATAACGTGTATGTTTGCAAAGCAACACTAGACTTAGAGAAGACATATGACCAAGGTAGATGGACACGAAAACAACGATCAGGGTTAAAGAAAGATAAGGGTTAAAATTACATGACAGTTTAGTGGCTGGAGATCTTATTTACAACTTTGGAGTAAAAATTTTTATTTATCATTTTAGGCATCTTAAAGTGAGTAGTTTATGATGCAGAACTCCAGAACAGAAAGTAATTATGTTAATGTAGATGAGGAATTTTGCAGTACCCATAATTAAGAAGAGTGACAGCATGCTAAATACTAGCTAACTAACCTCTGGCAGAGAAGCCTGCTCCTGGAACCTGGGGAACCCCGTGGTGATCCATCTCCTATGCACTTTTAAAACAATAATAGAAAGGCTTTAACTTTTCCAGATTCTTGTAATGAAACCTCACACTACAAAAATGTTTCCTGCAGCACACCCTGCACTAATAAAAATCACATTTGTCAGTGCTTTGGAATGGGAATTAGCACTACAGTGACCAGAAGGAAAGCATTTGAATATACAAAAAAATTGTATTTGAATAAACCACCAAGGAAAAAAGTGATCTTCAGAAGTACCAAAGACTGACCTAAATATTCTCTTCTAGAAGCAAAAAGAGGTGCTTTGTAAGACTTCATCAAAGATGCTTCATGGCAAGCTGGCTTTGACTGTGCGATTCAAATTCATGCAGATGAGATTCAATTCTCGTTAAGTGAGCCGTAGCTTGATTTGACTGGTCTTGGGGTTCAGCGGGTCGTCTGCGCAGTGACCTATTACCCAGCGGGCAGACACCCCAACTCCTGCAATTGGAGGGTGAGCTGGAATAAACCAGCATGGGTTTTGGTCCTGAAACTGGAAGAGGAACCCTCATTCACTCTGTGGGCGATAAACGTGCTTCCCGGGCTGAGGCAAGTAGTGGATAAAACTCTAAGGTATAAACATCAAGTTTGTTAGATGCTTTTGCTGTCTGTGAAGACTGTATGTGATGTGACGACTAAGGCTGTAAATGTGCCGGGGTGTGCTCTCTGGCACTGAGGCCAGCAGGCGCTGGACAGTCCCACCCGCACCATCAAACTCCCACACCTTCACCCCAAACAACATGGGCTGCATCTGGGCTGCGCACTGGGGGGGACCCCTCCAAAATTTCCTGACACAGGGAGAACCCTGGCTACTGCCTAGTTTAGTTGCATAGAGGTGAGCTATACACACAGCACGCTGCTCCAAAAATGCAGTATGCTTCACCTTTGCAGGCGATGGTGGCGTGCATGCAGGCACTCGGTGCTGAGCAGCCGAACTGTCCTTGCTCACTTGTCAGCTCTCTTGCAGATGTACCCGGGGTCAGGGCAAATGAAGACAGGATTTAAGCCAGCATCACATCAGGACTCAGCATCACACGACAGCCTGGGTGCCTGCGCGCTCCGCCTAAGCCAATGAGTGTAATATGAGCAAGGGATGTAAAGTATCATTTCAAAACGCGAGTGTCAGAAAACACAGGGCTAGCCAAGGAGCAGCAGAGGGGAGGTGCATCACCCCCGCTGCTTCCTCCTCAGTTCTGTGCTCTGTCTCTGGTGGGACCTGATTCAGCAACACTCGCTACAGCTATATGGGGAAATCAAAGTGGGTCAGGAACCAGGCTCAAGCACTAGCATGCAGTTGTCCAATAACTCAAGTTATTAGGCTGCATCCACCCCAGGCAGCAGTTGCCCAGGCAATGCCCAGGCACCCTGCGGGGGCAGCACGCTCCAAGGGCTTTTCCCAGTAGGCAGCAGTCTGGGGGATAAAAGGAGCTGAGCTACGTGGGCACAACCCAGGCCATGGTGCCTGCCCTCAGGCTGTTTGATTTACGGGTGCCAGCCAAGGATGCGAGCGCATCGTGGGGATGGGAGGGCAACGTGCAGGGCACTGTTAGTGACAGAGGGAGCGTTACAGCCCTGTAACACTCCTGCCTCTCGCCCTCAAGCTTCTTGCAAGTCCAGCCCGAAGAAGAGAAAATGTTCGTCTCAGCATTTGCAAGGAAGCAAACAAATGTCTTCAACTTTTTAATGCACTTCAACTTGGCTTTGTTAGTTGTGTGGTGCTGGCACGAGGTATATTTTTACAAAGAAACCTTATTTTAAAAAGTAGCAATAACCCTATCTTAACTAGTCATCTTACATTTATTAAAGCCACTTTCTGAATAAATTGCATTTTAAGTGTGATAGAATGTCAGACTTCAGGGGAAAAAAAGTTTAAATGAACCAAATACCTTGCAAAACTCAGTGATTACTTTTATGACTCTTTGGGAATGAAAACAACTAAACCTTTTTTTTCCCCTGTTATAAGCCAAAGTTCAAAAATTGGAGCAAGGTCACTTTTAAACAGACACATTCCACCGGATCATCGTTTAGGTGAAACAAAATGTGAAAGTCACCACAGATTTATGCAGTAGCCACCAATGAAATTCTATTCGATATAAATCAATGAAATTGGATCTATTCAGATTGATGGGGATAGGGGTCAGGGAAGCATGCCCGTTCCTCAGCAGTCAAAGTGACAGATTGTGTAGGTTTTCCACAAATCTGACGTGGTTTCTTAATTAGAAACATAAAGGAAACGGATATACAAATCCCACTGGTATCCGGTGGAAATGAGAGGAGAATGCCAAATGATAAACCAATATTTATAGGGGATTGTTTCCAAGAATTTATTACATTGTTTTTCCATTTAATTACCTTGAACTGGTCCTATAGAAATACTATAAAGAATATAAATGTGCTTTTCTTTTAACAAAATAGCAAATTCCTGTTTAAAATGAGCTAATTAGTCTTACTAAATACATTTGAGATCTGCTGTGAAATCCCAAGGCTTAGTCTGCTTACACCATAATCACCTTAGCTGACATCTCTCAATGGAAAAGTCTAACCTTTATGGGGCACTGGGAAAGACGATCTCATATATTATTCCAACATTTACAAACCTCTAAGGCAGCTGGATCCATTTTTAGAATAAAATCATACATATTGTATGATTTATGGTTCATTATTTGCATTGAAGAAATTAATTGTGTGTTTGTAAAAGAAGGAAGCAAGCAGCAAGAAAACTGTTTGCCACAAAAATCACCTTGATTTTTTTTTTTATTTCTTTTTAGGTAACTTTTTCTAAAATAAATTTTTAGAGAGAGACTGGCTTTACATTTTTTTTTTTTCCCCTAGCAGAGTTCAGAATTAAACAGGGGCAAATATGTACCATTTCCTCTGTCATATCCTTCAACCAGATTCTGTTTTGATTTTAACTTAAAAGAAGCCATCTTGGGAAATTGCTAGAATCAACACCTACTTTGAAATCAGAAATAGTAGTCAGGAGCTACTATTGCAGACCAATAAAAGTGTAACAGTACATATGAAAACAGACAAACACTGTGAGGCAGCAGAAGATAGGGTATATTTCCTGCAGAAAGAAGTAGGGTCAGGCATTTTTCCAAGTACTATTATTTTTAAAAAATACTCTGTACTACAATAACACCTGAGAGTTTTATTCCTAGATCCGTCTCATTTAAAAAATATATCATCCCTCCTCCAGAAGAATTTAAACCCAAATTCACAAAAAACATTGAGCTTCATATGTCCTATTAAAAGTCATAGGTCTGACAAGCTTAAAAATATTTGCAAACCTCGGCTTTTCAATCAAATTTTAAAAAAAGGAATGGATAGATATAGATTGGCAAGACAGTAAAAATGAATATGAGCTATCAATAGTCAGTGACACCTCRTATTTGTCTAGTTTTCCATAGGCAGCAGGTAAAATTAAGATCTGCATATGGCTGTAAGAAATGGGGATGTGGACAGAGGTCCTGCCCACACTGTGGGACAGCGAGAGAGAGAGCTTGGCAGTGTCTGTCTGAAAATCTACCAAGTGGGTAATGGAAGCTGGAGTCAATCCTTTATATTGAACAATGGGCAGGATGAAGATAAAGTTTTGAAAGGTTTTAAGAATGGAGACAAAGGACCTTATTTTTGAAATGATAAAGAGGGAGCCAGGGAAGGATTACAAAGAGAAGTGTCATGGTCAAAGCAACAAGGCAGAAAGACGACCCATGCAGCAATATGCTCGATGGAAGCGAAGGGCAAGACTGCATTTATCAAAACTAGAAAAAGCGTGTAGAGAAATCAAGATATGAGCTGATGAAAGCTACTGGGTAAGCTTTAGCTGTGCAGTTAGATAGGAAAGGCCATGTCTTAGAGATGCTAGGTGGACTTCAACCCTTTTTTCTCCCCACAACCACACTCCTCTTTCCAGGTGTGAAAACTTTGAAAGATGTGGAAAGGTGATTTGTTGGTTAGGTGGAGTGACAGACATGTGGTGCTGCTATCTGCAGGAATGATGATGGAGTGGAGGATTAGAGGCTGGGAGACTGGTATGCCACTTCCTAGCATAATGGGAACTAGATATCTCAGCTACATGCAGACCCTCAGTGAACAGAACCAGGTTACAACCAGAGAACAATTTTTTGTCCCCCTTCACCAGATGCACACTTACCTGTTGCTATTTTATTACATAAGATGTGCCAGATTGTTTTCTGGCTTTGCACAGCACAGCTCATTTCCATGCAGCTGTACCCTCCCTCTCTCTCCTCCAAGAGGCTGCTCTTAACCATGCTGGCTCTTGGAACATTCCCTTGGCCGTCCTGTTCCCCGAACTTTTGAGGATGCCCTTTCCATGGGCATCCTTCCATGGAGAAACGATGGTTTTCACAGTCCAAACCATGCTAGAAACTGTGTGTACCAGTTATGCCGTACAACTGACTGCACAGCGGTGCCGTGTCTTGTTTAGTTTACTAGAAGCTGTAAAGACTAATTTAGTTTACCAGCCTAGTGCTACTTTACTAGAGCCAACCTGAAAGCATCCCTATTGCTGGGAGGAGCAGAGTGGGTAGAAGGAAATGTGTAGTGGGGGGAGTTTGCAAAAGAAACCTCCTGAACAAATCCCAAGCTTAACTAACTCACATAATATCAAGAAACAACATTACCAAAAGCCTCCTCCACTGCATATTTACTACTAGCAGGAAAAATTTTGCAAGGGGCAATTTTCTGCATTAAGCTGTGGGCCTGGCTTTCTGTCCAGTGCAGGCTGTGGGGCTGACCGGATCCATTTTACCTGTTATATAGCACTTCATACGTATTAATCAATCACCCTAGCACTAGGGAGACGCGAGCAAGGACACCGTCTGTTTTACCAAGAAAATTAGGGGCAGGTTGTTTCACGAAGCTGTATGCTTATTGCAAAAGTCACACCTTAAAGCTCTCCTGATTATTAGTATTTATTATCAGCACCATGGTCCAGCCTATGCACCCCGAGCCTCAGCTGTATGAGGTGCTATATATAAAACCAGAACAAAAAGATGTTCCCATGCTCCAATGAGCTTATTCTGATCTGGCTGTGTAGCAATACTGAAATGTTTTGTTGAATATTAAGATTGAATAAACAGACAAGGTATGTGGCATGTATTCAAATATTTTTTAATGAAAATTTCTGACCCTAATGACCACTGAAAAGTAGAAGCTGTCATTCTGAGAAATGCATAGGGCCAAGCGTCATCTTTTACGACGCAGAATCTGACACATTTTCAAAGCACTGGCACCAAAAGTAAGAGAGACTTGGGGACAATTTTTGGCGCAAACCTTAAGGAAAACTGCCTAAACACTGGAAGAAACTGAAAAGTTTACACCTTTTTGACAATTTAAACTAACCTATAGTGCTTCAGGGTATTTTCCTTTAGAATAAGTATTCTGTCTTATATGGCGCTGTACAGTACATACAGCAGAGGATACCGTTTTTGAGAAAGAAAATAAGCCTCATGACACAAATCCTGCTCACCGCACTTAAGCAAACATTCTTCATATTGAATCCAATAGGGCAACTTATGAAAAGTAGAGAAGAGAATTTGGTCCATTATGTGGCTATCAGATTTAAATTACACCAATAACTGAGATGCATGGGGTATCAGTGACAGGAATACTGAATCCAGAGTGTATGATTACTCAATTACTTCAATGTCTGTTGGATGCTTAAAGGCTAAAACAATTTTGGGTTCCTTCCAGTCAGTGCATATCACTGTCAGCTCTTCAGATAGTTTACCTTTCCCAAGAAGCTTTTGCTTACCTTATCACCTTCCCAGATCTGCTGCCTGCATTCTCCAATTACTGCACTTAACTGCAAGCCACGTTACATATACTTTACACTTCATCTTTATCTGTTCCATTTCGGTGATGTGATATTAGGCAAACATCTTAAACTTACAGCATTCGGCTTTAAGTCACTGACATCTTAGATTTATTTCCCCCAAAGCTTTCAGTTTTAGCAGGAGCTCAAATGGAGCACTGAGAAAGCAGAGCAGGGAGCCGTAGCCACAAATGTGGAGGCAGTTTGGCAAATGAAAGTATTCTTAAAATGCAAGGCAAAAAGGGTCAAAAATCTGCAATGCTCTGTAGTTCTGACTCATGAAGGAGATCACAAAATTGAAAGTTGAAAAGAAAGCTGAAACAGAAGATAATCTAAATCAAAAAGGAGACACGTGTGAAGGGGTCTAATTAACCTAAGTTAAAAGAAGTCTATAAAAGAGAATACATTAGCTGGGAATATTTCTTATTACTGTTGTTATTTCTATTTTAAAAATCTTAAAGGAAAACAGCTATTCACAGAGTAAGCCAGAAATATCTATTTCCCCTATTAAACAGTTTTATCTGATTTAGGTTTACCCTGCAGTTCCACTATTGGAAATGTAATGCATCATTCAGGGAAACAACAGCCAACCCATAGATTGCTCATAAAAGGAACGTGGTTAATACTTAATATCCAAAATCAAACTTGTTCGTTCGTTCTAATTTGTCACATGGGTCTTAAACTTGCTCCTGTGTGCTGATAAAATGAATCCATAACCAAGTGGCTTCTGTTTCCATCGATTGCACATTTTGAACATCAGTCATCACTTCTTACAAATGATCACTAATATTTTCCTTGGTTTGCTGTTTCTCTGAACACTTTTCCGCTTCAAAACTAAAGGAACAGTTCTGTAACGCAAATAAAAAATTTCATCAAAGACAAGTGAGACAAATTTATTACAGCCAATATATGCAGAAAACTCATATACCAAAAAAAGGAAATCGTAAGAAAATCAGCAATGACTACAAAATAAACAAACTATTGAACTGCTTTTCTAATATTTTTTATATTAAAATACAGTTGTAATATGAGATAATAATAGACACATTGAAAATGCTGTCTAAATAAACTGGGGATCTCCACATAACTTCAGAGTATTTCTAATCCTTATGCTTTCAGAGTAAGGGCTCAGGCCCACAAAGCTATTCAAGGAGGGCTAGAAACCTAAATACCTCTTCAGAGCCAGGCTACAGTCAGAACCGTGTCTCTGAAAGAGACTTTACAGGCACCAAATGCACTGATTTAAAACTGTCTTACTGACATCTTCTTCAGGGAAGCACCTAAGCATTCACTTGACTGTAAGCAAATGCGTAAATGCTGCTGACTGAAAAAACGTGCTTTCTTGAGAGGGTACAATCGGCACTACTGATTGCTTAGCAGCTCTGTAAATCATATTTTTCCTGGAGGTGACCCTATTTAAAATTAAAGGCATGAGATTTTAAAATATCAAGTCCAAGTCACACACACATACCCCACCCATCTGTACATAAAACTAAATCATATAAATTCATGGAGTGCCTTGACCAATAAGGCCATATAAACACGCTCCATTATTCACAATTTAAGTAAAAAACCCTCTCTAGATAGTTATATTAATCATTGATTGGAACTTTGCAGACTTCAGAGCTAGTAACCCAAAACCTGCCTCAAATTAGAAAAAAATGGATGCGGTAGTAGTTAACGTTAAGGTGGAATTCTTCTGATTGAACTATTTATCTGGTAGTGTTTCAAATAATTAAACTGAGCTCTGAGTAATATGAAAGGGTATAGTTATGGTCAGTTTTTATCTTCTAGCACTGCAGGGCTGTTGGGACTTGAAAATTATATGCAGGCAGGTTTGGAATGGGTCCAAGGTAGACCACACCGGACTAAGTAACATCTGGTGTATAGGGCTTAGGTTTTTTAAAAGTGTGTCTGGACAGCTGTAAAGTAGAAATGACATACATCTCTGACTAAAGGCTGTACRTAAAGTTGGCAGCAAGTTAATTGTATGTTATTTGGAAAGGCACTATTCTCGTCTGAAAGCTAGGTACAACCGTCCTGGAGTATGCACAAAGACATTCCAGTTACACTGTAAAGAATTTATTTTACATCAAGTGAATGAGAAATACTTGTAAAACCTTCATCTTTGACTAGCATTTTTCCTGCCTCTCTTTCATGTTTAACAAGTTGAAAAAAAAACCAACCAAAACAGTTCTAAGATCTTGGTCCAGCCCCAGGATGTTACCGACACAGAGGATATATAGATGACTTCAGAAACTGTTAACATGGTATGAAGTGCTGATCTGTATCAATCTAGTCATTGCTGAATTTAAAGTTATATTTTTTACTCTAAGTTTTCAGATAAGAAAGACTTTTCTGTAAATTATAATGTACAAGCAACATCTGCCATAAGTTGTCTTCATACTAGTGTTTAGACATGATAGTGCTTTCTCCTGTGAATCCATAAAATTGCCTTCCCATAGATTAGAGCAAAAGCCAGGGGAAAAGAGATGCTCTCCCAACCCCTGCCCTGGGCATGTAGTGTATGGCAGGGAAGGCTGTCAACGGTGGAAGGAAGGCAGTGGAGGCTGAAGTTTATCACCGTCTGTTTCTGGCCAACACCAGTGCCAAAATGCATATTTGTGCATTTTCTAAAAACAAAAGCAAAACAGCTCCTTAGAGATTATAATCACTCTTGGAAACAATGGCCGATGCCCACTTGTGTGTTTATCACCGTCAACCTGCTCTCCTTTCCTCTCTCCAAATGTTTGTTGCCTTTTCCTGTTGCATGTTGTCTTAAACAGAAATGCCCCTGGGACAGGTCACGTATCACAACATATGTCCACAGACCACCTTAGTGATCCAGTGCCTCTGAGCTTTACTGCAATGATACTGTGTAGGCAGGAAAGAGCATCTGACCTGGCATAAGGAAAATTCCCTAAAAAGGCTTCTCCATTTGGAAAGAGGTGGAGGGAAGAAAAGAGATGCATCTAAGAAATTAAAGAACTAATGTATTTTACCACAAGTCAGAATTTTTTTAAAATAAACAACTAAATGACCTTTTCATGATTTCAACARAAAACAATCATCAAAAACAATTTTCTATCATTTGAAATGCAAATTTTTCTTGAGAAAGAAAAGATTGGGGCAGAAAAAATGTAATTTATCTTTTCCAAAACATGTAAAAGGCAGAAAAGCAATCATGTCACTAAAATCATAGGCTGTCTTTAAAATAAGTTATGTATTTGGGTCATTTTAGATGTACGTACGGTCAGTTTTACCATTCCTCAAGGAGAGCTGGTTGTTCCTGGGAACAACTACAAGATGTATGCAGTGGTAAGGGATAGCCTAGACCTCAGCTTTCCAAGATAACTTCCACCTCGCAGCTACATGTGCTGAAACTTCAGAGCACATGACCAAGTAGTAGGTTGGGGGTTTTTTAATAGAAGCAGTTGAAATGTCTATTGATCAAATTTGCCTTGTCTGTACCACGATGGGGACCCAGACCATTTTGGAGTGACAGGAAAACCGCCGGTGGTCTCTGACGGAGGAGCTCTCACTCCACTGAATTTCAGCGTTTCAGCCATTTCGTTGCTGTGACTTGAAGCACGAGCATAGCGTGCCGAGTGGGCTCTCTGGGAGGTGGAGGTAGGGCAGCGCGGCTCACACTGAGCACTCTGCCTCTTCATTCAGAGGGAGAGGAAAAGAGGAGAAGAGTTTCCTCTTAATTAGAATCACCATGTAAAAGATGATTTTTCTTTTTAATGAAGCTCATAGCTGACCCAAATGCACACCTGAGACAGTAAGAATAATCTATCGTTTTATATATATAAAAAATAAAAAATGTCTGAGACAGAAACAATTTTTTTTTTTAATAAATCCTATTATATGTAAAACATTCTGTCTCACTCATCATCTGAGAGGCCCACAGGCTCCTGCTGAGAGCAAACCTCTCCCAGCTAACCACTGGTTTGGGTGCCCAGCTAAGTTCCAGTTGTGGYAATTAAGTCCAGTCAATACTTCAGTTAAGATTGGGCTGCATATGTGCAATGGGCTGAGTCATTTGTCCTGACTGCAAGAGCTGAATCCTTTTTCTTCTGCTTTGCATGAAATACTACACATTTTTTCCAAAGGAATTGCTGCATGCTATCACCTGCTGCAGCCACCCAGCAAGGCAAAACGCTGGGCTGGGCAGGCCGGTGGCACCCCGCGAGGGCAGCTGTACACACGCACACCAGCAACCACGGCTGCTCACTCCTGGCTGGCTGGAAGCCACTTTATGAAGGTTTGTGACCTGGTGCTTTCACAAATATTCATACTGTAAAACTCCGAGAGGCACCCCAGGACAAAGCACCTGCAAAATACACTTACTCCAGAAATATTTTTTTCATTTAACAGCATCTGAAACCATTAAGTCAGCAAATAATAGTGTTCCTGAAAGTGGAAAAAAATAAGCCAAACCGTTTTCCTTCCAAAGTCTGAAACATAATTCCTAGGCTGCGAACATCGCCAGTTTTTATCCCGCAATTACATTTTTGCTGGTTTTAAATCTAAATCTATTGCAAACTGTGACTGAGTTTTTACAGCGTATCAACTCCATATTTAAAACTTGGTCACTAATTCCAATACGGCAAATTTCTTACAATAGGCAAAATGGACCTTTAACAGCAGTGGTTTATATTAAAAAAGGGCTTAAAAAGGGTTAAGGAACTCTTTACAAGAGGAATGCTCATTGCAAAGGTGAAGCAGGGAGAAGTTAAAATGCAAAAGCTAGAAATAGTATGATTTGGCCTTCAGAACACAAAATTGCCTGTGGAAGTATGCCACTGCTCAGCAAAACTTTCCAAGCGACCAGCATAAAGGATGAGCAAAAGTTTCACTATCAAGAAATGAGACTTGGTAACAGGTCCGGCAGATGCTAAAATGACAGCCGAGCAGCGCCACCTTATACCCACTGTCTAAGAGATGAAAACATGCAGAGAGGTGAGAGACTGAAAAGGTGAAAGATGGGACACACAAAACTTTCTGTGCAACACTGTCACTTCAGGTTTTCTCTTCAAAACTCTGCCTCGCTTGCTTGAACCAACACTGCTGCTTTATGAAACGGCTGCAGCCATTTCGGTGTAGGAGATATTAACACCACAGCCACATAGCAGTGTGTAGTGGCATGCTGAGCCGCAGATTATCTGCTAACATTATGCTCTTGCTTCGCCGTCTTGCACTGTGCACTTACGCTGGATACTCTAAATTCAGTCTCAGATCAAAATCTTCCTCAAGCAGAGACAGCAATGTCCACCATGCCTCAGAGCTGCCTGTTTCTGCGGTGCCAGTGCCATAAGCTGCTTCCCTCCAAGCCTCCTCTGCGATGGGATCTTACCTGGGGGGGGAAAATTCATTCAAAAGCCCTCCTTTGAGCTCCTCATATACACCATCTAAAAGAAGGTCATGCTTTAAAATACTAACAGCTTATTATTTCACTACTTTTTCACTTTTATGTGGAAAATACTATTACTTGCAAAGTGTTCACAGCTTTTCTTCTCCATCTGAAAATATTCTTCCTGATCTGAAATATAGGGAGCATGGAAGAAGTCCAACTACAACCTGAAATGCAGACCAGCTTCTAAGTCACACCACGGCCAGGAGTGGCTTCACACTGACCTGTAATTCAAGAAAAGCTTGATCAATTTTCATAAGGCCCAAATACCTAGAAGGTCAGGAAAAAGGCAAACATACTTTCTATAATAAATTTTGGAAGGAGTGAAAATAATAACATAAAACCACATCCTGGGGTGACCTGTAAGTGGATTCACTCAGGAGCTGTAAGCTGCAGCTGTGGGTTACTGGAGGAAAAAACGCAAGGCCTATTTCTACAGCATACGTCCAAAGCATGCCCAAACACACAAACCTGAAGTTGCCTCACATCCACGCTGGGTGGACACAGGCAAGCCCTTGCTCAAAGATAGAAGGCAACTCTTTTTTGTGACTGAACATCAGGAGCGAAACCCTGGGCTCTCACTAGCGTGGGTCAAAGCGTACACCAGCGTGTACCTGCCACACGTGGACACAGCGTTACAGACCGGCAGTCATCCCGTGCTTGCAGGATCCCTTCATTTGCTGTACATGGTTAGAGACTTTTTAGATCATATCTCTAACCAGCTTGCATGGAGCAAATGTTTTCATGTCTTGGTGTCTTTTCTAGCTACCTTCCTGATGGCGCTTCTCATCCCAGCGCTGTCCTTGCTCCACCTGGCCACACCTTGGCTCTTCTCACCATCCTACAAAGGAGAAGGCCAAACCCATCCCTCCTGGCTGGCCGCCCAGCCAGAGCAGTACAGGGGAGGGTCCTTGTCATTACAAATTTGCTCCTTCCCAAAAAACAGGAGCGGCTTTTGCTAGTCCCTACAAGAAGGATCATAACTTTCACCTGCAGAAAGTTACACTCACATGTAACAACTCAAGTCATAGCCGAACCACAGCTACCGCTCCAGTGCATACCTCCAGCCACACTATGTGCTCAACCAAAACCTGTTTCAAGTCAACATAAACTGAACTGAAATCCATGCGGTAGTTTACCCAATGTAATTACAGCGGATTAGGTTTAATTTCCTGTTTAGCTTACCGTGGCGAGCGCTCAGCACCACCACGACAGCCTCCACCCATGAACGAAGCACSTCGCTGTTGGTTCTTTTCCCAGCGTAGTTCTCCATGTGCGCAGCTGTGGTTGGTGATTTCCTTGGCTGACCTCGTTACTATATGAACAATTTGACCAGATTACCAGGGTAATTAATGTCCTAGTTTCATCTCTCTCAACATCCATACATACAGTGGTCAATAACTACATTTAAATAGAAGCCTTGCAGGTGAGTTTTCAAAAAAGCTTTTACTCTCTGCAAACCATGTTTTCAAACTAGTCGCATGGAAAAACCACGCAGCAGGTGGCACAATGAGAACCCAGCAACGTCTCTGAATGACTTTTGCAGAAAGACTCTCCTTCGATCTGAAGCCTGCTACTCAATTCCTGCTAAAGCAATATTCCCAATAAAAAAGCACAGGATATAGGAGGAGGAAGGTAATACAGCACCAGAAATAACGCATTGTAGAAGTTAATGGTTGTAGCCATAACTGTACAACCTTCGCAAACAGGTGATGAGGCTTAGCCCAATTTTAGCCTAAAAAGCATTAGGCCTTCGCTACACTCCTGTTGAACCCCTCCAGTTCCCAGTGAATCCTCTGAGATACCATGAGCAGGCACAGAGAAACATCTCCAGCCCAGCATGCAGTGCACGGGCCACCACCTGTTCCACGTACTCTGCTGGGCATCTCTGGGGCACGTTCCTCATTGGGTTTGCTTTTGAATGTAGCAGGAGGCTGGCATTCAAAAGCATCCTGGGTATCCGAGCTTCACGAGCGCATGTGGGATTTGTCCCCCAGACAAAAATCTTCTGTACAGCTTGGCGCTGGGGAGAGGTCTCTCACAATGAACAAGCACAGCCAGTTTG
The DNA here is from genome assembly GCA_035582835.1 of Phoebastria nigripes. Classification (NCBI taxonomy): domain Eukaryota; kingdom Metazoa; phylum Chordata; class Aves; order Procellariiformes; family Diomedeidae; genus Phoebastria; species Phoebastria nigripes. The sequence goes on along the minus strand of JAYKAV010002975.1, from coordinate 428,076 downwards.
GATATACTATACCTCATCAAGTAGATGGCTTACCAGGACTTAAACCTCACTATACCTCATAAACATGTCCTTTCAAAGAGCCACTCATAAACTGGAAAGAACACATCCTGCAAAGGGGAAAGTGTGGCCTACAGTTAACTTATTTATTCCTATCTAACATACTACAGACGTCCTGATTTTTACAGCATTACATGTTTTGAACCTTTTCAGTAAAGTGGAGGTTTCTCATTTCAGCCTAACTGCTGTTAATCTGTTCCAAATGTTAACATTGCAAATAAGGTCTGGTTACCATCTCTGCCCCAAGTCGATAATAGGAACAGAGCTGATCAGCATCTGGTTTAGTTCAGAGTACAACTTGCTGCCTAATACTGCAGAATTTGGGTTGGAAGATCGTTGCATTTCATGAACACCACAAAAAAAATTAAACTAACAACACTCACATACAGTCATGTGTCATTATTTATTGCTCTATAGGCTTGCTAAAGATGGAATATCGCATTACTAATTTTGGCAAATTCCAGCACACATAAACAGGCCAAAACCTCTTAACATAAATTATACCAGAACTGCCTAATGATAATTAAAAAAATTCGGTCACTTACTTTGCAGACTTGTGATGGAAAAATAGTTTAAAAATAAGAGAAAATGTTAAATCAGTTTCTTATTTTGTCTTGCACTTTGAACATTGAATTGTTATGTGTCTGATTCATTGCAAGGTASTTGGCAATACAGCATTTTCAATATATAGAAAATGATGGTTATAAATGAAAATGGTCTAAAATAGATTTATAAAATACAAATTAGTATTTTAACGGAATATAATCGTTGACCTAAAACTCACAACACCAAGTTCACATTTAGATCAAAATAAAACCTCCTACTGAGTTAAATCAGAGCTGAATCCAACTCCCAGTATACAGAATAAACCATTTCAGGATTAGCTGTGACCCTTCTAACATTCAGAAACACTTCTCCTTTTTTCCTTCAAGCACTTTTTATACTTTATTCCAAATTCCTTTACTGTGTGATCTATCATTTTGCAGTTGATCATATAAAAATTCTGCATGCAACATATTTCAATTACATTTCTTTTCTTAATCTAGATGGCAGATTTTCCTTTATAAACTCAGTGAAGACTACAGGATCAAAAGCTCTTGACATGTATAGAAAATAAACCATGAATAATTAATGAAAGTTTTAGGTTAGCAAGACATGCTAACTTATATCCATTAACTACTCATAATAACATTCAGTTTGAGCAAAAAAATTAATAACCACATCAAATATTAAAAGACCTTTTTTTTTAAACAAATGCATAGAATGCTTAAAACATCTGGAGCCTGTATAAAAAGTACATTAATTCTGCCAAATTTACCCTATACTTTCCTGTCATCCAAAGCACTGACTGGGGTGACTCTCATGACATAAATTTCTTGTTACCTGTGAGAAATGACTGGACACAGAAATAACTTCTTTCCCCAGACAGATGTAGCTGGTTGATCAGCCAACTAGTAATATAATATTTGTGAAGTTAAGCAGGATAAAACTGATAAGCGCTGTATTAATTTCATGATGACACCTATGAGCAGTGATTTTTTGGGCACAACAGAGTCCATTGATCCTATTTTACATTTGAGAAATCTGAAGCAGAAAAAGCCTAAATTACTGAATTGCACCATGTTGCAGAGCCAAGTCAACAACAAAACTCACAAAGTGGCAGGCTGCTTCATGCTGGTCACAAAACTGTACCATTGCCCACGTTTTAGCTAGATTTCTCTCACTGTAACAGATTGAGCAACTCCCCTTCCACTCCACAAGGGGAAAAAAAATTAATCAAAGATAATTTCCAGCAAACTTACCTATTTTCTGCATACAGATTTCATCAGAGAGATTTTAAACTACTTAAGGGGAAAAAAAAGTAATAACCCCACAGACTGAGTGACTCGGGAGATAAGACGCGTTACTCATAACACAAAGATCAGCATAATAAGGAAAACTCAACCCAGCTATAATCATATACAGAACCCAAAATCCACCAACCTTAAGCAGGTAAGAAAAATAAACAAATGTTTTAAGATCTGTCGGTGCTGAAAGGGCATGCATCTTCCTCACCAGCACAAGCTCCATGCATACACCCTCTGAGCCAAGTGACAATACTAGAAGCAAGGTGCTGAGCTGATTGATTGTAAATATGCATCCATATGCCTGAAAGACAGTTCAGTTTATTCAAGCTCAGTTACCACTTCAGTATTTTGCTGATACATGAAGTTCTCCGTGAAAGAAAGGCAAAGTGTCTAACCAATATTTCTTCTTTCAAACTGCCAAGAGAAGGAAGACTTATTAGGCTGGCCCATGTCTCCAGCTCCCACTGACTCGTACAGAAGCAAGGACCTCTCTTCTCACCTTTCTCTCCCTTTATGCTCCTTAGAAGTAATTTTCCATATATTGTTTACACAATACAGAACTTAATTTAAATTATCAGAAGCACCAAAATAATTTCTTTACGATTTTTCTCTATGTTCCTCCTTAAAAAGGAATCTCTGCCAGGCCAACATATTTCCTGGCTTCTCCCTTTTTTCACGGCTGTTACCTGAGCCGCAGCCTGCCCCTGCAAATGTCCACGTGTGCAGTGACTTTCTTGGGTGACCATCAGTGGATAAAGCTGGGAACCGGAGTCTGCAGAGACAGCAAGGATTTCAGAAGTTTTGTCACCTGGTTTATCTGCACTTGAGGACACCAGGATGATTTTGGTCCCTGTAGGTATCTCAGTCCGTACTGCCTTCTCTCAGATGTTCACCTGGGGCTCTCTCCTTCACTCGCTCTTTAGGACAACCAGTTGTGCATGAGCTTCCTCTCACCAGCCACCACTCCCTCCTGCCACCACCTTGACTCTTCTCTGAAAAAAGAAGTGATGCTTCCCCTCATGCCTCCTCCCAAGAGCAGCCACAACTCAGGAGGTGTCTCTTCCTCCAGAGGGGAAAAGAAGATGGCCAGGATGAGCAGCTGGGTGCTGCTCTTACCGTGAGCTAGAAAGGAGAAGGGGGAAGGCTATAGGGAACAGACTGCCCAAACCCACAGGTGAACCCTGACCTTTCCCTCACTAGATTCTGTTGGAATGGAAAGTCTTGCACAGAGAAGGCAGACAGGCTGCTCAGAGTAAAACAGCCCACCTTCGCCTTTTCAGACACAGGCAAAGCTCCATAAAATTGCCTATTGTGCAGCTGCCTGCATTGCCTGCTGTCCTGAGCTGCCTCGAAGCTCAGAGGAACCATTCACATCCATAGAACACAAAGTGCATTAGCAAGCAAAGAAAGGGAGCACGCACCAAGAGCAGATTCATGTTTTCCTTTCCCTGTAAAGTTCCAGATTTGTTAGCTGAAAAAGATGCAAGTTACTTGATTATTTTTAATGCCTCTGAGCCAGTGTATATTAAATAAATGGTAAAGTCCATGTCCTGGTTGTGAAAGATCACAATTAATCGTGTAGTCATTAGGACCCATAAAAGCCAGATGCTTTCCACAGAAAAGCATTTGTTTCACTGGAGCTTTCTCAGGGTTGGGTTAATTTTAGGGAGTTTTAGTGAGAGAGAAACCCAACCTATCAAAGCTAATTGGCCAATCTCTCCTATTGCGTTCTCTCATTTTCCAACCGTCCGTGGGCCAGAGGCTGACTCAGCAACATGATGGTTAGGTCACTTGCCGGGAATACAAGAAACTCAAGTTCAAAGTCTCTCTCCTAATCAGGTAGACAACTTAACTTAAACCTCAATCTCTTACAACCCAGGGAAATGACTCAGTCATTAGGTTACTGGTAATCCAATGAGTATTCAACCTTGTGGGCATGGCTGTTTCAGCAGTGAAAAGGTTTCCATTTTTTTCTAATATGGAACAAAAACAGAAGTCAAACCTCAATTTTATTGTAAAACAAAATTCTTGCATTCTGGCCAGTCCTCAGTAATATGACTTCCCATTTAAATAGTCATCTTCATTCGGGGTGTTCGTGCTCCCCTCCTTCCCACCCCCAAGTGGCACTGAAGAGGTGGTTCCACAGCTTTCTTCAGATCACTGGGGACCTGACTGCAGACAAACATCCTCCTGACACCTTCTGCTCTTCTGTTTCATTTACCTGAAGTGATCAGAAATAGGTGAACATAGCCAGTACCTGGCAGCCTTCTGGTACTTTTTGTTCACTGCCAAAGAACACACCCGCAGTTCTCACCCACCACTAAAAAGGAAAAAGGACAAAACAACAGAAAAACCACCACCCTGGCGTGACCAGACATCATCCCTCAGTTCCCATGTGTGTCATGGTTGGCCAAAGTGTACAGACAGAAACCCTGCCCCAAGAACCACTGCAAAAGATGTAACTGGTGGGAGGTAACAGGCGAGAGACTGCAGGAACGGATGGAGCACAAAGAAAAAAGGCCACGTGGCTCCAGAGCCCAGCAGAGCACAGGCTTTCTTACATCTTCTGTATTTCAAGTAGACCTTTTACCTCACTAATTTCTACCATTTCCAGCCTCTGCAGCCTTTCTTGCATTAATTTTGTTTAAAATGTTGTTCTTACTGCATTAGTCAGCAGTCACTTTTGTTGCTTTCATCCTGATTTTACACATAGATGGCCATATATGAAAAGGCACTTTTCAATTGCTTACAAATACACAGCCAGGGCGATTTAGACAACTATCTATTCTGCTTCCGCTTAGGAGTCTGGCAAATGAAGGCATTAAAAAAAAAAGAAAAAAGGTTGGTGCCTAAATTTAAGAATCAAATCCACGTCTAAGCACTTAAGCACTTAAATATGTGGTCTGATTTTCAAAAAAATTTGGAATCAAAAAACTGCCAGCAAGGCCAAATGGGACGACTTGGAGAATTCCATCCCTTATGTTGTTGCCTAAATAGCAATCCAGGAATAGGGCCCAGGAGCTCATTTTAAACAAAATATTTGTACGTATGCTGGCTAGAGCTGGAGGGAATAAATTGGATCATTGATCCCCTCTGAACTGGCAAATCACTGGAACTTTTAAAAACACACTATTCATATTATACAGGCATTCAGAAGATTGAATACGACCGCACGAAAGGTTGTTCTTGCCCTAAAGATAGGTGTTAGAGCTGAGTAACAGGCCCTGCCGCCTTGGCAGAGAAGACCCAGGTGCTCTCAACCTGGAACCCACCTATGACACTGCTCCTTGCAGTAAGCTCAGCCACCCACCAGCCTGTCAGGCTCCTACCCTAAAAATTCACTTTCTGTTTTGTAGTCAGACAGCTGAAACACAGATATCAGCCAACCTAAATGAACTTTCTTCACAGAGGGCTTTTTCTTCAGCAAACTTTACATAAAAAAAAGGCCCTAAGGAAAAACGGACATAAACATTTTGCTAGGCTTCTTCATCCAATTCCCTCCCAAAGTGACGGTATCACGTATCGATTTGCTCTCAAGGTTTGCTCCCAAATGGCCGCCTCTACATCTCTGCTTTACTGAGAAGATGGTTTGTACGTGGAAAAGCCTTGATGTTCCTTGAAACTCCTCTGATAATAGGTGTAGCTGTTTCTTTCATACARCTAATGCTAATCAGGCTCAAAATTACCTGAATATGGGAGCTTCCCAAGAGGAGTAAATTACCTGTATTAGCAAAGGCTCCTTTCTCGGTCTGGGCAGTGCCTACACTTAACTAAATCAAAGTTTACTTAAAAGCTTATTAGAGCTTTTGGCTCCATACAGACATCACATTTCTGGGAAGTTTTGATCAAAAAGCTCAGCATGGCTACAATTACAATATTGTTACATGTCACTAAATGTTATTGATATGTTTAAAACAGAAATTCTGTGTTCATTTTATATACAATTTATCTCAATTGCAGTCAGAAAGACCAAGATATTTATAGGTTTTTCAGAATTTTCATCCTCCCTTTGAATCTTTCAAACGTATTTCCAGATTACAATAAAGCCTGCTAATAATGCCCAAGCGGTCCATACAATAATCATTCAATAAAAAAAACCTAAAGGAATAACAACATTGATTACAGAATTAAAAAGGACTCAGCAGCTATTGACTTTTAATAATTTTATTATTAAAATTTATTATTAATTAATATTTTTTCATGGTTTTCATTCTTGATTCTAACTTAAACAGAACAAACTGCAACAGCTGTCCAGGGAAGGAGATACTGGCTTACTGGGTAGTTTTCTTACGCTGCTGCCCACATCGTGACCTATCCACATTCACACCATTTCCAAAGTCCAAACTGAAACAAATATTCTCTGACGGCCAGTGACAGCTTTGAGTGTCATATCTGTATTTAATGGAATAAAAAACACAAACCAACTTGTCAGACACACCACTGTGTCAAGCTTAATTACCTAAATAAACAGAAGTAATGGTTAATTTTACTTGCTGCTCACTTTTTTGAAACWGCCTCAGTGTTGATTTTTGCAGTCTCTTCCTGGGAGAATTACATCTGCCTGGTTTAAAGTTTCACTTTCAAACACCGTATCTAAAACCTAAAAGCTTGCTGCAGAAAAACTGTATAAATTTGGGAAAAGATCCTTCACTCTTTAGGGAAAATTAGCCTTGATCCTAAGAGGAATCTTATGTAAGCAAGCACTGTCTGTGGGACAAGTAGTGCTTCTATTGCCGATGCAAACAGGTCGTGAGGTGCCATGATGGAAGCCCATCAGGAACTTTTCCCATGTGAGCAGTCACTCTAAATGCGTCTTTCTCCACTGGGAGCCCTGAGGCAGTGCTAGCCAAACGGCATGAGGAACCCTAACATCAACAAGGTCACACTGAAAACAGTTAAAATACACAGGGATGAGGAGAAAAATACTTTTGCACTGCAATTTCAGATTTTTTTTTAAACACAGCCTTACACGTCTCATTATTTATGCAATGCAAAATGCAGCGTATTTTATCATCCTCTACAGCGAAGAGAACTACTGGACCTATGCTGACTCAGGCAAGCTGAAAAGGTGGCTCTTCCTCCCCACAGCCATCCCTTTAACCTTGGATAAAGGACCTCCCATCTGGAAGCGTTTTCCCGAAGTTATTCACTCTGTGCTCTTTCACACACACACACAAGAAGGCCCAGTGACTGCGAGAACTAAACTGCAGTCACCATGACACCATGAGTAATAAATCTTTCTATACATTTACATGTCGTTCAGCATGGATAAAATCCACCCTCTTACATTCTTTGTCAAGCACCCACAAACGACCTAAGCAGACTGCAGATGTTTAACAGGACAGGTCTGTTGTCTGATGACCTTTCAGTCCAAGGCAAAGGCTTATACACTGACCTTTAGGTGTGCACTGGTAATTGAGTGCACTGAAGCTAAGAATGTGCAAAACCTTCACAGATCCCGGATCAGTCCAGCAAACGGATCTGTCTGTACCCTCACCTCCGCACCTAGCCCCAGTGAAACTGGCAGGGTACCGCATCGGCACGAATCTTCTGCGAGAGTCCTGCAGTGCAGAGGCCAAGGGGAGAAAAGTAAAATACAGAGGACAGTCCCTCGTAGGGGCAAAAACCTGCAGGCAGATTCATGTCAATGCGCAGCCCTACCAACAGCGGGGTGGAGACTCATGCGCTGCGTTGGGTCTCTAAGCACATATATCTCAGCACCTACTCTGTAGGCTCTGGTCCAGTCTTATTTAGCCCTTTTCAGTTGCAATGGTGCCTGCTCACCAGGAATGCTCACCTCTGGGATCCTAAGTGCAGATGAATGGCATTTGCTTTGCAACTTGCCATAGGCAGTCCTACTGTGGCATATGGGTTGAACAGGCCCTTGTGCTGCTCTCCAGCCTTTCTTCCTTCTAGACAAGCATTAAAAGGATTGCACTGCTTTATGCAGGGGATTTTCTCATCACAGAACAAAATAAATTCACCTATGAAGTGATCTGATAAAGGTTTTCCATTTCACATCCAGCAGCAGAAAAACAACTTTCTCTACCAGAGGTGGGTTTTGGGGGGTTGGGTGGTGGGTTTTTTTGGTTTGTTTTTTTTTCTGTGGGGTAGTGTTTGGGGGTTTTGGGGGTGGTTTTTTTGTTGGTTTTTTTTTTGTTTGGCTGTTTTTTTTGTAAGAGGTAGGTAGATTAATGACCATTTATTTCTGAAAACTAGTCTCCGGGTTGAATCCAACTTCCAGCTGGTGCCTATCAAGAGGATACAGATCTGTATGGGTGCAGAGTCATTCCAGATATGACTAATGACTACTTTCAAGTACTTTATTCTCCACATAGACTCAAGTATCTGTAGTTGAGCAATAGTTAGTCCTAAAATTCTATTCATGCATTGAGCAATGCAAGTACTAAGCAGTATTTTGAGACAGATGAAGCAGTACTAGTTTTCTAGACAAAACCACATTCAAGAACTGTTCTAACACCCCTCCACCCTGACACCAACTTGAGGGAGGGTGGGCGAACTGTGCTTTCCCTGCATACCGGGGTACATGCACATTGCATAGCGCTGTTTCACTGGAATCTGTATGGTTTAGATTTTAATGGAGTGTTGGTTTTAGAGCTGAATATATGGAAGCTCTTGAGTTAAAAGAAGAAGAATTATTATTGCAAACCTGACTACAGCTACAGTTGGTGTTCTTGGAAGATGAGGATGCAAGTAACAAGAAGCTAACAAATTCATGCCAGTAAGTCAAGTTTAATTTGCTTTCCTTTTCCCCTCCCTTCTAAAGCTGGCTGAAATACAAGTTCCACTGTAAATGCAGGGACTAGCAAACATGGATGCCATCACAAATACAGCGCTGCCAACAGGAAGTCCTCCGTTGACTAATAACAGAGTTTCCAATAGCAACTGCAAGATATTCTGGGCACTGAACTGAAGAGATTTAGGGATATACTCTAAACAAGATGTGCTTTTTGCAACTACAGAATATTAATTGTATAACATTTGGACAAAAGGTTTATAAGAAGTCACCAGTAACTTGTATTACAAAGGCAGAATCGGAGGTTTTGCTGGCTCTTCAATGACCTTTACTTCAACAGATAACACTAAGCTCTCCCTATCAAGCCTATTATCAAAGTATGGCTGCAAAAAATAAAGACACAAGTCATCGCTACACAGTTTGGCATTGCAAAAGTCTCAAGTTTTTGCTGTCCACTGAAACAATATGAAAACATAGCCTTTTTGTTTTGGAAAGAGGAGGCTGCATGCTTGATAATAATATTTTTGTGTAGCATTTGTCACTGTCAGAGCACAATACAGAACATAATCAAGTTCATTTGTTAACTAAGTAACCCATTCTTTGAAAACCTATTCTTTAATGCAAGACAGCATCAGTGACATATTACAAAATCATTTACTAGAACTGGAARATTACTTTTATAAAGATCACATTATATCACAGCTTCTCTTCTGTACCCTTTGCCTGCTCAGATTGCAGGGCATTTCATACAGTTACTTCCCCTGCAGACACAGGATTTTTTTAATTTTTTTTTTTTTTTCATTTGAATATGGAAAAAGCTCTGAATTTCCATTGCTGCAATTCAATAGTTGTATCAAAGACTGCCCATGCATTTTCATAGGAGTAATTTATTTTATCTTTGAAGTAAATACAAATTTGTCAGAAATATTTGCTAGGTCAATTTGTAAGCTCTACTATGTGGGAATTGTGCCAAAATACAAGCACAAATCAGAGTGCTAAATGGTAATTTCAAAAAGATGCTAAGCAGTAGTGAAAACTAGAAGGTTCTAAGCAGCCACGAGTTGAAATTTGTCATCAAATCACTGAAAACAAGAAACAGAACAAACTTCCTTACAGAGAAAATGATATACTATATGCCCAAGTCTGACACTGTTATGTTAAAAGTTGCCTCTGAAAAAACATTATATACGACACTTTCCAGCAGCATAGATATAGATGCCTGCTGCACAAGAATACTGCACTGCTGTTTTTAATACCATGAAGGTAAAATGTTATGCACCGCTAAGCAATTTCAGTCTACGATACAGATTCCCACCATTTTTAATTTTAGAATGCAACCAAGTTATTTGAGATGTAGGTAAAATAAAAAAAGACTAATGAGGGTTTAAAACTCTAGATGGCACACTCATACAGTAAAAGGCTATAAATCTGAACAGAAATACATATGTTCACCAATGATATTTTCTTGGTTTTCCACCTGAAACATACATAATCTATCTGCAAATACTGTTCTGAGGCCAGTTTGTGAATTACTATTATAAAAGGAACTGCATTATTTCCCCAAGTTAGAATTGGGTGATTTAATATAATACTATGCAGTACTTGCAGTTTCATATTTCAACAGTACTGAATCAAGTAAATTTAAGATTCCACATACAATTAATTCTCATGGCATAGCACCCATCCTGTCACACTATCATACTCCAACCTACTTCATGGATAGTGGGAATGAGATCTTACATGTTTCTTAAAGGCACAGTCTCATGCAACAACCCGTTCAGTTATCACATTTTCAAGCTTTAAACTCACAAGGGAAGTTTTTGTTGCTGCTTTGTTTTTAATCAGGAGCTCAGCTTTGTTTTATTATGTCAAGTCCAGGGTCATAAAAAGGACATTTTAATACATAGCCTTTAATCTACCCATCTACATAGAGTAGGCAGTATAAAATCTGAAACTCAAATCAACTTGGATGGTGGTAATGGTCATGAAAATGACATCACAATACTTTTATTAGAATTTGTCAAGGGTATGTTGCTGCTGTTATGCAATCTTACTGAAGCCGTAATAAATGAAATGATAGCTGTGCAACTGAATTGCCACAGTGCACATCTGAACAACATCCAGAATGATCAGAACTGCAAAATTCATGAATTAGGGTGTTTGACTAATTCATGAATTAGGGTGTTTGACTAATTATCTGAGTAAATAAACAAGCACCTAAAGACAAAGACAATATATATTTACAGTTTGCTAAATGCTTCATGCTAATGGTGTAAAAACACTTTTATCCTCCAGTAAGTACAAGGCAGTTGAACAAGCTATCTCATCCTTACAGTGCTGTAACACTTGGTTACTGTGGAGAAGCTAATATACCATAGCTTACACCACAGTGAAGGGGTACCCATACYGTAGGTACAAAATTAGTACGGACCAGCATGCAGCCCTGCACTCAGATGGTTTTGAAATTCATGATGTGGAACATATGTACAACAAAGGACACACAGAAGGAATAAAAAAAGTGCATATGCATATACTGATTGGAGAACTACGTGGACATGGAAGCATTTGCCCACAAAGCCACAGAGAAGAATGTCTTTGGCCTTAAGCCAGCACAAGAGCCCCTCTGAAGCAAAGTACATGAGTAAGTTTTCTCCATTTCTACAGTACCGATATCAACTCATTAATAAAACCATTAACATCAACTTTTTTCTCTAATAAAGTGTATTCATAATCACTCCTTGCTGTATGGTAAACATTTACCAGAAAGTGTACATCCGTAGCGTGCTTTTACTCTTAAATATGCAAATAAGATAAAAATTTCTAACATACATTATTTGTCTACATACATAAATTCGTCATTTCCATTTGCAAGTCGAATAAATCACTGTCATTTTTTTTAATCATTTAACAAGTTTATTTCTACAAATTATGGCTTAAAAGCAGGTACTGTAGATACAAAAATGTAAAGAGACTGATGTGCAGCACGTCATTTCTTTATGTTGTCTTCATGGAGAAGTTACTCATTTCAGTGGGTGTTCATCACATTTCTCATAGCAGCAATAAATAGGCATTTTACTTTTCATAAAACATTATTTTAGACAGCATGTTAATCAATACAAAATTAACTTTTAACAGCACTAGAGTAACATAACCCATAGGTCATTACAGGTTGATCATGGAACTGGAAAATTTAATATTGGATCTCTATGCCAACCTAAGACTGAGTGATTTGCAGGGTCTCCAACATATCTTCCACTGCCTTCAAAGAGTATTTAGTTTCTTTCTTACTGCGACCTGCAAACTAAACAACAACAAAAAAGCATTGTTATTTGTCATATATCAGAAATTCTGTGCACAGATCCTGTACAAATAACAGTTCTAAACATTAAGTACCAAAAATTTACTCTAATTACTAGAAACCTAAATGCAAAGCCTCTTTATTGTTTCACTAAAACAGCACTTTTACTAGAATACAAGCTATATCACCCTTCCTCTAAGTAGTAATGAAAAATACAACAAAACCCCTTAATTTCACTCATTTGCTCTGAATTTGAATATTCAGCACTAACAAATATTCCACTTTGAAATTTAACATTTATCTGAATAAAGATCTACCTGTTTTGTTTGCTCTGTGAAGTTTAACATAATTTTTATTTCAGACTTGAATTTTTTATGTGATCCAAATTAGATTATATACATAATTTTAAATAGTAGCAAGACTTGGACCTGTTATTTAAGCTAATCTATTTTCTATTTTTGTTATAGCGAGACAGAGAAAATCTACTATAAAATAATCCACTCATCATATAATTATATTTTATAGTTCAAAGTAACTGTGAGTAATGACCTTGTATTTGATTGTAACCTACTATTACAACGGCAATTTCAGAGAGCATTTGAAATAAAGTCTGTCTTGATAACAAAGAAAGATACAGCTTAATAAATACTACTTATGGCTTCAGATTCCCTAAGACACACGCAGCCAAGTTTGGGAAAGGAAGGGGTAGAAGGGTAGGAGATGTTCATCACCCCACACTGACCTCAAAAGGGTTTTTGTAACTGTACTGACTATTCCCATCACTCATCAGCCATATCTAACACAGTGGATTTATTGACTAGGTTGGTCTTCAGTCAAATGAAACTCTCAACCACTTTTAATACACCTGCATTAAAAAGTTTTGCATTTGGGGTTGGGAGGGGTGGTAAAGAATTACAGAAGCAGTAACTATAACTTGCTGCCAGTAAAATAGCCTATTCTCTACCTAAATGTTAACATCTAAACACTCAATAAATTTTCAATTTAATGTTTTTTATTTCAAATACCACTGGTGTCTCGCATAGTTAGTCCTTGATTTATAATGTGTCCCTTCTCTCTTGTAATTACTTAATTTAGCAAACTCTTCATGACCTGTTAAGAAAGATTAAGTCATCAAACCCAGGTAATATCACACCAGCAACAAGCTGCAGGACCTGTTAACCTGCTTTTGACCCCCAGGCTACAATCTAACATCGGGATTCCCAATCAGTATTCAGTTCTTAAAAAAAATAGTTTTGGCACAGTAAATGAAACGCTATTTCAAATTAAATAGTTAGGAGAATGAAATGTTGTTATTGTGACAACACTTTATAGTTAAAAGACATACTGAAAACACTGTATTTTCATATTTCATATTTCCAGATGATGAACTGATGTGCCAWGTTTTGACTCTAGTAGTATGTATAAACCTATTCTTCAGGTTGTGCAGTTTCCATAGTGACCTGCAATAGTCAACTTCAGAGGAAAATCAAAGATTTCTTAACACTCTCCCAGGTGAGAGAAGTAACTTTTGCTTGGACCTGACTTAATACAATATCCTCTTTTTGCTCGCACTAAGCAAGAATAGTGCCAAGCAGATACTTGGGGAGTCCAAATCCTTTCACAAAAACAAGCAAATGAAAAAAACAGAACTCAAAATCCTGGACTGAAAAATTGTTTCAATTCAAAGCATTCAGAGATTTCAATAAAAAGCACAGAAGCTTGAATATATTGTGGTCAAAAAGCACSCTTGGCAAGACACACAGAAAGCATGCAGAGGAAAGCTTCAAAATAAGAAGAATTTTACTTATTTTATTTCTCTTCAGGGACACTGAAAGCAAAACTGACATAAGACATTAGTTTAAAAAATGTTACTTGCTAATTTCAAGAGTGGTTGCCTTCATGATACTGACGTGTACTTTAAGCTGAACAAATAAAACCAAACTCTGCGTCATAACAAACAGAAGTATACTTGGAAATGTAATCACTTCAAATTTGCCCTGACGAACAATTATTTTGTCTATTCTGCCATTACACAGCAATTTGACTGATTGAGCCGGAATCCATTTCTTAAAATCATGATTTAATTTTCTGTTTCCCAAATGGTTTGTAACAAAATCACCTCTCCAACCATAAATAACATGTGGATTGCTAACACAGAAGAATTTAGCAATGTACCCAAGAAGCATGTATCTGGAAAATTACTACGAGTAGGATCACATTAAAGATTTTTGTGAGCATTAATCAAACTTGCCTGCCTCTGCTGAAACGCTTCTACCAGAGGACATGCTAAACCAATTACCTAATTGAAGAGCACTAGGTAGCCATATTTTGTTTCGATATTAAAGTAACTGTGACTCATGTCCTCAGTCAGAACAGATACACGTTCTTCACAGGGTCTGCACAGAGAAAATAATCCAGATTCCCAGTGATAAGGCAAAACTAAGCTTGTAATAATAATAAGCTTATAATAATTCTTTGAATAATAAGTACTTCTCTAACACCTGAAATAAAAGATTAAAATTAAATTTTATTCAGTTTTTTTTAACCAGGTCAATTAAATTTAAGTGGCCTAGAGAATAATGACCTTTTTTTTCAGAGCATGTGTTAGCAGCCAGGAATTCCAGCTCCACGCAGCAGCCCTAGCTACAAAACCTTTCTGTCTTCCTTTGAAAGTTTACATTTCTCCTAGATTAGGCACAGATGAGAAGTACTAATCAGCATGGAGGGTTACATACTTAACATCAAAATAAGTATATTAACCAGATGGAGCATCAAATATCTGTGCTTTTCAGAAAATTATTTAATTCAACTATTCTTTATCACCGTATTTTCCTGTAAAGAAACTGCTGTACAGTCTAACCAACATTGGTGAAAGTAAGGTTTTCTTTTCACACCCAAAGATTGTTTTCTTTAAATGACAATAAACTGAAAAGTTCCTCTGATTTCTTACAGGAACGCACAGGAAAAGCGAAAAATCAAGTGCCAAAGCAAACTGCCTGAATGAGAGAATAAATCGAAAGAAGGGGACCAGTAAAAATATTTCAAGTAAATTGCATAGAAAATAAAAAAATGCAACTACAGCCAGTGCTGAATTTGAAAAAATAAGGGCAGTTTTCCAAAATTACTGAGCAAACTGCTGGTAATTCAAGTTCAAATCCAGACTGAAAATGGGGAAAGATCTCACTGCAAGACAATTGATCAAAAGTAACTTTTTGAATTAATAACTTCATACATTAAAGTCACAAATTCATATAATTTGTCTAGGCACCCAAGTCAGGATTCTAAATGCATCTTATTCTCTAGAACATGACTACAGGAAAAATTGCATTTAACAGTATAAGAAGGTCCAACTATAATAAAACAAGTCAACGCCAAACTCAACAAGCTCTTAAGGCTTTTATTACACTTTACAAAGCGCTTTGGATAATGCAAAGAAAGTGGGGAGGATTTATAGAGATAATGTAAGTATCTAGCTTAAAACTTGGCTAGACAACCCTCCACTAGTGGAGGAATGCTATAAGGGCTTCCACTGGCACAAACGACCAAGGTTTCATCCTTAGGTCCAAAAGATGACAATTTCTAACCGCTCAACACACTAAGGGAGCAACACACCAATACTGACTCATAGGGGAAACTGCCACCTACTACATCACCAAACACCATTTATTGTAGCAGTTGGATGTTGTAAGTCTCTGACACACACCCTGGAGTGGCCAAACCCTTCTGCAGTCATGTAACAAGCTCAGTAGGGTTGGGCAGTCCTGCCCAGCTGTAGTCACTATTGCTTCTTGTGGTACTTCTGTGAAGAGGAAGGGGATGTTCACGTCATTTGCTCGCCAAATCCTAGCTTGAGCACTTACATTCTCTGTATACCTAAATTCCCCCTATGATTGCAGTCAGATATGGTGTTCATCACTTTATGTCCCAAACCGCTAAAAAGAGCAGCTGAAGTATGCAACGTATCACAAAAGCATGAAGTCACAAAGAAGTTATGACATGTGTTTTAAATATATGCTAGTTGCGTTAACGTGATCTGTTCTGGTAAGCATCAACCAAAAATGCTTAACCTGGGATCCAAAAGAGCTTCACAGAAAGAGTGGAATTGCACTTTCCAGTATGTATTGGGTTTGCGTGGCCAGGTTTTGGTAGCTGAGGGGCTACAGGGGTGGCTTCTGTGAGAAGCTGCTAGAAGCTTCCCCTATGTCCAATAAAGTCAATGCCAGCTGGCTCCAAGACGGACCCGCCGCTGGCCAAGGTCGAGCCCATCAGCCAAACTCTGTGATAACATAGTTAAGAAGGGGGAAAAAAACTGCAGCACAACAGCTAGCACCTAGGAGAGAGGAGTGAGAATACGTGAAACAGCCCTGCAGACACAAAGGTCAGTGAAGAAGGAGGGGGAGGAGGTGCTCCAGGCGCCGGAGCAGAGATTCCCCTGCAGCCTGTGGGGAAGACCATGGTGAGGCAGGCTGTCCCCCTGCAGCCCATGGAGGTTCACGGTGGAGCAGATATCCACCTGCAGCCCGTGGAGAACCCCACGCCAGAGCAGGTGGATGCTCAAAGGAGGCTGTGACCCTGTGGGAAGCCWGCGCTGGAGCAGGCTCCTGGCAGGACCTGTGGACCCGTGGAGAGAGGAGCCCACGCTGGAGCAGGTTTGCTGGCAGGACTTGTGACCCCGTGGGGGACCCAGGCTGGAGCAGTTCATGAAAACTGTAGCCTGTGGGAAGGACCCAGATTGGAGAATTTCATGGAGGACTGTCTCCCATGGGAGGGACCCCACACTGGAGCAGCGGAAGAGTGTTGAGGAGTCCTCCCCCGAGGAAGAAGGAGCGGCAACAACAACGTGTGATGAACTGACCACAACCCTCATTCCCCGTCCCCCTGTGCCACTGGTGGGGAGGAAGGAGAGAAATCAGGAGTGAAGTTGAGCCCAGGAAGAAGTGAAGGGGTGGGGGGAAGGTGTTTTAAGATTTGGTTTTATTTCTCATTATCCTACTCTGATTTTGACTGGTAATAAAATTAAACTAATTTCCCCAAGTCAAGTCTGTTTACTGTCGTGACAGTAATTGCCGAGTGATCTCCATGTCCTTATCTCAACCCATGAGCCTTTCATTGTATTTTCTGTCCCCTGTCCAGCTGAGGAGGGGAGTGATAGAGCGGCTTTGGTGGGCACTTGTCATCCAGCCAGGGTCAACCCACCACACAGTAAAAAAAAAAAAAAACCAAAAACCAAAACAAAAAAAACCCAACAAACAAAACCCCCAAAAACCCCCACACACCCAGAAACACCCCCCGACACCACCACCACTCCCAATACAAGTCATACTTTGTTAGAGATACTGTGATGTTAACAGAAAGCCGTGTGGAAAGAAAAAAAAAGGCAAGCTTATCTGCCTGTGAGTGAAGTAACTACAAACTGTCATAATTAAACTTTCATTATATCTAGAACCAGGAGATGCCTATTTCTAGGTCTTAATCTTGGTATGCCACCATTCCACAGCCAACACTGGTTTTACATTTCCATCCTGATGCACCCTGAAAGGGGCTGTTTCCCAGAAGTGCTAACAGGTCTCTACTGGTGCTTCGAACTGGAAACTTCAGTCGTAATATTCACTTAAAACATGTGTTCAAACCGCCTCTAATCTAAGCAGTTCATTTTACTAAGATGTAAAACATGGAATAATAGTTTTCACCCAAAATTCACACATCTTTCAAAACCTGTTTTGTTCTATCAATGGTGAATCCACTGTGTGTTCTGTTCTTCAAGGGGTTTTTTGTTTGTTTTGGTTGGTTGGTTGGTTGGTTTGTGGTTGGTTTTTTGGGTGGGGTTTTTTTGTTTTTTTTTTTTGTTTGTTTTTTTTAAATCCTGCAATACTTGTGTTTTCCATCAATATTGTGCTTACAGGAATGTCAGACATACTGAAGTCAAGAGAAGTCCTGCTTATTTATGGGAAATCCAACAAAGGTGGTAATTCATACACACCTTACTGTCATGAGCACGTAAATGGTTTATTAATGAGAAGCAGGGAGTCATTTAAACAGCAAAACAGAGAAAGAAACTTTAGGCACACAAGTATAAAATGCGTAATTATGTCCTCAGGGATACAATATTCTTCACTGTAAAGTACAGTCAGAAGCTACAGGGCCATTCAGGGGAAATGGAAAATACTTCAAAGTTGTAATACATCAAAAACACATCAGCCACAAGAAGCTGCCCTCTTGGCAATGAACTGACATACAGTGTATTAAGAAAACTGCATTGGCCATAAAAGAAAATCCTAATTTAATGCCATAATAGATGGAGCTGGTCAAAAGGCCATTTGGTAGTATTAACTGTGAAACAGCAGCAGCAAGAGAAAAATTAAATATTGGGTTCTGACACTGAAATTTACAGAGAGAAAGGAGTATTATATGTATATAAAGTCTTTGCATTTAATACCAACATTTTTGCTCAGAAAAAGTTCTGGGGAGAACTGGACAGCATGATGTTGATGTTCAGGGTTACTTATACATAAACTTTGATTGGTAGATCATTAAGAATAGCTATAAGGGAGTCAAATACACATATTTGGGATGCATGGACAGCAGAACCTATGAGCTAAAACCTGTTTTCATTCATAGTTACAGAAAAAATATAGAGGCTTATAATACAAAAGCAAATATAGATGTTTATGCATAACTTTTCAAATAGCTGAAAAGACTCCTAATGACTTCAGTAAGCTTTGATTGTGGCCTACAAAGTCTACATTTTCACAATTCAATGGGCATTTTTCTATAAAACTATGCAAAACCAACTTCAGTCACAATTACTAAGGTAATTATTAGGAACACCATTAAATATGATTTTGAAAGGTCAGAATAAACTGAAGGAAAATGAAATTCTAGAGTTTTCATTTGTTTTCTAGTAAAATAGAAGTAGATGACCAAGTCACTCTAAGAATTAAGACATACCAAGTTTCATTACAATATTTAGCTGTAGAACCGAGTCTTGGAGGTCAACATTACACTAGTGTACATTCAGTTAATGTTAGTAGAAAAAAATCTGTTTAAAGCTAATAAGTAAATAGTAGTAATTAATAGCTGTAAAATATCAACCTTATATTAATTAAGGCTTCCAGGAAATCAAACAGAAGTAGAACGCAAAAAATTTAAGCAAATTATGCCGATTTACACGTCGTATCTAACCTCTTGAACAGCAGTTGATAAAAGTGCAGAAAAGAACTACAGAGCATTAAGAGTATCACAAAACAATGATGTACTAACCTGGTATGCTCTATTTATTTGGTTAGCTGCCCAGCTGGCATATTTCATATTATCTTTTTTCATTTTTGCACTTGCTTTTGGATTGGAAGCAATATGGCTGGCAGACTAGGAATACAAAAATAAGAACAGTGTAACTATAAAATACATGTGTATTAAATAAACTGAGAGCATTCAGCACCTTTGCATTCAGAGCGCCACGCACAGTGACAGCAGAAAAAGAGAAAAAATAAAAACAGTTACTGGTAAACAGCATCCAATTAAGAATTACCTAAACTTTTTAAACAATTGTTTGTTCTAATTAAAGACTTCAGTTCAGTTGTGTACTGAGTTAGGAACCAAACCTGGACATGATCAGTTAATCCAATTTGCTTTTTCCAAGGTAAGAATTATGAATTAGTTTTCCCCATTCAATTTGTTACCAGAGACAATATAAAATACATCACTTGTGTGTCCAAACTGTCATTAAAAACATGACATTTTTCCCTGTGGCATCAGAAAACACATTTTAAAAGCAGGTAAGAATCTATACATAAACTATGCCCATCTTCACCTGAAAAAATAAAAAAGATTACTTAAGAACCGAACTCATCTCAGAGACTTTTCCACTTATATAAATAAATCCACTTCACAAGGAATCATTGCTACTCCCTCCCAGAACATCTTTCTGAATGCATAAGTACTTGAATGCAAAGAACCACAGAACCCTACTCTCACCCATCAATGAAGAACCTCCAGAGAAGATTTTAAAAAGGAGCATGGAAGCAAATGTCTACTACATTTCAAACTCAAAGAATGTTCCCTTACAGCTATTTTCCTGAAACTACCTCCAGAAATGGGAGAGGAGCGGGATTGTCAAAGAAGCAGCCTCCACAAACTCAGGAACACATTCCCTGAAGCCATGCCCGCATGAATTGCATTTGTGACGTAGTACAGGGTCAGGGTCCTAAGATGAGGCATCATTCTCTCTGGTTTCCTGAATTCGATGAAGTACTGAACAGTTCCTCGGCAGATACAGCTGAAAGCCTTTGTGGAGAATTACCAGGGTTATGGACATTCTTTGGGGACTACAAACGCTGGGCTCATCTGCCAAGTACAAAAGCAGCAGCCACAGCAAAACCAGATCCTAAAGCCTGGAAACAGCATTACAAAGAAACAGAAGCGAAAGGGTAGATACAGAAGCAGTGGCTTGCAAAAACCACCTAGCGAAATGTGACAGCAGCCAGCCGAGCAAAACCAAAGAACTAAAACAGAGCATACATGCATTTTTTGCAGTAATGAACCTGCATTATGCAAATCAGGGTTTATGCGTATGACTTTCAGGCACTGCCAAAACAAAGTTTCTCAAATGCTGGGGTCATATTAGCTCAAGGTTGCCAACCAGATCATCACAGACAACGGGCTCTAAATCTACTTTACAGACTGAAAATAACAGGCAGGACATAAGACCGCACCTCGAATACTGTGTTCAGTTTTGGGCCCCTCACTACAAGAAGGACACTGAGGTGCTGGAGCGTGTCCAGAGGAGGGCAACGAAGCTGGTGAAGGGTCTGGAGAGCAAGTCTTATGAGGAGCGGCTGAGGGAACTGAGACTGTTTAGTCTGGAGAAGAGGAGGCTCAGGGGAGACCTTATCGCCCTCTACAACTACCTGAAAGGAGGTTGCAGYGAGGTGGGTGTYGGTCTCTTCTGCCAAGTAACAAGCAATAGGACGAGAGRAAATGGCCTCAAGTTGCACCAGGGGAGGTTTAGATTGGACATTAGGAAAAATTTCTTTACTGAAAGAGTGGTTAAACATTGGAACAGGCTGCCCAGGGAAGTGGTGGAGTCACCATCCTTGGAAGTATTTAAAAGACRTGTAGATGAGGCACTTAGGGACATGGTTTAGTGGGCATGGTGGTGTTGGGTTGACGGTGGGACTCGATGATCTTAGAGGTCTTTTCCAACCTTAATGATTCTATGATTATAAGACCTGACAGAGGACAAGCCAAGATTGGCCATAACAAACCCCCAGGCCTGTTCCAGAATCAATGCAGAAGTCTGTATGTATAGACATCTTAAAAATCAGGCCAATAAACAGATTTGCTACAAGACTTACTCCTAAAAAACTAAATGACCTAAGGAACAGCGAGGAGCGAGTCTTTTCTCCTTCTTGAACATACAATCACCAACCCAAGAATCTCTGCAGATCAGCTAAGAAGATTAGGTCCAAGACTCTTTGAGTCTTAAAGGTGATGCCTAACAAGTCCTTGAAAGGAAGCTCCTATTGCCTGGTATTTATTGGAAGCCTCAAAGCTATCTGCCTGACGTGTCTCTGTAAACTGTCCCCCTTCCAAGAGACAAAAGGGTGGCCTAGAGTTTTTAAAAAAACAATATATGGAACTTTTCTGGTTTTGTCCCTAAAAAGATCTTTTAAAAGATCTAAGATCTAAAGGAAGATCTTCAACAGAGGCCTCAGTATCTTTGGAGAAACTGAAGAACTGGTGTCAGTACGTGCTACCCGTAGTTACTGTAGTCATGGCCACACTCAAGCCAACAATGCTGTGCAAGCTAAAGACTCATTTTGAAATTGAAAGTAGAAAGTTGTATTTAGAAATTGGAGTGAGAAAAAACAAAGAAAAAAACCCAGCTGGTTAAAAAAAAAAAAAAAGAAAGAAAAAAGCAGCCATCGTACTGTGCTGATACTCTTCAGCAGTTCACCATCCTGTGGAGAGGAGTGTGACTTTAAATCCTTTTTCAAGAAGTTACCTTCATGTGCCAATAATTGTAATTCTTTGGAAAACATGGGCAAGACTTAAAGGTTAAGAGCACTTCAAGTAAGGAGTACTTACTGGCATAAACTTGTCCATACTCAGTATTTAAAACCAGTGTTAATCTGAGCTATTAAGTTAAACCAAAAGAAAAAAAAAAACCAGCAAATGCTAAATGATAATATACATGCATAAAAACATATACAAAATGATAACATGGAAAATATATAATCATGCTTACCATGTAAAGCCCAAACAAAGCTCTCATATTTCTGTTGTTAAGCTTCAGTGCTTGTGCAAAATACTTTCTTGATAGCTCAAGGTTTTCAAGCCCGCCTTGAGTGTATTTAACCTGTAAAAATTATAAGCTCCTGAAACTTGCACATGTCATCCAGACCTCAGGCATTCACTCTTGAAGCAAAGATATTATGAAACTTCACTTCAGGTTTGTTTCACATGATATTTCAAATCAGGTGAGTCCTACCAAAGGCCAAATACTGGCTTGGGAGAAATCTGAGCTCTTTCCAATATACAAATTTTAAAATATTTAACTATAGGAGAAAAAAAGCCAGCATTAATTTAATTAATTTAATTAATTTATTCCTACAAGAATAAAAAGTGATTATTTTGCACCTATACATATTTACAACCTTGGGATAGTCTCTTAGGAAAAGTAACACAAACTTTAAATCTAAAGCTAAATTCTGACTGCTATAAATCCATACTAACTCTATATTCCTTCACCACAGCATTACACCAGTACACAAAACAACACAATGCCTTTCATTATCTATTCAACTGCAAAATAGCGCACATAGTTTAGAAGATTACTCCATTGTTTTTCTATTCATTTTGCCTATTATTAGATCAACAAAAAGAAGGATAAATACTAGAAGACATGCTTCACAGTCTTTCTACCAGAAAGCTATTTAGACTTTCAAGTTTTAATGTTAACCCAATTTTATCCACATTAACAAAACAAATTAAATCCATTCTAAGCAGTTAACAGTATAATTCAGGGGGGAAAAAAAAAAAAATCTGAAAAAAGAGTGCAAATGGCTAAAAACCTTGAGCTAAAACTTCTAAGGGCCGTCTCTCCTCTCCGTGCTCTTTCAGGCAAAATTTCCTATGTGGATTCCAAGATCTGGCTCCACAATAACAGGCTATATATCATAACCTCCTAGGCAGCATTGTTGTGGAAAAGTTTAACTTCTCATGCACTTAATTTGAAAAGTGCATAAACACTTCAACAAGAATATCTCATTTAGAACGAATTTTTATCTTCAATAATTCCTGCCCTTACTCTTATATTTAGCTTAGTCACACCGAATAAGAAAACACAGTTTTCTTAACATGTTGAGTTCTATGAGATGTTAACATTCTCTGTGTACTCTCTTAAATCTCCTAGGGAAAAATTAAAGAAACCATTTTTATCCCATTTTCACCACTTCAGTAACATAAAAACAGAATATGTATTCAAACATAATTGATTTTTCTGAAAATACTTACTTCAGCATATTGCTGACAGTATAAGTGGTTGTGTGGATTAGTCATCATAAGCTCCTCTAAGCAGAAGGCTGCCTTTGCATAGCTGAGGAATACAAAAAACAGTGACAACATGAAACACGAGTATACAGTTCTTTGCTTCAGTTTCTTTACAGCATAATAAAAGAAGTCTTACTTTTCAACTTCACGTGATTCACAATTAAGAAAAATGTTTTATTTTTAAATGATGTTTGAAACCTCAAGTTACTATTTTTACATCATAGATAGTGAAAAATATACAAAATTTAATAGTCTAGGTATATATGGAACAGCTAATGGAAAGCATTTAATATCCTCATTTCCTATTAATAAGTGCCATTTCTGATCAACAAGAGTTATGAGTAGAAACAGGCATTAGGTACTATAAGACATTTGAACTCAGACTACAAAATAGCTCATTTTTTTCTACAAGAAAATTCAGCTACCTGAGGATTCACAAACCAAGCTACAGACCAGAGCACTTACGCTGTCAGTTAACTTTACCTGCTCACAGTCAACCACAGAAGTGAGATCAAAAAACCACACTAAGAACAGTTCTAAAAATCAAACAGTTCAAATCTATATATGAAAATAGCATCATACCAGTCCAAATGGGCAACAACTTATCATTGCAAAAGGAAAGGCTAGTACTTGATTCTTTCTGAAAGCTTTCATTTAAAGAACAAGAAGTCAAGCTCAAAATGTAGGTTTATTTCATTACAAAAATCTTAGCTTCATAATCTTTCAACTAATAGAGTTTCCTGCAGAATTTGCATCTTCTACAGACATGTGATAGCACCATTGCACAGAGTTTACATGATAGGATTCCAAAATTCAGAGACGCAATGTTTATAATGACAGCGTGGGTAGATATTTAATATCAGAGTAAAAGCAATTTAGCAATTATGTGACAATATTAAACCATATAATCTGTAAAATCTTATTTCTTAAAAGGAATATATCGTGGTTTTCTCCTGTGCCCATTATGATAGTTGCATATGTATTTCAAATATTAATTTGGAGATAAAAGGATAGCCACCTCATTCTCCAAAAGCAGAAGCCACAGTCCTCAAAACAGAACAGAGTGTAGAATTGAGGACTATATAAACCTTGTACATCTAAGTGTGTTTATGAACAATGGTAACAGCATGGTGATTTCACAAGCAAGACTAAATTTGTGACGCTGATAAAACAAGTAGGCTGATGAATTGTTTCCTTCTTTTAAAATTAACTTTCAGTTGCTTTTTAGCCAACATTCCAATTTTTTCCCCATTTAATCATCAAAATAATAATAACAATGATGCTCATAAAAGTACAGTGAACACAGTCAATTTTTTCAATGAACTGGAGAAAGTTCTACATACTATTTTTTATTGGAATTACAGACCAAGACAAATACAAGCAAAAGCAGTTTCTTTCTCAGGTTTTATTACACAATTTTGTAAAAAAGATTATAGCAAAAAAGAAAACCAAACCCAACCCAGTAGTGGAATATGTATGTTTGCACCACTCTATCATCCACTTTTGTACCAACAGATTTAACAAGCTTAAATATATTTCTAACCTTTTTTTTTTTTTTTTTTTTAAATAGCTATTTTCTTGGAAAAGTGGCTGGTGAATTTCCCAAAACAAATGGAAATCTGGATATCAAAATTTTAGATTATTCCTTAAGTCAGCATATTAAAGAGTTTAATACTTATTTTCTTTGAGAATGGGGTAGAAGGAGCGGTGATGGGGGAACAATTTTTTCATCACAGTGAGAATGGCTATTTCTTCCTTGAGAATTTGATTCTTTTACTATTCTCTAGAAAGGAAGGAAGGAAGGAAGGAAACAATGTGATATAATTCAGGCTGGGCTGGAGAACTAAAGAAGGGGGAAAAAAAGATACGCTTTTGGGTGGAGGTTAGAATTAATGCTGTGATATTAGAAAACTTGCACTAAGGCTTTGAGCTAATCCTCTCACACTGGGATTTCCTCCTGTCACTACAGCAATAAAAAAAGCTAACAAAAACATTAAATATCCAATAAGCAAGTTACTACAAGATTCAGCATTCTTGATTGCATTGGGTTTTGTACCCAGGCGACCAGATGCCTCTAACTCTGGATCCATGTTTTGTTTCAGTTTTTTTTTAAAGGTTACTAAAAGTTCTTGCAGAGGTAGGCTAAAAGAAAATCAGAATATCAGTTGCCATGATCAAYTGATTTTAGAAGTGAAGAATTTAAAGTCTATAACTAGTAAAAAACATCACTTGAATGAAAAATTATGGGAAATAAGTGCTGTTCCCTGCTGCACTCAAACCACTTCTTTTAAAATATTGGATTTAAAAAAATGACTGAAACATACAGGTAATTAAGTAAACTGTTTCTGTTTTAAAATCAAATGCCTTCTTAAAGCATTTGGTAGTCAAATAAGGTTGGTAATTATTTCCTGTTGATGCTTGTTATATTGGAAATGAGACAGCATACTTCCTAACACTAGTCCTGTTAAAATCACTAAAAAAAATCACTGARGTCTTTGACTTACACAGAGTAGGTTTCAATTTAACAGTTTTTTATGTTGACTTAGCAAACAACTTACTCATGTTCATTGATGTAAAGTTCTGCAAGTTCATGCCAAGCTTCTTGGTCTCCAACAAATCTGTATAGAGAAGACAAGAGAGGAAAAAAGGAAAAAAAGAAAGAATGTGAAGGGATTCTGTAAATGACCAGCCTGGAAGCAAAAGCGTAAATCAAATGCAAATTCCATTTTAATTAAAAAGATTTATCAGAATAGCAAAACACAATCCGTATTCTTGTAAGACACTCACTGTTCCAGATACTCATTCAGCTCTCGGATGGCCTCAAGATTTTTCCCCTGGGCTTTTCGAATGGCAATCTTACGCTTTCTTGCTGCCTATGGGTTGACATTAATAAAGGATTAGGGTCTCATAATTCCCTGGGTTTTTGTAAAGAAAGCAATTTGACTGTGCAAATTATTATCTCGATACCAGTGGAATTCCACTGCAGAGCAACTGCTAGGTTGAAGTTTATAAACATACCCTATGACATCCCACTGAGAGATTTAAAACCTCTTCTTACAATCACATTATGTATGCTTTTCTTTGGAGGCACAAACTGTATGCATTATTTCATTCAAATAAATGACTGTCCAGATTCTGATAATTACAAAACAGCAGGGGATGCTAATCTTCAGCCATTACAAAGACCCCCACCTTGTCATTCACAAGATCCATGACTATAGAGGAGAGATGGTGACTGAGTCTTAGAGAATCTCACAGATGCACCTTGGCTGCCACTGTATAAATATGGCTTTCAGCCATTTTTAAAAATTCTTGTTGGAGTGCTGAATGCCATCTTTAATTAATGTTGAATACACACCAATTTCATAAACAAGTTTCTCATCATTGTTGGAGYACAAAGTAGGCTCTTCAACGTAAAGGGAAACAAAATAGCCATTTCAATGGCAAAACTGAGCAGTACTTTGATATGTGGGTGGAAAATGTATTTCAACATAAACAATGTAAAAAAGAGTTATAAGAATTATAATGTATTTAAATTTTGAACTCCATAAAAGTTGTTACAGACCACCAGGAGAAAAGATACACAGAATTTTAATAGTTGATTATTCTGTACTTCAATCCAATACTCCAGTTGCTGAAGCATGTTGATTACAGTTCTCTAAAAGCAGTTTTCAGAGCTCTAGGAGTTGTGAATCAAGACACACTTGAGGTGTAATTCAAAACAACTGACATCTTCGCAGCAGTCTGACAGAGTTTGGAGCAAACAGCACTACACCTCAGCCAGCCTGAAAATCATCAGATTGGGAATCTGACAGAATGAAAGTAAAACCAAATTCCAGCATAACATGCCTCAAAGAACAAACGCCATCAGCCTCCTGCCTTGTCTATAACCCCTGTTCTCCCAGGTGATCACAACCGCTGTAGTCAGACACGASAAGACAGACGGTCTGGTGTGTGTGATGTGTCTGTGTGTACACACACACTTATATACCATTTCTCCATGAAATAATATTAGCGGGGAAAAAAAAAAGCACACTTTTCCAGTAACGAAGTCCCACTGCTTATTCCCCTCATAGCTCTCATCCCATTTCATATCTTATAAAGAGGTTATACAGTTGGGTACCACCTTACGGAAACCTTGACAGCACGGGAACAGACAACTCTTCAACAAAACCTTAAAGCGATTTTAATCTTTGAATTTAAGATAGCTCTGAAATTAAGTTTCTTCATGATGTACCTTCCTAAGATCACAGTCATATATACCCCGAAAGAGTTCTTGTATTTTTACAGTATTTTAAACATAACTATCCTCTTAAATAATTTCTTATCCTTTGATCATCATTTGAACAAATTTATTGCTTCCAGAAGAAGAGGACAGTGTAGCATCTAAGTAAACTAGTTCAAGCTACCAAAACCGCATAGCTAGAAAGGCTTTTAACACTAACTGTAGGTTTATTCTTTCCTTTGAGTTCATCCCCTTCACCTCCCACACAAACATATAATCAATGAAAAGTCAGTGAAAATGACTCAAGCGAGGAAAAAAATATTTCACTCTTCTGCTTAAACACAAGGCACAGGCAGAGGGAAAATTCATCAGAACGATCAAGAGACAGATCGGGACACAGGCAGCGTGGTGGGTTTACCCACAGTCATTTTGTTTTCCACTGCTTCTTTGTCAAACTGCAACCTGTGAAGTTACATTCATCATTCTACTTTTACTGGGAGACATTTGGCTAAAAGCCGTAACTGACTCTGGAAATTTTAACTGCTGACCACATTCATCACTATAACAATAATACACACTGTTTATTTTATTTTTGAGTTCTTAAAATAAAGAAAACAGTGTAATTAAACTTATTTTTTTAAATATAAAAAGAATAATCCCACATGGTTATCATATTGCTACTATTACAAAACAAAAAAACAAACCAAAACCATTGCTCTCTATCACATTTTATGAAGATGGTCTCAAAGCATTTCATAAAGCAGGTCGCTACCCTTGCTATGGTGGGAACACCAGGGCAGTGTTAAACTCGCTACCCAAGGCTGATCTTATACACTGCCCAGTGACCTGCCCACTGAGCCCAAAACATGGAAGAAGGGAAAGTGGGGATAACAGCGTGCACAGCCGTGCATATCRTGCAATTATGGCTTAGCAAGACAGACCTTTTTTTGCAGGTGACAGACTATCTACTTTAAAATGGAGCTTTTGGATTAAAAAAATTCAGCTGTTATTTTCAAAATTTAAAGAAAAAACAATCAAGAGACTGAACTGATCAAAACTAAACTGCTTGAGAACTGAAATCATCTGTTTAATATATAAAATCAAGCAATGCATCTGACAACTTAATTTGCAATGGCAAACAGGAACAGCCTACATAAGTCACCCTCCTTTTTCATTCCTAATGCAACCCCTTCAATCGCATGCAAGTAAGTCCTCCAAAAGAGTCCGGAAACACATTTTCTCCATGGTTGCTTTATTTCTTAACCACAACACTCCCAAATAACGTAAATCACTGTAACCGCAAGTCATGGATTTATGAAAAGCTACAACTATTTCTAGTCACAAATATAAACTGATGTTTACCTATAAAACAAGCACATCATCTAACACAATCAAATAATGAGGATAAAAGGATTAGACATAATTAACATGTTCTGATGGTAGCACTTAGGA
The DNA here is from genome assembly GCA_035582835.1 of Phoebastria nigripes. Lineage (NCBI taxonomy): Eukaryota > Metazoa > Chordata > Aves > Procellariiformes > Diomedeidae > Phoebastria > Phoebastria nigripes. The sequence goes on along the minus strand of JAYKAV010002975.1, from coordinate 398,890 downwards.
GTAAAATGAATTACATATACATTTGACAAGATTTGTTTGCTTCTAAATTGCACCAAATCCCACAATAGTTCTTCAAAATTACACTTTTTGTTTCTCATTTGAGAAAAGTAGAATTTAAAACTTCCTTTTTTATCCACCTTCCTTATCACCAAAAATAAAGCAGCATCTGGGGCATGAAATCTGCACTCTCTTCACCCTCAAATAAACCTTCAAAAATGCTGGGATAAGTCAGTTTATTTACAGAGAACTCTTAGTTTACAAAAAAGAGGCTCAGACACTCAAAACAGTGCTGACATTCAAAGGATGAACAAAATGTTGTATAGTAGCATAGAATTTTTGAAAGTCTCTTTAAAACCACTGGGAAGAAGTCAATGAGGATGTAGGGGGTTTTTTTTAAGTAATTACATTTTTCAATCACATAAATAAAATTATAACACACATATTCTGAATGCATTGCCAAGAGACATACACATAGGCGTTCAGTAGATCTGAAGTATTCAGATCTGTGATTCCTAGGAGCGATAAGACAGACTAAAAAATAAAGAAATTAAAACAAACCACTACCGCTTTTATCTGTATTCACAGACTACTCTCCCATCTGACTTTCTAGCTTTTCTTTGAATCATGAAGACTATCAGTTAGTTTGKTTTTTTTTTTTCAAATAAAAACTGAAATTCAATATGACTCCAGTAGTCAATGCTTTAAGAAAGACATGTATGAAAAGGCCTGCACTAAAACCAGGACATGGACCATTTTGTGTGCTGTAAACTTCTAATTCTTATTCTGATTTATACTGTCCCTAAGCCCCTATCTAGCTCCCTGTGTGTATCAGCTTCCTCCTCAGTAAGCTGGGGCTCACACTCAGTACGCTTACTGAGCGAAAGCTGCATAACTAACAACAATTTACACACATACCATCGTTTTTTCTTTATTTCCATCAAATTAAACAAAATGTTTGACTGAACAGAACCACTGCCAAAGCTAATAACCACTTTACCAGACAAAAACTAGTTATTTTATAAGGAAAGGCAGACTCCCACCAATTCTACAGAAGATTTACCTAGCATTTATTTCATACATCTGATTTATTACCTGCCTTACTATCAGCTGATATAAGAAAACCAGGCCACTTCATATGTTTTATTATGTTTCAGGGCTTTGTTTAGTAAAAATCTCACATTTCAAAATATAAGCTCATTTTTAAGGGACCTATTGCAATATACTAAAAAACTGCAGAATGCAGAGTACAAATCTGTTCAATCATTAATTTTAAGTCCACTAAGAATAGTCATGAGAAACCTATTTTTAACTACAAGATTTTAGATTATTTTGAAATCTACAAAGCATAATAAAATACTTGTAATAATTTTGTTAACAAAGATAGAAAAATAACGTTCAAGAGTTACATTTCGGTTCTTTGCATCACAACAGTAAGATTTTTAAGAAAAAGCCTGATACAAAAGTGAACTCAATCTCCTTTCTCCTTCCATCTCAAATCAAAAGGAAAAGACAAAAATTTCAGTGCTGCAACAAGATCTGCAGTGTTTGACCATGCAGAACCTGTGACATGGAATTCCCCCTATCAGTTTTCCAGAGTTTAAAACGCTGGAATGGTTATTGGCAGATTCTGTAAATCCAGCATTCTTAATGGAAAGATATATGCCATCTTAAAGAAACACTTATACCATAATCAGTATCATATGGACTAAGGTACTTCAGTATGTCACACATTTATTAAACAGTGAACCTTTCCAAGCTATTTCTTCTAAGGACTAATAATCCCCAATCTGGCACAAGAACTAATCCTCCATTTGTCATGATTCTTTTTAATTAGCGTTAAGTAGACTCAAAGTGAAGTGAGGATTTGAACATTTATCAACTTCTGCATTTGATTAGTAAAACATACCAAGAGGGAGTCTAAGATTGTTCTAAATTTCATGGTTGCAAAGAAAGTATTAGTAGGAGAATTTTCAGGGAGTGACACCCTAAGAAAGGAACAATTTCATATCCGTATAATTGCTGCAGCATTAAACAAATTATATTTTGCATCTTAAAAAGAAATTCTTCAATTTTTTAAATTTGTTTTTATCAAGGACTTAACATTTTAGAAAATGTGCATTTGGTCTAAGAGTTTGACACATTAAAATAATTTCCTTCAAATTGCAATATGCAAATCAAAACAGAAGTGTAAACAACAAAGATAAAGGGAAGGAATTACACAGACGTCAAAAAATACCACATAATCTGAATACAACCACAGTAACGAATGTACTCTTACCAGACTTAAGAGTTTTTTCATAGTTAACCATGGAAGACAGTTAAATCAGGCCAAATCTTGCAAATTAATCTATACAAGCACAGAGCTGCTGAGTTGAAGCRGCTCCTTTAGGGATAATGTCAAAGCATAAGTAGCAATGGTGAACACAACTTTTTACAATGTTCTAGGGGGAATCCAATAAAAATAGCCCATAAAGTCTAACACGAGCACACAGCAAATTGGTAGAAGCTATAAAGGCTGAAAAACTAAAGCCTGGAATCAGAAAACATGAAAAATGCTATATACCAAAGAAGAGTAAGAACAGTTTACACAGAGGCAAGTAAGGCTTCCCAGATCTACTGGAGTTCTTCAAAGGAGTCACTAAGAGTGTGGATGAATAAAGATCCATTTAAAAGTCAACTTCGACTTCAAAAATAATTTCAACAAGATCTCTGACTCTGAAGCCAAAAGCTCTGAAGGAAACTGTCCTATCACAGGGTAAGAGGGGAAGGTCTTCACATGGATAAATAAATTATAAAGATATAAAGATAGATAAAAAGATATAAAACAGAGGAGAAAAGAGTTCTTGTCTACCAGTGAGTTCTCTGCACTGAGAATCCCAGAGTCGCCTGTACTAAAAACTACTRCTCAGTGTCTTCATAAGTGATCTAACAAGGGATTAACAGTAATGTGCTAAAGCTAATTGATGATAATGAGTTATTTAAGTATGAAGAACAAAAGTCACCTGCAAACAATAGCATTCACAACAGTGAATGTCAGCATGATAAAACAGCCCCTGAAATTTAATCTAGATAAAGGGTTGCATATAGGGTAAAACAATACTAATTTAATATACACAGCAAAGCTCTCTGAATTTGCCCAATTAGGAAGGAAAGGCTGGTGTTGCAATAAACAGTTCTATAAAATGTCAGTTCAATGTTCAGAAGAGGTCTTAAACAAACCAAAACCCACAACACTGTGATGCTGGAATTATCAGAAAAGAATACAGAACACACCAGCGGCATCACTTTGCCATTGTATAAGTCCATAATGCTGTTGCATTTTTAATACTGACTGCAGTTCTGTCCTCTCCTTCCTCATCCAAATATAGAAAAAAACCCAGAAAGGACACTCAGAACAGCAGCAGGGTTTCAGGGCACAGAATGGCAACAAGAACTGCTGGACGGGTTAGGACTTCTCAGCTCAGAGGGAAGAAAAATGCAGAAGAACCCTAAAATCATGAGCATGAATAAAGTGAACAGAAAACAACTGTTGACTGTAACAGACGAATTAGGGGTATCAAATAAAATTGTTAGATTGAAGGGGTGGGGGTGGGGGGAGAAGATTTGTCCAATCCATGAATAAATGATGAAATTTCATTTCTGAAAGATGTTGTAGACACATGCAACCAAATTTATACAAGTTCAAAAAGCAGTGAAAAAAAATTCAATGCAGAAATTTCATTAAGAGCTATTAAAAACAGTTACCACTTCTGGCACAGGAAAACCATAATATGAAGATGAATAGAAACTGGCAGAAGAGACCAGAGCATACTGTATGACTGCCCTGTTCTTATACACTTCTCCCGGTATCTGCTATTGGTCACTGTCAGAAACCGGACAAGCAAAATGGACTTTTGGCACGACTCCAGCATAGCCGTTATGTTCTCAAATACTTAATTTCAAGGGACAAAATCTCCACCACCATTTAAAAGTGCTATATCACAAAAGTAAAACATGAGAAAAATGCTGGAACGCACCCCGCGCTCTCGCTTCACCGATCATGATTGAACAAGAGGCAAAAACAACCTAGCAAAGGTAAATGATGCTCTGTCAAAAGAAGAAAACATTTTTTTCGGATCCATGTAGTGCATCCCCAGCTTAATCATCCATCCTCCTTGGGGACTATCTGAAGCAGCAGCTGCAGCCCTTCACACCTCACCAACTCCATCCTGTATCAGACACAGTGCCAAGCTATCTTTTTCGATTCCCTTTAAAAGTACCACCATACAAACTTAAGTTTAGGACTAGTTGTGTCTTTCCTGGCAGTGCTAGCAACATATTTAATGAAACAGACACATCGTCTCAGAAAATTCCCTCTGTTAGTAGATACTTCATTTGGTGAGCAATTTTCCTTTTTTGGTGAGCAATTTTCCTTTTTGAAACTTAAAGCGTTCTGTAGATAAATGTACAAATCTGCAAGTAGTTAACGGGACGTCTCTCGTCTGTTCAAAATGAATGCACAGCTACTGCAGGAGTTCTAAAGAATTATCACYGTTCAGATGATAAATAGACATCCAATGCTCAGACTTAGCGCTCATTATTCTCATCTTATTTGACAGAGATAAGGAACTGGGGAAAAAAAGTTACCTATACAGTCAAGATGGTAGTAATGCACAATGATAGAAAGCGATGCTAGGAAGAATGAACTCAGATATTCATGATATATAACTGCTGCCTATTTACATGATACTAAGTACTAAGATTTTGCTCTGAATCTTTCTAGTATCTGGATTCCCACATGTCTTCAACCACCTCTTGTGCCTCTTCTGAAACATGTCCAGCTTGGCTAGGAAAAAGAATCTCAAAATAGTACAGGAAAGCRTAACTTCGTATGACCATGTTGTTGACCATACACTTGTTCCTGCCCATTCCCATAAACAACAGAGTTGTTAGTGAAATATTTTATGAACCCTGAAAGACAACAGCTTCACCCAGAACACTATCTTGTTCTGAAAATTCTATTTTTAATTCTTCATTCACACAATTATATTACTAGACCCATGAAGTTAATGAGATTATCCACACGCCCTAAGCTAAGCAAGCATATACAGTGTATTAAAAGCTTAGTTGAAAAAGCAGTAAGAAAAACAGCAGAAGAATTATCCCAATAAAGACATCAGATTTTCTGTGGATTAGAATTAAGGCAGAACTTTGTGCCTTATCTCACTTTCCCCTGGTGTTGACCAAGTGCTCTGCTATCTTCTTGATAGTTGAGTTGAAGAATCAGGAGAAACTGCAGGTGCACTAGGATGACAGTGGAGTGGGTTAGACACCAACCTAAGTCTTGAACACATGAACAAAATTTCCTYTCTCATCATCAATCTTCTTTGCACTCCTGGACAGGCCACCTCGGGAAAGGCCCAACTGACAAAAACATTTAGCTATCTAATTAAAATAGATGGGTCTACATTCAAATTGCTCCCCAAAAGCACAATCTTTGCCAGGGTAAAATAAGGCAAAAAGGCATTCAACTTAATCTGATACAGACATGTACACATAGTTTAAAAATTCCTCATTTAATATTCATTACAGAATTGAAATCAATAGCAAAATCAGAGAGCTAACTGCCTGCTTAGGAACCGAGTCCTAAATAATTTTGCAGAGCTGGGCTTTCATCTGCTCTCCGTATGTAAAATATCTGTACTGTTTCATCTCACATGGCTGCTGTGGGACAAATGAGAGAAAAAACCCATTCAAGATACTATTTCCATTTGTAAGGTTCTTATGTAAAAGCCCCATTCCCAGAAATGAGGACTTACGTATCAAATAGAAAATACGGATATATCAATTCCATGCAAATCTCCTACTGAATTTTACACAAGCAATCCATCCAAAACATAATTCCTAATGTAGTATCCAGAACACTAATAAAGATACTGACAACACTGTGAAGATCAACTTACAATTCAAAAATGCCTAGAGTTTGAATGTGGCATGACACCTCATACTACAAAATTATATCAAAAGTTTAGCCATTGTATTATCTGAATTTACAAAGGCTATCGCTAAACAATAACTACTTCAAAAGACTACCAGTCATTTTAAGGGTGTGCAGATTCTGGCATTTTTTTAAGTAGCATGGTTGAGCATTCAGCCTTGTCTCCAGAAGGTATGAAGTGTACCTGGGTTTTCTTTAATGAAAGAACAGAAATTCCATCTTGTAAAACTACAAATTTGGTTACTTGCAGCATTCAAATGGTATATGCCTTAACTATTAGAGCTAAAACAGTTACTGACAGAACTAATACACACCAGGTACTACAGGGAATAAGAAACATTTCACCAGTAGGTCTCAAAGCTATTTACTGACAGCAGAAAATACAGTGCCTCAAGGCAAAATGTGATTTTTTTTTTTTTTTTTTTGGGGGGGACGGACTTTAATGTTAATACAAATCCCTCTGATCTGATCTCCTACCCACCCTTCAAGCCATCTGTTGCATGGCTACATCTGACCTGACCTCTCCTGTTAACTAACCACCTAATCTTCCATTACCTCTCGCTCTCTCTTTTGGTCCTCACAGTTCTGCTTCCTTCTCTTTTTACTCAGTTCCTTCTGGATGTTTTTTTTCCTTCTCCTGCTCATCACTTGGGTGCAACTCAGAAAAGAAAGGAGTCTCCCTACTTTCTGCCCCTTTCCCACAGCCCTACAGCCATGAGAAGCACTGCAAGGAAGTCCTGCTTAGTCTCTGTAGCCTGGAATAGATCATGCTCGATACAAGCGGGATTTTAAGAAGATGTATTTAATAAAAATTCCAGCAGTCTCTACTGAGAACATGAAGTAAAGATTTTCAAATGCCTGTAACTTAGCCAGTTTGAGTGTTTTTCTCATAGTGTAATAAAAGCTGCATTCTACCAAGAGCTCTTTTCCTGTTGGTATCCAAGGCTTTCCTCCAAAGCAGAGCAGGATGAGGATTTCTCAATGAAATACATTAACAGCAAAAACAAACAAAAAACTCCTTTCTACCAACCCTGCGAAAAAAACAATGTCCCCCTTATTTTGTTCTGAGAAACAGACTAAGCATTTTGTCTGAAGATCTACAAACAACACAGCCACTGTTCGGCACCAGCATAAAGATTTTCAATTGGATACTACATTAAATTTCAATTAATAAAAAAGTCCCTAAAATGGAAAATGTGATGCAGCCTTAATAACAGAGTAATCTGCCAGCTACAGCTCTAATAAGCCTTCATTTCAACCAAAATGGACAAGAATGGAAAAGGTTCCCATTCTTATCCTATTAAAATGCACACAGGTTGTGCTTTTCACAAGAGTCATATTTCATTCATTAATGTTAAACTCTTTAGAGAAGGGACAGACTCTTACTCAACGCCTACATGCTTTGAAAAATGAAACACGATCTCTGAAGTGCCAACATTAACATTGCTTCATTGTCAAATGAGTAATCTTTTTCAGCAAGTAAGCTCATAGTGAGATAAAACATTGAGAGATGATCACCTTTTAAAAACAAAGAGTACTTTGAATTCTATCCTAAGAAATGAAATAAAATAATTAGTTATCTTGATTTCAGAGTTTTACATGCAACAAAACCTCATCCGAAAGTATAAATGTCCTTTGCATAATGTGAGTTCAAAGTTCACTTTTCATAATGGAAAAGTCTGCTAGGTGTCTAAAATAAAAAATTTTTTGAAAAAACTTTTTCCATGCTTCTATTTGAAACTGCCAGTCGATGCAAAGTATGATTTTTACATGATTCGTGTGAACAAATGTCTATGTTTCACTTACAGCACTTGCCAAAACGTTTAATGTATATAAGCAACTCCATGTGTCAGCAAACCAGAAGAAATTGCTATAAGGTAAGGTGAGTGCCAAAACAAACTCAGCAACAGTTTCTTTTTTAAAATCTTGAAATATTTATTTCACACAGCAGCCACATGTATGCATGGAAATAATTAACAGGTAAAAGACACAAAGAAATCTGTACATGACGATTTATCAAAACTTTCTATTTAACCTTCATGCTTCACGTGCAAGGTTTAGCCAACCTATTCTATAGTTATATCACAAGGAACCTTTGCTTTGCATTTAACACTCCACTTCTGTTCTCAGATCTTAAGAAATCCAATAGATCATGCAGCTGTTCTAATATTTACATCTTATGCTACTAAATATGACCACTTTATGGATCTTTATGATTTTGTTAAGGAGGAAATCCAAATTAGGTACTAGTCATGCATATTACTTATTTAAATATATCGTTTTGTTTTATAAAACTATCCAACAAACCACTCAGATGACATTAGCCATGTTGAGACAGCTGAAGAGTAGAACTGCCAAAAATGCACACTTCAAAGATCTGTGGTCCACAGAAGTCATTGTAATATGGTGCTCCATTTTTCACTGGCTTCAGCAAAAGGTCATAAAATGTGCACCTAAGTGACCTATTCTTGTGGCTTCACTGTAGATGGGTTCCATCTTGTTTTAATGTGACTCTGAAGACAGTGTCTCTGAAACTCTCCGGGCCATACACTGATAAAATCCACCAACAGTTACTGCAGACAGCTGTGCACCTTGTGCTCAAACTTCTACTCAAAAAACGCTATAGACTTTCAAAGGACACCAGATCACCTACATTTGTCTTGCAGAACACAATTCAAGTAGTACTGCTCTAGGGAGAGTGAAAAATAAGAGTGAAGAATTGAAATAGTTCTTTTTACCCTTGCACAAAAAATATGAGTTCTATCACTGCTAAAAGACACGGACTTTAACCTACCACTGTCATCTGAGTGCTTAATTGGTATTAACGTTTTCAGATGTGTTGCCTTGAAAATAATTTTCTGGTTTGGTGGTTTTGGGTGTTTTTTGGTTGTTGTTGGTTTGGGTTTTTTTTAATTTGTTTTGTGGGGTTTTTTTAATGGTTTACTTAGTTTAAGTGATGGCACTTCATCTGTATCCAGCTCTGGCATACCCTAGTTAACTCCAGTTATCTGTGTTTCTGTGGGTTTTCCCCTCCTGAATAGCAGACCACATCAACTGACTGAAGAAAGGTAGTTCAAAACGCACCAAGGAAGGTTTACATGAGACTGCCAAAACATCTGCAATAGCCCAAGTATGACATTTACATAGAAGTTTAGCCAATAAAGAGAACCAGTTCCTCGAAAGCAAGTAACACAGCCAAACATATACCCTCAAACAGACAATGATTAACAACAATTAACTGACTTTGCAACGTGATATAAAAATTTGAAACTCCATAGTTTCTGCATATTTCTAGTTTTACCTTTGTGGAAAAAAATGCATGAAAATGTATTGCTACAAGTTTCCCTAGACTTTCATTTTGGCATCCAATAGCTCAAGGTGGCTTACACAACCAGAATTCAGAAATGCTTAAAAGAAAAGTACAGTCTGTCTCAGATTTTGTTCTATATGATTGGCCAAGCTTTATAGCATTTTGATTCAAAAGCTAGTAAAGTGTCCCAGACAATAAATCAAAATAACTGCTATTCAAGCACTACCTGAGTGTATTCATACTTAATCTTTAAGTAAGATTAAGCATTAGGAAGACAGAAGACACATGGCAGACTATATTGGTTCTTTAAATAATGAGTATTCAGGGAAAATGGAAAAGCTGAAAGGCCCAATCTAAACCCTACTAAGACTGCTGGAAAGGTTGCTAGTTATAATCCTGTCTTCTAAATTCAGTGTTTAAGCAGGTATTGCATCACGCCTTCTCATCATGAAATGAATCTCATTTGTTCTAATGAAGGTAACATAGGTTATCATACTAGGAAACTAAAGGAAACAAATACAGTAATACAGACACATGTTTTTCCACAGTGAAAGCCACAAAATGTAATCACAATTTCAAACAACAAACCACTGCAGTTCAGAAAAATCTTTTAAACTTACTGTGTTAGTTGAGTCTTCTTGTAAAATTCTATCATATAACTGAATAGCATCATCATACCTGTTCAAAGAAATCATTCGCATTTATTTCTGCTAAGACAGAACTCCTGACTTTTTGACTGTCCTTGCAATAGTTAATAACCCTCCTGCACTTTTTATACTGAATATATTTAAGCAAACTATATTCATACAAAATTCTCTTGAGTGAGTGCTAAATATGAACAGCAGTATTTTATGTCACCAAGTTAGAAAAATACATGGTAATTGCTTCATGGAATACTGTTTCATCAGCAACTTATATATTTTACACTCAATTTCTTACTGTCCTGTCTGTTCTCTCTTTTTCTGTACCCAATAGGTCCAATCATCACATCCCAGCTCTCCCTTTCACCTCTCCCAAGAAACAGAAACCCCAACATTTGAAAGGCCATCCAAAATAATGACTTTTCACTTCATTGTTGTAATTTAAAACTTCATGTAAGTTTCTTCTGTTATGATTTTATAAAGTATAAGCAGCCACATACAGTAAACTGGGGGGATGCACACAAGAGTCCACCCCTAGACTATACCATAAATCTTGAAAGAAAATGTTTTGCACCATCACGACATAGGTTTTATTGATTAATTCTGCTATTTGAAGTATGCTCGAAACAGGTTACTCCAGCTGCTATAAATGCTTTAAACCTTCTGGGAAACAGATCCGTGTGTTCAGCCAGCTGTGTACATGACCCAAACTGGACAAATTAAATAATTCAATTCAAACCACATTTGACTACACAGCTGTTGTGCTATCGCCACATAACTAGGGCATACTTTGTGTCTTCATGTACAGTTTGACAAGTAGTTTTTCAGAGGTACTGCTGATTGATTTTGATGCTACACAGCCCCTTCTCACCTTGGACGCACATTTACGTACTCTCACTGCTCCCTAAGCACTGCTGACATTAGCACTGCTCAGCTGTCCAGTCCAGTTACCATAAGGTATGAGAACAAATGTGAAAGGAAGCACAAAAGCAGAAACGAGTAGAAGGTGACTGCTACAGACTTGAGCAGACACGCTGTAAAATGCTGTATTCATGTTCTCTGCTAGTTGCTACTTTATCAAATGTATTTTACAAGACTGAACATGATGGACATAATCCCAGTTTTACAGGGTGAAGTTCCAGAATACTATTCTTTTGATTAGCAAGTGTCTACAGGGCTGTCTCAGTCTACAGGGATGTTCTTCACTGTTTCCTCCTGCTGCTGGGGAAGGCAGGATCCTTCCTAGATCCTAGAAGTCACTTAGAATTTAACAAGAGGCTCACTTCTTCAATTGAAAATGTGATCCCTCCAGCCTAAGTCTCCCTAGGCTTCATTTATAGTCAGTGGAGAGAGACAGGCTTCTCCAGGGCATGGCTTAGAGCACCTGCAGATGGGTTCCTGTTCAGAGGACCCAGAGCTGAAGCCTCTTTCGTCTCTAACTTCTGGAGAAAATCTATGAAGATGAAACCTCAGCTTTCATTAATGCCTCTGCTCCCCTGATATTCCAATCTCAAGGATCTAACCTGACAGAGACATTTTGTCAAGAATTTTTATGAGCACTTTCGGAAAACTGTGGCTTAATAGCACTTCATTGCTGAAACAACACATAATGTTTGTGCAGCAGTCATCTCCCACAAAGATCTGTTCCCATGCAATAACATCTTCAATGTAGTCATATAAGTCTGAACAGAATTATGATCTTTTGCACTGCTGAATAGGTTTCGGGAAGGGGGGAAATCTGCTGCCATTCTCTCACTGTTTTCCTACCCTATATCAAATGAAGACAGAAAGACAGCTAAGTTTAATGCAAATTCTTCACAAATGTGTATTTGATACAAAGTGAGTGTGAAATGTGGAACATCTAGTTGCCCCGAGACTACTCCTGTGGTTGTGGAGTCCAGTTAACCACTCTTTTTGATCCAAGCAATAGACATTCACTGGTGGATCATATCAAGTAACATCTTCAAAGTTAATTTTGCAAGAATGTAATGGATTAAGAACATCTGCTAAATAAATAAATTAAAAAAAAAAAAAAAAAAAGGCATTTCGGGTTTACTTCTACGTTCTAATTCTTCCGTACCAAGATGGCCCAAAGGCTTCAAATCTCACCAACTCTGTATGCAAAATGTGGCATGAACAGATTTGCTAGCATTCAAAGGCACTGGAAGCTGGAATCCTTCTCAACACCCAAGACAAGTGCTTTAGAACAGAATGTTTATATCAAAGATGTATCCAAGGAGAAAGGCAGACGATAAACGTCAACCTCAAGCCCTGAGCTCATTCATCTTGGAAAGCTGTAAAGTTTTAAGCTGTTCATTATTTTAATAATTCCTGTTAAACTTAGTACGTTATAACACTTCTAGAGGATATTTCAAAAAGGTCAGTCTGATTTGTAGGTTCTGCCATTCTATTCCATATGGTTTTTGAGTTGTTTCTATAACAAACTCCATGCATTTAATCCTTACTAAGTTCTACTGGATTTATCCACGCTCAGAAAACAAGGGAAAAGAGCTACATCCTGCAGCAATTAGGAGCGTAGAAGAACAATGAAGGCAAAACCACACTGGCACTGATTTTCATATGCTGCTTTAGCTCTGTGAGATGAAACGTATACCTCACAGACTTCGCCAAAAAAGCTCCTAGTGTTTTACTGTATAATGACTTATGCTGTCAAGTAAGAGATCTTTTTAATATATGAATTCTGATGGGAAGATTGCAAAAATGTAACACTGCATAGTACATGCAAAAATGAAATAAAAATGTCTAAACATTATAGTATCATGCACACCTTTGTTTTCTATAAAGAAACTGCCCAGCGTTGCTTTGCCATGTTTTTATAGTGCCTGAATGCCTTTTTAAGAAATAGCAAGCACCTTTCCAGACAGAAAGCACATTTTTTTAAATTCAGGTTTTACCTTTCCATAGCTTCAAATCGCATTCCAGTTAATCGTTTAACTCTGTGGCTCCCAGGAAACTGACGCCTTAGTTCCTGAAGACAAAACTACACAAATAAAACCAAAAATACTATTGTGAATATAATTATCTACACAGAAGCTGGAAGAAAAAAAAAAATCATTAGCTGATTAATTCAACAACCTGAAATGGCACTTCTGAGTAAAAGCAAATACCAATTTTTGAAACAAGCAATAAAATGTATTAATAAAGAGAAGCTCAGAAACTGAAACTTTGTCTGTTAGAAAACTAATTCTAAGAAATATCTTCCATACAGGTCGTTAGATTGTCAGGCCTTCTCGGAAATAGTTATTTGTCTAGAAAATTAAACTCACCTACTAAAACAGTTCTGATACTATTAAAACTTGAAGTCTACTTAGTTGCCTCATAATAACACAAGACAGTAAAAAACAAAATAAAGACGGTAAGAGCTTATGTGATACTTCTTTAATAAATGGATATCTCACAATAGAACAAACTATGCTAATACTATGCTCTGTGTTTATTTTTAAAATAAAACTTTGAAATCCAAAGAAAATGTTTGTCACTGGCTTGGGTTGAGCCTGCTGGCAGAAGCAGCATAGCTTCTAACTCCTGAAATCAATGAGACACCTGGGCTGGATAAAAGGAATTCATCACAGGCAGATTTCTCTGGATTAGCGAAAAAGGATGTTTGGTAGAGGGATTGAGTCACAACTTCCCCAGAGCAAACTAACTAACCATATCATGAATGTGGCTAGATAGCATTGCAAAGTTTGTAGTTGACTCATTACGGTGGGAGGCAGGACAGTCCCCAGGCTCTCAAAAAGACCAGTGGTTTGAATCACATTAAAAGCTTCACACAGAACACTCCTTCTCCAGGCATTTATTTATACAGCTAAGCTTACAAACTTGTTCTGTTTGACCACAGCCACTGGTCAAAGGAAAAATACAGAAGCAAATCAGTAAAAATTAGTAGGCTCCCTCTCTGTTTCTGTAGATAAACAGGTTGCTAGAGCACAGCAAGAGAAATATTCACATCTCTCCCAGATGCAAAAAAATAGAGAAGGAAGAGAGAAAGGAAACAGTAATCAAAAAGGTAATGCTTAGCCTCAAGTAAGCACAGAACGTTTTCATCATGATCATCTTAGTTTCCAATGAACCAAGATCTCAACAAAGCAATTTCACATAGCAAGACTCAGGTTTACTACAGAAACAGTTTAATGGCACTTTGAGTGATGTCTAGGTGAACTGCTGCTGCTCTGGACAACAAATTGTCATAAAAAACTACATGTACTTAGCAGCACATTACATGAGGTCTAAACTAATCTGCAAACATTCTTAAGAGACAGGAAAACTTACATAAAACTCCAGAAAAGTAGTTTCATTCCAGCTTTTGTACAAACAACCTTTTAGATTTTATAAAGAACTTCTGCAGACAATAAATTCACCCTGTGGCCCAGTGATCTGGGAATCCCGAAGGACAGTGATTTTCAGTATAAAAACATGCACTGCTTTTCTCCAACAAAACTTTTAAATGTCAAAAATTGTAACATTTGCAATAATACTAAACTCCACAATCTGCAGATGGACTTTTACATCTAGAAAAACGCCATCGATAATATAAGAAAAGCACTCAAATGCAGGAGTACTACAAGACCAGAATTGTTCACATTAGATCCGACTACATGATCATTATTCAACCAAATACAGCAGCCACAAGGCCAAAATAAACTCCTGTAGATTACGACATCAGACACAATAAAGTGACATGAAAAGTTGTGAGACAGACACGAGCAATTCACTGCAACACTTTCGAAAACAAAAGTGCATGAATAAACTACACTAGCTATATCTTCAAAATGTTCTGGACTCAGCAGCAACAAATATCCTCTTTTTTAAATTTACCCTGTAACCCCCATAATCATTTATGTTATTGAGGACTGATTCTGCACTATATCAATAATCTACTTTCGAGATTCTCTCAGAAACTCAGCAGTTACCATGGCAAATCTCATTTGTATGTGAAACTTTAATTTGCAGTTAATTTGCTTTCTGATTTTTTTAATCACGTAGGTTTTTAATTTTAAAGGTCTGACAAAGGCAAAGAAATACAAACCTGGACTTCAGCATGTAAAACACTGGTAGTGCAAGCGCCTGCCAGCAGTAGGTGATTTTACTAAAACACGCGTGTGAAAGAACTGGCTGATTGCACCAGGGGCATGCATTACGCATAGTCATTTTGTGCAGGACAGAGAGGACAACAGTAATAAAAAGAGGAAAGAAAGAAAAAACAAAAGTCAGATAAATGACTCTGAAAACCATCTCAGCCTCCTCATTTGGAGCAGTTGAGACCTATCCCCCTATGCAAAACGCACCACAGCTGTCAAAAGCTCACTGCTAAAAAATAGAAGTTCCAACGCTGTTTGTCTACTTTGGGGCTACAGCTGTAGCAAAAAGCCACATAAGATGTTGACTTGTTTGAATTAACTACTACTTTATTATAAATCAATCAAATTTAAAAAAATAAAAAAACAACTAACTTTCCCTCTAAGCTTTTAACCTCCTATCTGAGCTGCATATAAAATGTTGCACTCCCTCATCTCAAGCAATATTCCTTAGAGGGCACAGAAACTGAAATTTAAAATCCCTGCCGGGGTTAGTACAAATAAAAAGTGTTTCACAACTGATCTTTCAACACTGGCTCCCTCAACAATTTTGTGAAAGTCTTCCTAAAAAGACCGTGAAAAGACCAAAACTCTTTTAGATATACATCAGAAAACAGAAATATATTTATTTAAACAGTAAGCCTATTTGTTTTTGTTTAAACAGACAGCTATACTACAACAGTATTTTCTTCTGAGGAACAAAAGAAAGGGAAGTTCAGTGGGTTCACGACAAGTTCAACATGTTGTGCTGTATTTTCCAGTGTACTCCATTTTACCATATACATATGGGATGCAAGATAAACTTGTCTAGTTCTGCCTACTTTCAAATTGCCCTTCTCCCAACTACATCCTCTAGTCTGACCCCTTGTATATCACAGACCATTAAGTTTCACCCAAATGACATCACATGAAGCGCAAAGACTTTATGCRGTATTTTGCCATCTGACAGAGAACAAGGCACTGGAAGAGTAATCCCCATGAAAGACCTGGACTCCTGAAAATATCTTTCTTTTTATTTAGAATAAGCTCAAGCTTACTGGCTTTCAGGGCACAAGACAAGCTCATGTTTTTTCTTCCCCAGCATTTTGTGAAGGAGGGATGAAAAGATTATCAAAATTTGCCTGCAAAACACACTTTTGCCTTTTTTAGTTGCTGCCTTTAAAGGATTAGCTAAGCTTCGTTGGGTTTTTTGTTTATTTAAGTGTTTTTTCATTTTTAATCTAGTGAACAGGTGTTACAGTTCTAAATAAACTCCTTCTATCTAAATTGTTATTTGTATAATTCAAATAAATTTCATACAGTTGACTAAACCCAAATATCTATTAACAATATTTTTTATCAAGAATCACTGAATAATTTGGATTGCAAGGGACCTTTGGAGGTCACCTGCTTCAAATCCCCACTCAAAACAGAGCCAGCTTCCAAGTGAGTGCAGGGCCATATCCCAATCCATTTCTGAGCATCTCCAAAGGAGATTCCACAGCTTCYCTGTGCCACTTGTCCCAAAGTGTTCACTAACCCCATTGTTAAAAAACTTCTTCCTAATACCTAATTGGAATTTCCTTTGTTGCAGCTTATGCCTCTCGCACTTGTCTTTTGCTGCACATCTACAAAAATCTGTCTCCACTTTCTCCATACCTTCGCATTAGTACATATTCAAAGATAGCAATAAAATCCTTTCTTAGCTTTCTCAAGACTTAACAAACCCAGATCTCTCAGCCTTGCCTTATACATTATGCAGTCCAGCTCCTTATTCATCTTGAAGACTTGCTCCAATATGTCAATGACTTTCTTTGATGATAGCCAACATGACAGATAATATGATATGCATGACAGGACATTTTACCTCAAAACATTCAAAAAACCAATATAATTTGAGAGTTTTTCAATAAACAAACACTCTCTGTACAATTTGGCAGCTTCAATATTATTCTTGACATTTAGCCCATACCAGACTAGCTGTAAATATTTTCATGGCTATTGGAAGAGACATGATCTGTCTAAACAAAAGTTACACATTAGAGAAGGTGGGTGGAGGCGGTTTCTTCCCAGCAGTGTATTTCTCGACAGATATTCTACAAGTCCAAGCTATGGAGTACAGAACATCCTATAACTGTCCAAAGAATTATCTGAAAGAGATATCCAGCAAGAAAACTTAAGGTTTGAGGGAAAAGTCAACTTGAAAACTTACCAATGCCAAATCATCTCGACTGCAGTCCAGGGCAGCAATCATCACCTGTTCATATATTATCCAAACTGGACACAAAAAAGACATTAAATGCAGATAACTGATTTTTTTTTTTAAGATAATGGAAAACACCTACAATGTAAATAAGATTAATGAATTCTGTCTGTATATTTTCCCCTTCTACTCCCGTGGATCACTACTGAAACAGGGGCATTTTAAGAAACTGCTGGAATTAATTAAAAAAGCATTTAAGCAATTTTATTGCTTTTAATAACAAAGTACCTTTTGACATCTTGAAAGGCAAAAAAGCTCTAATTCTCTGCTTTTCCTAACATTATAGCTGCAGTCTTCTAAACAGATCCCCATTAGGATTTGCTCTCTGATCAGACCTGGAGAACAGCCATTTGGGCTAGAAAGAAAACAAATTTCCTTTAACTGTTTCACTGCTGAAAGCCCTACAAATGTTGTCTTCTTCCTGGATTTGAACAATTTCTCTAAATCAATAACAGATTACATTATTTCTGTTCTAGGCCTACCGAGGTCTTGAATGTAAAGAACTTAACAGTGTAGCTACACAAGTTGCAGAAAAGAGAAGTTATAGTAGAGATAAACATGTAATACGAGTATTAGAAGTACTACGTGTTTTGAACTCATGTAAATCCAACCAGGTGCACCCAATATTTCATAGAACTGAAACAGAAGCAAATGTCTTCCAAAATAAAAATAGAAAATAAAAATAAAGTATAAAATAAAAATAACAAAGGCCCTCTCATTTTTAAAAATAGTTTCTATGATATGAGTTTCCAATATTTTTTAAAGAAATTGCTATTTCTTGCTAAGTATACAAAAGAAGAGAAACAGACATTAATTTGCCTGTAACCCTTCTTCCCCACTGGAAGTATTTGTAAGACATACATTCTATGCTTATTATATAATGTATACATTTTTTCCATGAATTTAAAAATACATACACAGATACAGACAAAATACAGATAACATATATCCATGATATAAATCATATATTATGTTTTTTAAAAAAATTCTAAACACAAGAATAAGATACTTTTATAGTTTATGAAATTGCTCTCCCCATTCAATCAAAATTTGATACTCTAACTCTAGCACAGGTTAGTGTCGGTTATTAGGTAAGAGAACACTTGTAAGAGAATCAAGTATCCAGTCCAGAGGGATGTGTTTTTCTAATCTGTACTAGGGCTTTCTTGTTCAAGCTTAAAAAAAAMCAACCAAACAAAAAAAAACAAACAAAAACCACCAAAGGTCTTACTCCTGTACTTTGAAGTCCAACTCTATAGCTTTGGACTACTGATTGGCCACAAGAAAATCCCAACTTTTCATTAAAATTATGATGTGGATAACAGTATCCCCGCCCCTTAGACTGACTAYTCAATAAGTTACTTTTATTTTAAAAACACTAATAATGATAAAATCTTTTTTTTCCCCAATTACGCTGGATGTCTTCAGCCTGAGGAGRCAAGTTACAGAGATACCCAAATAATCTACCCCATTGCATTCATTATTTTCCCTTCTATACGCATTCTGAAATTAGCCRTTGTAATATCCAGGTATTTTCTGAAAACACGTGAAGCAACAAGACTAACATCCATCATATACAACTCATTCACCTTCTGTGGCTACCCAAGAAAGAATTTTAGGTCTACTATAGGTGTTTGAGGGTTTTTTTGGTTGTTGTTTTTTGTTTGTTTGTTTTTAAAACTGTATACAGTTGTCATTCTGATACTACTTTTAAAAAAAAAATTAAACAGAATGCAAATATGTAAATAAATTTCAGATACTTCTATGCATTTGCTAAGAACCTCAGGAACATTACAGCTAATTTATCTAATGAATCCTGAATGCCAAGTTTATGAAAGAATAAAATGCATCTATCTTGAAAAGAAGGACAAACTCAACACTGACAAGAAAGGAATGACTCAGCCCGCATTACTGAGAACAATGTTTCAGAAAGGCATAGGTAAGATCTGAGAGGAGTATCAAGCTCCTCAACAACTTCTTACTAAAACACAGTTCTCAAATTACTAGCAACATGGTAAGAAGAAAGTAAAATCAAGGTTAGTTCTCAAAGTTCTTCCAAAGCAGAGGGAACCTACAACAACTCTCTTGCAGGTGGGTGTATTAAGCCTACCCATGCAGTCTAAAAACAAGCATGTTGCTCACAGTTACAGTGCAAGACCCCCTCACAGTGCGGCATCTTCTTCAGGCACCCAATCTCCAAATGCACGTCATGACTCACTGCTATGCATAGAGGTGTCTTCAATACATGATACTTTGGGTAGATTATCCATGTATTTATATCCAAAAAAGTACAACATTTGCAGTGGCCAAGTTCCTTACAATGGAAAGAACTCCAGAACAGAATTAGAGCTCAGGGGGTGCAAGACAGAACCCGAGCAAAGCATCAATATAAAACAAATCCTATCTACAGAACTCCAAACCCAATACTGAAAGATTCCTCACCTGACAAGAAAGGGAGGCAAAGTGTCTTTCTGAAATGACTATGTGGATTTTAATTCCTGGAACACTGTATGAAGTTAGGTATTTGAAATTAAAGTTAACTTAGTAAACTAGCTGAACAAGTTAACTAACTGAACAAAGTTAATCATATGGAATACTGTAACTTTCATTAGTAAATACAATGCACTAATGTGGCTGCTAAAATCCACTTGTGACTATATAACAGCAATTAATAAAATGAAAGAACTACAAGAGAAATGTATTAAAGAATGTCTGTATTAAATTACCTGAATTATAAAAAAGTGAAAAAGAAGAAGAATGAGCATTAAAATAAAAACCTGTGTGAGATTAATATGCAAACCTACACAATCTTGATAGCATTTTGTTATACTGTTTTATTTTATGCTTATAGTAAAGAGTGCTATTGTATTGTGATATATTTCTGAACAATTCTCTTTTAGTACAAAATGTTATATCCAAGCTTCTGTCCTCTGAAATTAGTATAAGGTAGTTAAAATCCCCTGAAAATAATAATTCCATGAATAGTGGAAACTTAGACTTACCTTCRAGTATAATATCACAAATGTACTGTTATAATAAAAACAGCCTTAATATTAATTCCAGCGGTATGTATGACTTGATTAAGGAATAGCTTTCTCAGTTATAAAAAGATACTTTTCTATTTTTGCCGCAGTGTTGAAGAACAGAAAATCAGTCAAATGACAGCTACATAACAGTTTCAYGCTAAGTTTTCACATAATAGTCTAACTACTAATCTAGCAAACTAACAGTTCTAGTAGCTAATTTTTCCATCTGTTTTCACTGCAGCCCGTATTTGGGAGAGAAATAAAATCTAGGAATTCTGGCAGCCTGTTAGACTAAGAAAGTAATATATATTTCATCAACATCAGCAGATACAGAAAGGCAACACAGAAGTACAAAATAGAGGCTGAAAAGAGAAAACAAAATCAGATAATGGAAGTTTTAAAAATAATGATTGTTTACTTACTGTCATCTCCAAGTTTAGAYGCATATTCATTAATTAACTCTTCTCCAACATCTACTATCTGTTCACTGTTTCGGTAGTTTTCTTCCCTCCATTTCCTCATTTTATCACGCATATCTGGGGGCAAAAGGGAGAAAAAAATAAAAAGAAAATATTGAGATTTCCAGATAGTAATGGAATTTGAATTTTATTTCTGGAAAATAGGCATATGAAGAATGGGTTTAGAGAGCAATAGATCTAAAAAAGTGACTTCTTCTAATATTAGAAAACTACTAGACAACAGGTAGGTGTATCAGACCTCTGAAACCGTATCACACAAACCGTGCTCATGCTCTAATACAATCGATTCAACTTTAAAGTTTGCAGTCTCTCAGGTTAGTAACATATGCAGTAAAAAAACCTTATACCTAGTTATCCAATAAATAATAAAACTTAACGGACATTACCCATGGTTAGGAAAAATAGGCTACAAGAGATTTCTCCCAAGTAGTTTCACACATTTACAAACAGTACTAAAATTGCATTTCTGCTCCAGGTGAATAAATTTTCACTTGAAGTATTAGAAGAACTGAGAACTCAATCACTGCTCACGTTTATCAGTGTAAGCAAAATGCTGTGAACTTCCACTCTAAAAAGAATCTACACACTCCTATGGAAAGGAGCCTCAAGAAAGGCAGACATGGAAGTGAAGGCTTTCTACACCAGGGAAGTGCCCAAAAGTATAAAAATTATCATTGTTTATGTAGGTAAGATAGAAAAGACTGTTTATTTTAGCATTAGGATTTTTGTTTCAAGACTACATTTACTATGAATCAGATCTCCAAAAGAGCAGGCATACTCATGAAGTCAGCTAGAGAGTACTACCTAGCCTAGGTTTTATTTATCCTCTGGATCAGGAAATTGCTAAGAATATGATTTTATATACACATACACATTTACATACATGTAGATGTTCCATATACAAGAACAAATTCTGAGGAAACTCATGGAAAATAGTTTTCATTAATAGACAGTGGCTATTAGGTACCACTACAACTGTTGCCAACATTTTTTTTAAACTTTACAACAGCTGGAAAAACAAACACAATGATAGATCTAAACATTGTCAGTTTTTCTTGCACTTCAAAATGCATAGTTAAGATAACTGACAGTAAAAATTAAGCATGGAACTTTCTTCCATCTACCTGAAGTGATCTCGGATCGCTCATAAGACTGTTATTGTGCTACATTTTGTATTTTGAAATTCAACCAAAACCACCACAGGGTTACGTTTCATATGCATGGGTAAAGTTAAATGGTTCTATACACATGATGGTCCCTGGAAATTCAAAGTTAGACAGCAAGAATGTGAGAGAACACAAACATTCACAAAAGCTGACAAGCTAAACCCATAAAAATAAATAAGCTGTCCGATTTCTACCTACTCATTTACTTGGAAATTATCAATGCCTCCATTCCAGTGTAATTCCAAATGGAATAGTGTCTGAATTATGTATAACAGAACGCACATCTACCATTCATCACCCAAGTACAGCATCTACAGCAATGGCAAAATCTGCAGGACAGAGAATAGTATAACAGCTGATTACCAAAAAACAAAGTAAAAATAAATGTTCTCATTCATGTGAATCCATCGAGAGGCTCACTAGTTTTAGAAATACTGAATTTTAAGTAAAAGGTCAAAGAAAGAAAATGCTAAAAACTGCAATAAAACTTACTTGTAAAGCAAGTACAACTTGCTTGTAAAAGCAAGGCTTTTTACAATGTTGTCAAATTTAATGAATTTTTTACTACGAAAGCTATCAAAAGAGTCAGTCAATAATAATTTAAGTCTTGGAGGCAAATCTACATACAGCATGTAATACAAGGTTGGGCAGTAGCAATCGGGGATTTTAGAAAAAAAAATTGTTAAAGAAACGTCTAGTTTTAATTACAATCACTCCTGTCACATATATAGGCTGGTCCAGAGCAATTGATACATTTGTTTTAGTCTTAGGTTCTCTTAAATTAGCAAGCTTTGCAACATATAAATCAAAACATTACAAGTTCAAAGGAGCAGATACACTTGCCATGATGTCCGTTGTTCCCTAAAAACATGCAAGCAGCCTACAGGAAGCCAAAAGAAATAACCTGTGTTTTATTTTTGTGTCTGTTAAGGCGTCAGTTAATTTGGCCTGAGCAACCAGATATGAAGTAATCCTCTTATAATTACTTATACTTCGATTGTTTAGTTGGATCATAGTTTTCAAGTCCTCGATATCTAAAAGCACCTGATGAAATGAAGGAAGTTACCCCTACTAGGAGAGACATACATTGCATACTCCAAAATGTTACCTTGACACATAACAACTGCTATCACCAGCAGTCACTCAGGGACCCCATAACCATTATACTTCTACAGCTCAGCTGTATATTGTGCTTCTGTTACAGACACCAAATCTTCCACCACACCTCAGCTCCACCCACTCTCATCTTACAAAATATGAATCAAACCAAAAAACCCACAAATCCACCAATTCAACAAGCTCACCTAAACGCACAGGGAGTGTAACGGCCTGGCGACTGCTCTCTGCGGGTCTCTGGACCCCCATCCTTACCCGGACGCCTGACCAGTACTTTGCAGGTGCAGGCAGAGGCAGCTCAGCTGGGCACTGCAGATGCTGCCTTTAACCGTAACAACTCAGCTTCCAAAGTGGCCTCAACTAAAATCCCAGCATCTCACCTTTGCCTGTTGTAATCCCATAAATTCATATATAAAATCCAGAGTAAACTGATCTTTGATTACAACTAAATCCCTTTGATTACAACTAAAAATTAGGAATACCTAAAAGCAAGCAAACACAGCACGGAACACAACAAAAACAGCACACCAACATTTAATTGCACATAGATTATGATAGAGATAAAATGTTAGACTGTTTTCTGTTTCCTAGAGTCTTTCCATATGAAGTAAATGTGAATTCAGTTTCTAAGTCATAGGAAGGAACCAATTTTGTCATCTAAAGTGGACTCTAATGACTAGACACACTAAAGATAATAGAAGTGTTCACCTTTAAAATTCATTTGGGATTTTCTTTGTTATATATGATGTTCCCCAATACGTACATTTGCAAGAAAACGGCCTCGCATATACAGACTGTTAAATTTCATCTAATAAAGCATTTTATGGTATTTTCAAAAATTACAAAGAATTCCTTGAAAAAAGTCTCACATGAACATGTAACAAAAACTCGTAGTATGCCACTACTTAAGCAGCGCAATTTTTAATGTAGAAAACAGCAATACTAATTTAATGATCCAGAAAACTTAAGTAATTTAAGCAACAGTCATCATGAGCTATTCAAAATCTTCCAAAATATTCTTTTCACTTCTTTTCAATTTATATTAAAAGAAATCTACTTTTGAGAATATGCCATCCCTTTCTCTTTTTGGTTTTGATATCCAGTGAAGAAGAATTATTGACTGGAATAAGAATTGCCATGACAGCATTCAAAGATCTCCAGAAAGCCCATCTATCACTAGCCAAAAGTTACTTCTTCATTTTAGCTGGATTTGAGATGCTAACACTATTATGCTTCTGTGCAAGGTAGAAAAAGAAAAGAAAACCTGGTTTATTTTGTCCAATTCTGACAACATGTCAGATGAGTTTTCTGTGAAAGCCAATTGTCATTTTATTAGTTCTTGACTATCATGACTGCTTCTTATTTGCAGACCATGCTAATTCTGCACATGCAAGCTAACTTGTGTGCTACAAAACCTGCTCCTAAAATGAAGTTATACAGGTGTATTTTTCTTTTTTTTTTTTTTTTCTTAAACATTTCCACTCACGGGCCAAATTAACCTTTAATGTATCACTGAAACCATGTTAAATATTTATGAACAATCTCCATAAAGTTCTACATGGCTTAAGAGGCTCCTGTAAGAGGCTCCACATCACCAGTTACGACTGACGTGCTAAACTACTACATCATGCTTCTTTGCCAGACTTGCAATTCTTGGCTTCCTGTCACTCCACGTAGTTTCTAATTCTTGTAAATATGAAGGAAACAGGAAACAGAATGCCATTTTCTACAGGATAATTAGCAACACTGGCAAAAAAAAAGGAGCGACATATCACCTTAGTCTCAAATAAGTAAGCTGTAAAATATACGATGCATGTCCACACATAAGCATTTCTTATAATACAGTAGCACCCTGAAGCCACGTTTGGATCATCTAAGTCCACTGATCAAGATCCTGAAGTTAAATGAGAGGTTTTCCTGCTCCACAGGTTTAAAAATACACTTTGAAGCTCAAGACACAGCTGCAGACAAAGTAAAGAAAGAAAAAATAAAGACAACATCTCCAACAGCAGAAATCAGTTATTTTCAGTTATCTTCCCTAACCACCTGTGCAATGCTTTTCCCTAACATACAATTTAATCATTGTTAAACTCCTACCTTCGTCCCAAAGGTGACAAAGGATGTGAGTGAAAAGCGAAGCAAGGTACAAACTGTATTTCATCTGCCTCATGTTATTCTTCTTCCCTAACCTCCAATCACAGTTTCATCTTTGAGAAATATGTAAGTAAAAAGGACCTTGTATAAAGGACTGATTCTATAAAGGACATTTTTCAGATTAATACCAACCATACACCTGGTTTCATAGAAATTAGGTGTTTTAGACAAATTCAAGATGAGCTACGTTCAATTCCTAGAGCTGTGTTCAAGTTCTTTGCTAGAGAGTACGTCACAACGCTGCTGGGATCACCAGCAGGAATGAGGAAAAGCCTCATTGCACCAGGGATCTGTTAAAGTACACACAGAGTAGAGAGAAGAGCCACCTTCTCTGAGAAGAGCCTTTGCATAGTCTGTTGCAGGAATCTGTTCATTTTTACTTTACTTTGCATCTCTTAAAATAGAGGAAAAAAATAATACAATTTTTCAAATGCGTGCTTCTAAAGCGCAGGCAGCTGCTTGTACCAACGCAGATCTTCAAGCTTTTCCCCTACACTCCAAGTCTTTCATTTGGATGTAAACTGGAAGATATCAACTTAGAAGTTGGTATGACAAAACTCCCCAGCCAGTCCCCAAAAATTTCCTATTCAGCATACCCATATGCAAAATCATGCACCTAGCACAATGCCACAAATGTCAACCAAAACTTGGAAATAGAATATGGAGGTTATTTCCAAGTGTAGGATGCTCACCTCAGTATGAATTAGCCAAGTCCAAAAGCAGTAAGCTTGAGCATTCTATACCTGACCTTTACATTAGAGCATAAAGACACCAACTCTGCAATACTCTCAGTCAAAACAATCTAGGGCTAAATATACAAGAACATATCCACAGTGCATGTTACTTCTCCTGTGAAAGATCTCATTTCTCCTTCCAATCACTGACACCTGAGAACAACAGGAGGAAAAAAAACCTAAATCTCTGGTTTTTGCAACAGTTTCTGTTCAAGCAAAATAAAAACTAGAAAAGTTCTTTACACAAGGTCTTTTTAGAGCAACTTTTGGGAAAGCCTAACAATAACACTAGTAATGCTCCACACAACTTCCCTTCCCATATAGTAGCCTGCCYGCTCTCTATCCAAGCTGAGCTTCACAACCACTATACCTTCTCACAAGAGATATAAAAGAATGGGCAACCAATCTTTTCCCAAAGTGCTAAATTAGTCTAACGACATCACGGTGATGCAACCAAATATCAGAGCAAAACCACCTATGAACCAACCACCAGACACGCTGGCAAGAAAGCCCTCTTCTTCATCCTTAAACATTCAGTTACAGTGCTATTTTCTTCAATACCAGCTAAAATATTTTCTGAGATTCATGCAATTTGAGCTGAAAATGGAGTATTTCAAATTCCATTGTTTTGGAGTCCTCTAGAAGAAGGTACAGGAAAGACAGTATGGGYATTATTTCTGATGGGCAAGTTACTAGCATCTGCTAAAATACATCCCCTGCAATGTTCCTCCTCTTATCCCCATACTACAAAACCAAACYAGCCAATAATCTATGCTCAGGGAATTACTCTGTTGCTCAATTATTTCTTCACAGATTAGCAGTAAATAAATAAAAAACCAAAGATCACACAGCTTCTCTCTGCATTATCTTCTCTACTCTACAATGTTCGCAATGTATTGAACCACCTAGCTAAAGGTTCCCCCTTTATGGTCAAAATTATGGAGAGGCATTAATTTATTCCTGATAGGAGACTGTAATGGGCTCGAGTACTGTATGAACTCACATTTGAACACGTACTGCTTACGAGAGAAGAACCGTTCAGAATGTCAGGTAAACCTCAAAAAGTATTGCTATAAAAAAAAATAAGTATCATTATGATCAAACAGATATGAAAGCTACAAAGACCTGGGGAGCGGGATTTTCAAAAACTTTTATGTCACTTCAGAGCTTCTGGAAGTTCCTCCACAAGCACTTATGATCCAGTTTTAGGAAAACATCGGGTAACTTTCAGGCGTTCCAAAAGGTGAACACAAACCACTGACCCAGCCAAGAGGCGTTTTTTTCCGGGAAGCACTGTACTAGTATTTTGGGGGAGTTGGGAAGCAGGGGGAAGAACGCCAAACGCTGTCCTCTGGGGAAACGGGGGTCCGTCCCCACAAAGGGGAGGCAGCGGCTGGAGGGCCCCCGCCTGTACCGAGGCTTGGGGAGAGCACCCCGGCAGGGAAGCTCACCCCGCCGCACACCGGGGACCGACACGGGGCCCTCTGCTCTACGGCCGGTTACAAGCCGGCGGGAGGGCCGGATGAGCGCGGCCGCCCACCGAGGGGGTAACCACAGGTCGCCAACTCCGCCTCTGGGGCAACGCCGCCCCGCTTGTGTCGGCCACCCACAGCCCGCGGAGCCCGGCAGCTGCCAGGACCGCCGGCCCCCTCGCCCTAACCTCCTGTGCCGCCCCCCGGCCCCGCCTGGGTACCGCCACCCCCGGCACCGGCTGCCGGGGCACGGGCGCCGGCCTGCCCCGGGCCCGCCGCGCAGCGGGGCTCCGGGGGCACCGCGCAGGTGCGAGCACGGGCATCGCCGCCCCCGCCCTGCGCCCAGGGGTCGGTCGCTTGGCCCGGGCCCGGCCGAGAGGCCGCCGGCTGGCCGCGGCGTTACCTTCCCAAGTCACGTCGTACATCTCCGACACCTTCGCCATCTTGGCGGCCGCCCGCGTGACGCGCCGCCGTGACGGCCCCGGCCGTCATTGGCGGGGAGGGCGGGCGGCGTCCCGCGGCGGGGCCGGCCCGGCGCAGCGGCCCGGCGGGGCGCGGGTCCGCCTGACGCCCGCCCCGCCTGGCGCGCCGCCCGTCTGCGCAATGCCGCCGGGGCCGCCGCGGGGCTCCCGCCGCCCCYTCCCCGACAGGCGAGGCCGGCAGGGGACGGTCTGAACCCGCTGGACGCGAGTCCCCGAAGAACTGGGCTGGCAGGGACGGAGAGTTAAAGAGGTGGCACTTGTCCCGTCGTGGGTTTGGGTTTTTTTTAATCTGTGTTTTTTCTTCAGAGCGCAGTGACCAGGGCAGCCGTGTGGTCGCCTTTTCCGCAGCACCCTGTGCTTGTCCTGCCCGCGGCCGCAGAGGCCTGGCGTAGCTGAATTAAAACGCGGAGCTGCTGCTGGGTTAGCCCGAACCGGAGATGGCACTGAGGGCTGCAGATTGATTTCTCTTATTTTATAATCCGCATAAACTTTCCACGTCCAGTTCGCATGGCGCAGAGTTTCACACCTTGAATATGCACTGTGCGGGGAGGCGCCCGCTGTGGTTTCTTTTCAGCTTGTGAACCGCCAGTGTGTCTCGTGCCCCCGGCTCCTTCTGGAGACGAGGATGAACCGTCAAGGATGAACCGTCCGTTTCTCGGCGTTTGCTCCAGCCACCCCATGTGCAGTGAACCACCACAGCGACAGTTTCTGGCGATGAGTCGGAGGAGCCCTGAGGGGGCATACAGCCGGGAGTGCGGCCAGGGGCCCGCCGTCGGGCCGTGCCCGCCTCTGTCTCCTCTCCGGCATTTATTTTCCAACACTGTGGCTTCTGCTGACCACCAGTCACAGAGATGAAGAGTTTCTTAGTAAAGAAGGCTCCCGATTTCAATACTGTGTAGTTGTTAAGAAATAAATGTATCTCGGCTGAAAATGTGCAAAAAATGGCAATGGATTTTTAACTTCATGTATGCTAAAGGAACTGGTTTTTAGAAAATATGACCAGAAACTTACTTGTCTGACATTCAACTCTGACAAGATCTCTTCTGGGAAATGCCTCAGGCTCCATACTCAGAATTAATCCCCTCCATCAACAAATGTACCCTAGCATCAAGAAAACTGTTTCTGTATTTATTGTGTTGCTTCCTCTGAACTAGAATAAACTACTAATTCTTAATACAATCTACAGTGTAATTACCTGTAATGACTTTGACAGGTAAAAGGCCTCAACTGGAATTCAAATGGTGGTCTAGAAAGACACTGTATATTTTTCTTCCCTCAAAAGTGGTTTTTGATCTTCTAAGTCACTGAATTGTTTAGACCTTGTATAGCACAGCTGTACTTCCAGCTAATTTTACAATGCCAGTGTCTGTATTATCTGAACACTTCAAAAACATTTATGTATTTATTCTCATAGTCTTCCTATGGGTAGGGAGCTATTACTCCTGTTTTGCAGGTAAAGGAATGAATGCAGAACGGTTACATGCCAGAACCATAAAGGACTTAGCACACACCTGCTCTGCACATTGCAGGATAACACTGAAATAGCTGAGGTAAAATGAGAAATTAGCTTGCAGAGTTCAGTGCTGCTGGATTGCTGAGCTAGCTGTAATGCCTAATGTGGGACGCAGACAGAACTTTTAAGCATATAAATCCAAAATTTTGATCCTTTTAAAAGCCCTGTCAGCTGCCACTTAATGCTGAAGGAACTGAAATTTGAGAAATGTGTGTTTGAGGTGTTTGGGAGGGGTTTGGACTTTCAGTTCCCCTGACGTCTAGCTCTGTGCTTCTGCACCTGCCCACAACTTTCTGTCTCAGTGGGAGGCAGGAGACGGTACCTCACAGGCACTCGGTCCAGTTACTGTTCTCAGTGATAACTCTGATCTCTCTGCTAGCTAGATTTAGACAGCTCCCTGGTTATGTTGGATTGCTTCCTAAGACATGCAGCCCTCCACCTGCACTGTAAAAGGAGACTGGATCCTGAAGTTATGCACTCTAAGTGTTGCCTACTGCCTTTTTTGGACGTAGTCTTGAACAACTTGCCTAAAATCACATACGCCGCTTTCTGCCAAGCTCAAAACTGACCCTTCCACTGCATTCCTTTGCTCTTACTGTGGAAGAGAAAACCATCCACGCTCACCAAGAGCTGGGAATTATTGTTACAATATCCCATTATGCCAGATACTGTTATAGTTGGAAACAGAAATGGTTTTGGAATTAAGCTTTTTCTTCTTGGAAACTAAAACAGCGGTTTTGAAAGCTGTTTTCTAATGCCAAGGAGCTCCATCACTTAATTCAAAGTTGAAAGTGTTTTGCTAATAAAGCTTAAAATGCTCTAAAAAGGCAATAGTCACATGAAATCTCTTTTCTGGATCTGTTATGTTCTGCTCTTGTGCCACTTCTGCAGGAACCAACCAGAAAGGTAGTGATCCAAATCTCACATAATAATGGTAAATGCAACGTGTTTTGAGGGGACTGTTTAAAAATGCAGAAAACTCACCATAAGCTTTTTGTAGGTATCACAGCTAGTTCTACATATTACCAAATGAAAATTAAAAAAAAAAAAAATATTAACAAATATCCTTTTTCGCTCAGTTTCCTATTAAAAGACCTTTCTCTTTTATTGTGAAACTCATCAGTCAGTTCAATAATAATTCATTCAGAATTACGGTTCAGAGAACTGACACCTACCAAGGAAGAAGAACATAGTAATTTTATTTACAGCTTACCAATACAGCAAAGCATGGAAGTCTGTGTCCTGTGCATGAGATATGGGGCATATAGAGATATTTCGGCTCATCATCTAATAGGATCTAGAACCTATTTTAGTTCAGTAATGTTTGGATTAGTTTAGTAGTGTAACAATGGTGGCATCCGTCAAGTAGGTAGGAGATAGGAGAAACCAACTCCGGGACAGTTGTGGCGCAAGGAAGAATGTACACCTGTAGGATCCATGTATGCTGTGAGTGAATAAAGTGCTAATTTGTCTTCTGTGTGAAGCAAATGGTTCATTTGCTTGTGAAGATGCACTTTCCAGCTGTGCAAGAGTATGGACAAACTTCATTTTATGTATGGAGCATTTACAGATACTATTAACATCTGTAGCAATGGTAAAGATCAGTCCCAGAAGATAAATTAGTGGATGAAAAATACAGGAAATTCAAGAAATTTGAATCATGTGACTTAAGGACTCTGTGCTTTAATGTAGCTGCCTTTGAGCCTGATCTTACTCGGCATTCATTTATTAACGTTGGAACTTCAGATATTTTCTTACATTAAGTGTAAAATTTCCCAACATGAACAAAAAATAGGTAAGAAAATAAATGAATAAATTTGCTTCAGGGCATTACTATGAGGAGTAATACAGAGGGAAGAACATTTTAACACGTTTTTGAGTTTTATCACAGCATCACCGCAAATAAGAAACACAAAGTAAAAATTTTTGTAACTCAACTTGAAAAATTTGGAGGTTTTTTCCTTACCATTTTGATTAGCACTAACTGTTATATATTGGAACATATGTAGCAAAGCAGTAACATTTTGAATTTGTAATTCAGCATTAGTATTTACAATCAATTTAAAATCGATTCCCTCTTTCTGACTATCAGACTAAAGGACAAGAGGGAGGAGACCATAGCTGGAGGAGTTTTTTATCCTTGAGCTATAAATCTTCCTGGCTATTGACACTCACAAATGGAGAACATGCCAGAATTACATCATTCAGCGTGCCATGAAAAAAGGCAAAGAGCAGACACATTCGGAAAGCTGGGGAAAATAAGAAATATAAATCAACTTGATGAATTGACAACGTTAACAATCCTTAAACAAGTCGAACAGCACTTCCTCTACAGCTTGATACTCTAAACTGTATCCTGAGAGCCTCCCGAGATTGATTTTAAAATGGCAGTGAAGTGAACAAACACCACAGATCCAAGTTTCTGAGTTCATATGATAAGGTAGTATGTGCTTCATTTTTAGCATTTACCAGCTGGGTATATACAAGCTTGAAACTGCTGTCCCCAAGACAGCTCTCTGCGTGCTTAATTAAGAATTTTTGTAGAGTCTTAACTAGATCCTGTGGGCATTAATTAAATGTAAGAATCCATTAATAGTAATACCTTGCAGCAGCTTAAATTTGGTGTTGGAAGCTGTTATTTCCTATAGCTAAAGTGAACAAATTTGCAGCAAGGCGTAGCCTTCGCTGGGGGCAGGTGGGGAGCTGGGGAGGGGGCGTCAGGCTGGGGCACAGCCCGGGGCCGGCGCGGGCGCCCCGCGTGCCTGCTGGCCTGCTGTTCCTCCTGCTGGACACCACGAATGGGGCCAGCCCGGCTGGGAGATGAGCAGAGTCAGGCCCTGCTGCCCCAGTCCTCCTTGACAGCGGTGCCAGGCGTGGGGGGGAGCAATGTGTGCAAATTACCGGCTGAGCTAATGCCACAGTTTCCATCCGATTTCTCTTCCGCTCCCCGGGCAGCGTGAATGCACCGCTCTCCTTAAGCAAGCCTGCAGGGCTCGGCAGTCTCGTGCTTGCTTGTAGCAAGCAGCAATACCCCTCTAAGGGCAGAGCAGAAGAAATAAATGTCTTGCTGTCCTGGTTTTGGCTGGGATAGAGTTAATTTTCTTCATAGTAGCCTGTGTGGGGCTATGTTTTGGATTTGTGCTGAAAACAGTGTTGATAACACAGAGATGTTTTAGCTAGTGCTGAGCAGTGCTTACACAGAGTCAAGGCCTTTTCTGCTTCTCACCCCACCCCACCAGCGAGGAGGCTGGGGGTGCACAAGGAGTTGGGAGGGGACACGGCTGGGACAGCTGACCCCAACTGACCAAAGGGATATTCCACACCATATGGCGCCGTGCTCAGTATGTAAACTAGGGGAATAGCTGGCTGGGGGTCTGCTGCTCGGGAGCTGGCTGGGCATTGGTCAGCGGGTGGTGAGCAGTTGCATTGTGCATCACTTGCTTTGTATATTCTTTTATCATTATTATTATTTTCCCTTTCTTTTCTGTCCTATTAAATTGCCTTTATCTCAACACACAAGTTTTACCTTTTTTTTTTTTGATTCTCTCCACCATCCCACTGAGGGGGAGTGAGCGAACGGCTGTGTGGTGTTTAGCTGCCTGCCGGGTTAAACCACAACACTTGCCCACGTGCCTGCCGGGACGAGTACTTCTCTCTTGCACAAGAAACGAGGATGAGAAGTGGCGGGACCAGAGAGAGCCCCTCTCCGGGGGCAGCAGTCATGCCAGCGCTCCCAAGCCATCGGCTGTAGGGGAAGTGGATGTGGAAGAGCCAGAGGGGAGGCTCGGGGCCAGGGGTCTGCAGCTGAGCAGGTCCCATGGACTTCTTCAAGGGTGGTGGGGGCCACTGCAGGCAGCTGTATGCCTGTAGGCCTGCGGCCGAGGGGGGTTGGATGTTCCCTCCTGCACTCACCTCTCCAGCTCTCAGCCCGGTTACTCATCTCCTCATAGCTGCAGTACTGTGTCATATACATTTGGGGTCTTTTTTGACTGACTTGAAATAAATTGTACTGAAGTTAAGGGAATTACAGCCCTCTCCCTGGGCTGAAGTCTGCTCTCAGAATGTTTTTTTAACGCCCTCCTGACATCCTGACCATTTAAAAATCTTCTCATTTCTGAACCTTGTGTCTGTCTCTCAAAGAATTCTCCTGTGCTTTCCCCCAATCCTTATTTATTAACTTTGTTCCTTTTTCTGAGTTCTCTCCTTGTGTTCAGCTACTTCTCACTATTTTTGCAATGTTTCTGAGATGATTTTGTCAGGACAATCACTGGACTTGGAGGGGAAATGATCTTTGTAGGGCAGCATGTTTTATTCATGGATACAGTGGTTTGTGTTTCTACCCTTAAAAAGAAAGGTAAACTGTAGTGGAAACAGGGACTGGTTATCATACCTGCCAAGGCAAAATGATGGTGACAGCTTGTCGGTGGTAGCTAATCCATTCTCGCTTCAGCAGAGGCAGAAATGACTTCCATGCTGTTCCTTGAGCAAGGCATCTCCTCATACTGAGGAAAATAAGAAGTCTCTGTATACGTGTTTCTCTTCTCAGTATTAGAGATGAGAAAATCAAAATACAGGGAGCTGATGTAACTTACCTAAACTCCTAAAGCAAAACAAAGGACTTACCCGCCATTCATGCACAATCTAATTGTCCAATTTGAAAGTCCTTATTCCTGGTTTTAACCATATCGCTATTTGGTATTCACGCACATTTGTTTTATGCGCTGCTCACAACGTACACTGCCAGGTCCTGCTGCAATAGGTTTGTGAGGTGTCGAACTTCAACATTAATTTTTCTAGGTATTCCAGCCCTTCTCCTGCCTTGACTTCTTAGAAGCTTTGCGGCAATGTATACCTTGTTATTTGTCATTTAACCCCTCATTTTCCTTACAGACTGTTCCAGGCTGCTTGGCCAACCTCTATGGGTTTCCACACTGCCAGCTAGCTGCTGTTTTACCAGTCCAAGCAATTGCTCTCACTCCAAGTCATTGGTTAGAAAAGTAGAGTCCGTATCCAAAGGATGGGGCATGTCTGGAAGAGCTAAGTGAACACCACCATTGCAGTAGTAACGCACATCAGTATTGGCAGCAGCCTCCTCAGCTGCATTTTTATTCTACCAGAGCCATGAGCACACCAAACATATGAAACAGCTCAACTGGGAATCAAAAGAAATTCATTGGAGGGCCAAGAATGCCTTGACTACATACCCTGCTACAACCTGAATTAGGTACTTGCTGGTTCTCTGAACGCTAATCTACTGATTGCTTCATCCAGTTGTTCTTCAACCTGGGGCTTCTTTCTGGAGGCAGAAGCAGACTGTAGAAGAGCAGTGGTAGAACTGGGCACTGCAATAGCAGGTATCCCTCAGCAAGCGCAGAGCAATGTGCTCTGAACCTGCCCCATGAGATGGCCTGGGGAGGTTCTCTGCAGATGTTTTTGGTAGTGCAGCCTCAGCTACACCCCGAGTTACCAGGCAGTCTCAATTTCTGCCCTCTTTGCTTGATTTTGGAAGAAAAATTTCAAGGAGGGAAGGAAGTTTTCTCATGGATTGATAATGAAAACAGAGTTAAGGAGGATTCTGACTTTCCTGGGGTGTCACTAGCTTTGATTTGGGATGGAAACTTTAGTGGATGGTTTACACATCTCCCCTGCCTTGCCACATCCTTGGCAGTATTGGCTGCCAAATGAGAGAAATAACATTTTAAAAGCACAAGCCAAGCAGAAAATGCCTTATAATAATCTAAACTGTGATTCTAATTACCATGACATTGTTACACACTAGAGCTGTTACATAAGATTTAGAAAAGAATATACAATACATCATTACAATCTGCATAGTGAGTGTTAATGGACTGCAGCTTCAGAAAAAAAAATTAATCAAAACAAGGCTGTGAATTTGCCTGCAAATAATATGACTCCTTACATGGAAACTGTTCATGTTAAAAGTCAGCAGCAGAAGGGTTCATCTCACTTCACTTCGAATGCATACAGTCTAGATGTCTATACACAAGCTATTTATCTCAGGTTCAATTTGTAGTCAGTGGAGCAAACTATGCACTTGTGGGGTGCATCTCATCCTAAAGTAGGTGTCCAAGGCATAAGCTAAATCACAACCTACAGGCAACTCTTTCTTTCCATTAACTGTGAAGGGAATCGAGAGGACTAGCTCAGCTGCAGATGTCTTCATTGACAATATCTATGTTTAGTTAGATGAATTCTCCCTAGAGGAGTATCTCCTGTCCTTGCTTGAGCCTTGCTACAGCCACTGAAAATGGGAAAGAGAAAACAATGCTTTTAGCAAATCTCTCTCTCTTAGGGAATGAGTCATTAAAGTTCTCAACACAAAGCTCCTGAGAGTCTTCTTTCTTCTCTCTGGTGATGTTCTTCCTTTGTCTCACCATTATAAAGAAGTGACATTTGCAAGTTTTTATACATCTACTAATTGGTGAGTTAAGGAAATAATCATTCCCCTTTGTTCATGTATATATTTTGCAGTCACAAGGCTTGTAAAAGAGAGTCTTTGAAGAAAGTTCTTCACTGGTGTGAAGTGCCACCATGCTTTTCCAGCCAGGAACCTGTGAAATATTTATGTTCCTAACAAGATGATCAGCTTGAAAGAGGGCAATGGAGCCCTGGCTAATGAAAGAGATCTTTTATATCAGCCATAACCATGTCCTGCTTACAGGGAAATTGCTATCCACCGAGATAGGACACCAAGGAAAAATTGGTAAAGATAATTAAGTAAGCGCTGTAAATGACTGCTTGGGCAGACTGGAGTCTTTGTCACCGAAGGGTACTAAGAACACACAAAATAGGAATGATTGCATTARGGGATGGGTTTCATGTTTCTATGACTTTCTATATTATTTGTATGAGAAAGAAGAAAACAACTTACCTTCTGATATGACTGCAGTTGCTTTGCCTTCTAGCGTTCACCTCTGAATTACCTATCTTGGATATGTGTAGGCATGATAAAACCATAAAATGCAAACTGTAGCTTTGTAACACTCAAGACAGGATATATAGAGGAGAGGAGGAGAAACTATATGTACTTAATTTAAAACAAAACAAAATGCTGAATTAACTATTTTTATTTCACACTGACAGCACATGGGGTTTTGTGGGGTGAGCTGCCTGCCAATCGACGTGAATATGGCACTGCTGCTGCAAATGGCTGGAGGATGAACCCTAATGGTCATTCCATGGGTGCTGAAGAAGCTCAGCAACTGCGAGGCCAAGGCTGTCCCCTCTTCTTTCACACTTGTTCACTGGAGAAAAGATGGGAAGGGAAAGTAGAAAGCAAGGGGAAAAGATGGTAGAGGGCATCACTTCTAGGGGGACCATACTT
This sequence comes from Phoebastria nigripes, assembly GCA_035582835.1. Taxonomy (NCBI): domain Eukaryota; kingdom Metazoa; phylum Chordata; class Aves; order Procellariiformes; family Diomedeidae; genus Phoebastria; species Phoebastria nigripes. The sequence goes on along the minus strand of JAYKAV010002975.1, from coordinate 362,134 downwards.
ATGCCATATATAAGATTAAGCAGCAAAGCTGGTGTAAAAAGTTGCCTGTCTTGTCCAGACCTATTGTCTCATCCCTGAGAACACAGTGTGTCCTCAATTGTGCTGGTACAACTGTTTGCTGGTTCTCAACCAGTAAATATAGGCAGGTGAAAATTAACCCAAAAAGAGCTTTAAAAAAGGAGGATCATTTGCTCCAGTTCAGGGCCAGGGATCTAGTCTCTCGGTTAAGTTAACCATATCGAAGGAGCAATACACTGTGGCCAAGGATAGGAAAAAATGGCTAAGGATTTCCTTACGTGTGGAATGATGAATCCCTTCTGTTGTGGAACTGCAGCTGGATGGTGTGACCATTCTTCTTTTGAGCTTTAATTTTATACACACTTCAGTTTTGGAATTACTCTGTATTTTAGTTTTGCCGAGTCTCATTTGCACATTATTTTAGCATTTAAAAGAAAACACTTGTTTGCTTTTGGCACAGCTGACTGTGGACTTGTTTAGCTTTCTTTATCACATATTTTGCCAGTTTAATAAAATTCAGTGTTTGTTGAACAATTTATTGCTGTAAATGCAATTGCAATGAAACAGAAAGCCTCAAGACATTACTGAAATATTACAAACCACCAAGCAATACGTACAAGCCTCAGAAATAGTGTTCCATGATCTCAAAATTGCACTCAGAAAAAGCTCCAATTAAATCAATACTTAATTCAGCAGAAAAATCAATGTTTTATACACTACCAGACTTAGAATTTATCAGGGATAACATCTGCCCTACAGATCAGCATCTTCTTCAGAGCGCTATTGCAACAGTAGGAGCACTTCCAGTCTGCAGAATAGCACATGAGTTAGCAGGTGATTTCTTGAAAGGATAACTATGTGTGGCATGAATGTGAACACATACATACTCAGAGTGCCATATGGGCTATATTTATTTGGTGTATATATACAGAGGAGAAAGACGTATATGTGTTACATTTCATATAATAAAACAGGTGTTGTTGCTTTTTTGTAAAACACTTTTTGTCCTTCTCATGCTTTTCTCTGAAGGCAGAAAAAGTAAGCAGGAAAAAAATGTGAAGAATTTCAATAACAAAAGGTGCTATAAAAATGTTATTGACCATAAAGTGATCCTGAAAAATTTGTAATTATTATACACTAAAGTTCCAGTGTGACTTTCCTAATTTCCCTAGTCTCTTGAACTGGGACCTGCATTGCCTTTGGGAGCTCTTTCCAGATTTTCAGATCAGCTAATGAGTTCATCAGTATCCAGATATTATTCCAATAATAAAAAAAATTACCTCCAGTTTCCCATATGTTGCAAAAAGGTAAAGCAGGTCATCATCATATGTATAGCTTTTATAATATTGGCATTCAAGTGACTCTGGAAACCATGCCTTCTTGCCTCCAGCCTTCCCAGTGAATAATCCACCACCATTCTGCAACGATTACAGAGTATGCACTGGGTGGATGCACTTTGTGTATATTTGGCTTCTTAAGTCCTGGCAGGAGAAGCTAGATGGAATTCCTCAAAATAACAGGAGGCACCTGCACCCTATTGAGAATGTTATTAGTGGGAGAGAATAAAGATCTCAGCTTGTCCAAGGGTCTGTGTGTCTTATCTGCTCCAAACACAGATGTTGTGTATCTTGCCAATGCCTCCCAGGCTGGTGCTTATAAGCTTGCTCTATGGTCCTCAGAGCTCTTAAAGAACGTCTTAAGGTTCACTTATTCACTGGTTCCTTTGGTGAAAGGGCGAATACTGAGTATGTTTGTACCACCTATGACCTTAGTGCAGTTTGTAAGCCCCATTCTCTGAAAGCCAGACTCCAGGATTTATCGCTCAGAGTTTAACAACTTTTAAAATAGCATCACAAATCTGTACTAATACGAGCAAGGGTTTTTCAAGAACAGATGCTAGTCTTGAGTGGCTTTCAGGTCATGATCATCTGCTGGCATGAGCCCTCTTATTTGTGTGCTTTGATAGTAGAGTGATGGGTAGACTTTGTAGGTTGACTGAGGGATAGGAGATCATTTGGGACAACGTGTTTTCCAAATCTGTCATATTTTGTCCCTGTGCTCCAGATCTTCTGGCCTTGAACATGTTGGAAAATTCGCCAAAGTCGTTCAGCTTCTCTCTGACCATCTGCCTGCCTCACAAACATTTGGTCCATGTTCTAAGAAGTTCTTCTGATGGATCTGTGGTTGTTGCTTCATACCACATGACTAGTTTTTGTCCTTTGATTTACAGCACTTCTGTGAATATTTTCTTTAAGATGATACAGTCATTTCACATCTATTTTAACAGGAACCTCGCCATGGCATTTAACTCAAAGTGAAGAATGGGTTGTGGACTTTTTCTGGTCCCACAWGGATCCTTTTGCTTGCTGGCCTACTCTTCCAAGGCTTGAAACTAACACTGCATGTACCTTTCTGTTCTGCCCTTCTGCTCTCTGCCATTGCACATCTATTAATCTTTAACAAGGGCTCCTCTGTAAGGCAGACCTGCCTTTTCTTAGTGTGGATCTTAAGTCTCATTTTTTCTATTCTCCCAACTTTCTGAGTATCATTCCGCCTTTTGTTCTTTCTGATGATCTCCTACATATCATAATGATTTCTGTGTAAGCTGTGACCATTGACTGTCTCTACCATATTTCTTCTCTTCTTCCTGATCCAGAATGTCCTTTCTCTTCCATCTTTTGTTTCTCCTTTCCATTCTTACATGAAGCAAATACGCAATATTTCTCCTTTTTTCTTCTGTGTTGTCCTCCTGGTCATATGACGAGTTACTGTTACCACTCACAGATCAGTTTTTCAGGTCTTCTCATCAATACGATTTTCCTCTCCTCTTTTCCATTACATCCCTCTCTCGACTTCACTGTGGACTCCAGACACATTTCTGGATCTTCTCTTCCRCGGGGTCTATCAGATGACCTGATATGGCTCGGACTGCTGTTGAATGCTCAAGGATAACATTCAACCTGCAACTGTTGTGTGCAGATAATCTTCATTATCTCTGCAATTTTCCAGATCTCCTCCACTTCTCTAGCAGCTCCTGTCTTCTCTGTCTTGCTTTTACCAGTAAAAAAACCACCACAACAACCACAAAAACCAGACCCGCCCCCCCCAAACCTTTCCTTCCTTCTGCTGTCTGCCTGCTGTTGTCCTTAATTAAAGGACTCTCAGGTATTGGCAAATTAAGTTTTAAGTTTGATTCAAAAGAAATGTTTCACTTTGGAAAGAAAACATTTGACAATGGCAAATCTAAAAGTTGCAGAGCTTTTCCTTCCACAGAAACATTAACAGTGATATCCATACCAATTAAGGATGAAAATGGACCACTGATAATCCGAATTTCCTGCCTGTTCTATGATGAGGCCCTGTCATTACAAAGAAGGGACTTCCATCTATCAAGGTTCACTCAAGTGTCCAACAGAGAGTTTGCCAGCATTAACTCCTGAGGGCAGTTGATGAATCCCCTATGCACCTATGGAGGAGATCATATATGCTTCCCAAATGTGGCCTGATTAGCCTCTACATTGCTTACCATGTGTGAACAGCCAGAAATCAGAGCGGTATCTGCCCTCTTTACACTTCTCACCACGCTTAAGTAACCCCAGCTTTATAACAGCCCAGTTGCAATAATAACAAATTGTATGAGGTGCTGATATAATGCACTTTAGTACATACTTTTTTGCAAGCTACTGTAGAAATGGATGTGTATTTTTTTTTCATTTTCTGTATAGAGACTGATAAGCATGAGAAAGTATTTCCTAAATTCCCTAACAAGCTACTTTTTATTCTAAAATACATCTGTAGGCACTTCTTGCATCTTTTGTCACATCTTGCTAGCTTTTTGGTAAAGGCCAGTAGCACGGAGTTGAAGTGAATACTATGCCTTTCCAAAACTGTATAAACATACATCCAACTTTCTTGGAAATTTAACAGCATACTCTCTGACCAGATATGACATCTGCTACTTTTGTTTTGTGTCGTGAGTAATAAAAAMTTAGTTACATTAATACCGTTGTGAGAAGACTGAGCAAACACACACCCAAGACCTATGTAGGTTTTAATGAGATTGTGCTGGAAGTATGAGTTAAAAATGCATTATTTTTCCTCTAAGTCCAATGATGAATTCTATTTTCTTTTTTTAACTAAATATTTCCTCTGCATTTCTTTTTTATTACTCATTCGCTGTTCCATGGAACTGCAATTTTTGCAAAAGGGAGCAGTGAATGTAAAAATGCCTGATGTGTCCTTAGAGATGGATAAGTAGAACGCTGGTGTAGGATCTGTAAAAATTAATATCTTTGAAGGATGCCAAAGTGAGTTGCGTATGGTCCTTTTTCTAATTTCTGCTTTGCTCATCTCCAGGTCTTAAATCTTAGTATCTCCAGATGATTGTGAGTGGCTATGCATCCACCCTTACCAGGGAACCCAAACATTTCTATAACCACATCAACTGCCTTTTGTCTAACTACAACTTTTCTCAAAAGGACCAAAGTATAAGGGAAGTTATAATCTCAAGCTGCACTCCAGACCTGTCTCAAACACAGCTTTGACGTCAACAGTGCTTCCTTGCAAAACAACTGCTTGTCTTCCAGCTTCTGAAAGTAAGCCGCAGATGGAAAATTTGACCAGAGAGGAACACAGCTTATGTGCTGCAATTGCTCATTGTGGAAACCCAAAGAAACTGTGCCTAGTTCCACAGGCAAGAGGAAAAAAATGGTTAATATATACATTTGAACAGCCCTTCTCAAGCATAATAAACCATACTGTGTTGTCATTTACACTCATAATATCTCTTGAAGAACTGGCATCATAGAACAGAAGTGAGAGCTGATGGCTAGATCAACCCTAACTATAATAATGACCATCTGGAGGTTAGGAGAGAAAAATCTCCATGATACTCCTACAATGGAGTTGCCTCTGGTGAATGAATCACAGGACCTGAACTCAAACCCGGATGCCAGAGTGTGAGAGCTTTCTGGTGGAAGACCCCTTGTAGTGAGAATTAAGAGGGTTATTGAAACTTAATGTACTTCTCTGGCAATACAAAAAAGCTCATGCTTGTGGGCGGTGCTATTCAGACTGTCATATTCTGTATCCTGAAATTCCTGGTGAAAGAACTGCATTTACCGTGGGTGAGGTCTCGGAGGCTGTGCTCTGACGTGGTCCTCACTGGCTACGCCCATACAAGTAAATCCATGTGCGCAGGACCATTCTTTGGTACTGAAGCAAACTGGCATTGAATGGTCTACGTCTCTACTGTTAAACTCTCTTGTCCTCCAAAACATGGTGGCTGCATCCAAACCGCAATGGTCTCTGGCCTATGCCTCTTCCTGATTTGCACCCAGGAATTACTTGGGAGATAGCTAGCTGGCCTTGGACACAGCCATCCCAGGGACTATTCTGGCAATTTAATAGTAGAGACAGTTGATTTCCTGCTGCTGGGAACACTGTTTGATTTACTAACCTAGATGTAGCCATTGGATACCATTTAGAAGAGTGAATGGGACCACCGGCATATGTGAATTGAGAGATATGGTGGAGATCAAAGGAATGACAATCAGTTATGTGAGCTCAGATACTGACTAGTGAGTGGATTTGTGACATCCTTGCTTTTAGATGATAATATGGATTGTCACTGTGGGTTTTTTGGGGGGTTTTTTGTTTTTTTTTTTTTTTTTTTTTTTTTTAAGTATTCATAGTTTTAATATTTTTTCTGCCTGTACAAGCATGTTATAAACCTAAGTGAAAATTTTTCATTGTCAGTAAATGTTTTTTTACTCTATGACTGATCCTACAAATATTATTTCCAGGGTATGTTCATACTCAATGGGTAGAAAAGTAGAAAAACATGTCCTTCAATGTTTAGGAGAATGAATTGGCTATGCTTGCACTCTCAGTTCTCCTAGACGCATCAAGGAGAGCTTTGATTGCAAAAGACAAGCAGAATCTGGACCAGTACATGTGTAACAAATTATTTAGTCATCAGCATTTTGCTTTGCAAATAGATGGCTGCTAAAAATAATAGTTGTTACTGTCTTCCCCTCAATTGCACGGTAGTTCTACAATGAGTACCAGAGATGCATTAGTACAGCAATTGAAAGTTTCAACCACAACATTCTTCTCAAAGGTATCACTGCTAGAAACCCCAGGGTCATTAAGTGGAAAGGAACAAGAACTTATTCCACTACATGAACCACAAACTATTTCTGAACCAGAAATGTGCAAAAGTTGTCAAAAAAGTAGCTACTGTGAACCACACCATACATAAAGTGTTGTAACTGGATCACTTCTCGGCTGAGTAGTTCAGGCTGTTGCTCGAAAAATATTTTACTTCTGAAAATCAGAATGAAAGAAAAAGTCTCTACTGATAAAGCGAATTTATCATTAGCTTCAGTATCATCCTTCATTTTACTCAGTATTTATTTTGATTTACATTTACTGACAGTTTAGGTAAAATGTTTTACAATCTGATGACAAACTAGTAAGTATGATCTCATGAAATAGTTGATGTTCATCACTGCATTGAAGAGATCCACAGATAATGTGTGGGATTTATTTGGTCCTGAATTTACTGGACTTGATCCCACTCAATAAATTTAATTTCTATTTCTATAAATAGCAAGAGTTTGCAATATACAGCAATATATTTTTCCAGTAAATCAGAAACAAGAGGCAATATGTTAATACTGCCCAAAGTGTTAATATTAAGTCATCTAGAGCTATACAGTGTGTTCTTTTTACCTCTCAAACAATTTGTATTCCATATTTTCGTTATGAAGAGAGAACATGGTATATTACCAGCACAAATAGTTTCTTAGGTCAACCTATGGGTCACGCTTTGTTCTGCTGTGACCCTGATGCATCAAGCACAGTTTATGTACTGATAAAATKATGGAATGGTATATTTAGGCTTTTGCAGGGAGTTCACATGAAATGGTCCAACCCGTATTAAAGTGGGCAATTTTTAGATAGAATGTGTTTTATTGTATCAATACTTCCTGCTCGTAAACAAGAAAATTAACATTTTTATAACTGTAAAAATCAAGGAATGTCTAAATTCCTTAGAAATTACAGCTTAGGGTGCTAGAGATGGTATGAGAGCTGTTTGTAACTCAGTTTGTAATTTGTGTGGATTTACTGCTTGTATTTTTACATACAGTTAATGATATGAGTTCTTAGCAAATGTAACTGAAACTTTTATAGTCTAGGTCGAACTCAGTATATGCATTGATATTCTACCAGTGCCTTTTTACTGTTCTCATTTTCCATCTTTATTCAATAACACAAATGCCTTCTGTACTGTAGGAGAGGATCTGCCCAAAATCCTTTGGAGAACCAAAAGAGTACTGACGTCCCATGGATGCCACAGGAAGTTGTACCTAAATGTCTGTAATAATTCTAACCAAAGACCTTAGGATTTGTGCCATACTTACTTTCATTTTACATTCCTCTCTTCAGACTATCAAAACGTCTTGATTTTTTTCCTTCCCTGGTTGAGAGATACCACCTTTTATTTTCCTGAAGGTGAAAAAATTGCATTGAAGTAATTTTAAGCAGAGAAAAAGAGCTCTTTTGTCCTGTTAGGAAGTTCTAACTGAACTTCTTTAGTCACAGCTATGAGAAAACTTGGCTGAAGTTTGAAAACTGAGATGCCACTGCTAAATTGACTAGACAGCTATAACGGTTACATTTGACTGAAAAATCACTTCTGAAAATACTCACTGGACATCTGTCAAGAAGCACCTCCTCACTCATGATCTCACATAGGAAATGGGAAGGGCATATATTATTTATCTGCTGAGTTTGATAAAGCTGAGACTGAAAAAGCAATTGTATAAAGAAGACTGCAAATGCCTCGTTGCTATGTTCAGGACAAATTTCTCCCCCAAATTGTTGCTTTATCCTGAGGGAGAGGGTGGAAAATCCTGCAGAGCTAAACACAGTTAGTCAGATGCTGGACTACACAGTGAACATTTTAAAAGGTCATTATGCACAAGAAGCAGTGTGGTTACAGTATCACCCTGGCCTCATTGTTCTGCCTCCATATTCTGCGAGAGCAATGTATGCAGAACACAAGGAAACAAACACATACCACAACATCAACACTGCAGTGGTGGGGGGAGTGGTAATGCCTCGTTTCCAGTTTCAGTGGCTTCATGTTTACAATGCACTTTTGCAATATTTCACTTGTAGAGAACAGATTTACTCAATATTTTTCTTTTTGTGAGATTTTTTGTTTCGTTTTGAACTCTACAGGCCACTAATTTACTACAGAAATTCAGTATCTCAATTACTCTGTGCTTTTAATTGTTCCAGTTTCCAAAATTAACTAGCCAGTGATGCAACCATTAAGTCCCAGCCCAGGAAGCCACTGTCACAGGTACAATACAATTGGATGACTTTGCCCTCAGCTTTAGATTCCTAGGTTTGAAAATCTTGAATAGCTGTACCAATCTGTTTTATAATGAATAGTTTGTAAAAACCTTTGGCCCATGAAAAGCAAAGGTTTCATATACATTTTATTTTCATTGGAAATTATTATGAATTTGTGACTGCCCTATAYTTGATGTGTATGTGCTTGGCTGAACACTGTAGTCAATGGCAGCTTTCACGATCTTCTAGAAGGAGGCAAAGCTCAGTTGTGGGGAAACCACAAAGGTAATCCTCCATGCGTTCCACAGCTGTTGTCCTGAAGGAAATGAGTACATCTTGTGGGTACTATGAATTATAAAGATAAACTTGGACAACCACAAAAAAGCATTAAAAATTAAATGCAGCCTGACTCCTGTTTCATTTTCCTTTCGGAGGTACACAGCTCACTGTCTGTGTCGGTGTTACCTAACCACAAATAGCCTCCTCATCTTCTGCAAGCTGCATTGCTGTCAAATGATAGTGATGACCCAGCCGCTCTGTCTAAAGATGTCAGAGGAAGAGAAAAACCAGACTACTACAAGTGACACAGCAACTACTCCTTTCCTGTTACAAATTCCACATTAAATCTAAGTAATTACTTGGCTGCAGTGATACTTAGTCTACAGGACAATGCGTTTACAGGCATTTAGGAACAGCAGTTTACAATAATGCTTGCATATGGGTTTGATATCTCGTGTTGTTAAAACAAATCAGCGAGTCTAGACTGTAATTTGCTGAAGCAATTTATGGTTATTTCATGGCTTTTTTCTCTAAGTAGAGGTGAATACATTTGACTGTCTTAAGAGGAAGGATGGTAGCGCACATTCTTTTCATTTTAACTGTAAGACTGATCTGAAACAGAAGCATTAACATGCTGATTTTCATACCACATAAAAACTGCCCTAAACTATTAGTGCTTTATTCCACTGCGATGTTCAAATATTTTGCCAACTGCTGATTAATCATGAAAAAAACACTGCAAGTTGGTCAACACTGCTGCAGCCATTTCTTCACAAATGACTAAACTGAGACTGTCGATGCAGTAAGTCAGTAGCAGAGCAGGGAGCAAGGACCCAGCTGGGAAACCCTCAGCTGCCTTATACTGTTTCTGAAGTCATCAAAGCATAACAGCTGACAGTAGTTGAGGGTTCTCCTTAGCTCTTCACTCCTGGGCTCCTGCTCCAGTAGCAAGGCAAAACAAATGCTTTTTGTATTTCTGGAAACATTGCCAATACTTTTCTTCTAGGTGAGCAAATATTTGCAGGTAATTTTCTCACCCCATTTTCCCATCTTATTCCAAGTCTCACACAGCATCAAAATCTGTATAACATAAGAAGACACCATGCTCGTTCTGCTTAGATGTGATTGCATTTCTGAAGAATGTAACATGATACACAGCTAAATAAACAAAAAACGGGCTCTCCAGAGCTAAGAAATACTTTCCCAGTGAGAGTTTGATTTCCTTGTACCGTTCAGCCAGGAAAACGAGTCCCCGGTCCCACAGGGCTGGTGCCTGGCTCCCTGCTGTGGTGCACCCCAATGCCGAGTCCCCGCATGGATTGAACTGTTTCCAGACCAAAGACCCAGAAGGGCTCTGAGATTTGCAGTGAACCTTCACAGAGATGTCTCCCACTTCRAAGCTGCTAGTCCTCCAAAAAGGGAGCCTCCTTGAACAACGTGGACTATAGCTTCAGGGCACTCACCAGTGAATGAGTACACTTGGCAATGGCAGAACAGAAAATGGATTTATATGAACTGGTCATTAGCTGACTACTAATCAGAAGAAAATTTAGGCTGTATCTTTTTCATAAAGTTTTGTAAAGAAATGCAGCAACTTAGCCAACAGAGACCTTTTCATTTGCATGGACTGCAGTGCTTTCCAAAGCTAATCAGTTATTACAATGAAGATCCTTATGGACTTGATGGAGCTTTGTACTCTTCCACTTTCTTTTTCTTTTTTTTTTTTAATGCTCATGTAGATGTATATGAATTACATTCTAACAACGTACTGTTTAGAAATTTTTTTTTTGTGTACTGGGATTGTCATACTACTGACAGAAAGACTTTGAAAAACGAAATGCATTTATTTGTCCTAGCAATCATCACATTTTGAATTTACAAGGAAGTGTGTCTTTTTATTAAGAAGGTAGAATGGCCACCATCCTCTATTGGTACAAAGTGGCATAACTCCACTAATGTTAATGATTTGCTACAATACCTTGTTCTCATTGAAAGTGGAGGTATGTTATGAAAGACATAACTATATACTCATTGCTTGTTGACCTTAACTAATACCCAAGCTCCTAAATGTCCATCTCACCTTTGCCATTGGCTCCTAATTGCTATGCGTCAGACAAGCATTAATATATCATTTTGTGATAGAAAATGAAATACAGTTGCTGTTTTACAGAGCACTACGTGAGGATCTCACAGCATTGTACAGAGCGTAACTAATCAAGCCTCAAGCCTTCCAGGGCTGGGGAGAAAGAAGTTGGATTGGACTTCTGTTCCACATAGGCTGCAGTTTGTAACAAGCCACCTCATTTCAAATTATTGCTCTTCTGATATTATTACACTTTGGGCTGTGTTTGGTTTTACTTACTTTGTGCTGCCCATATGGAGTGCAGTTTTTCTGTAACTTAATCCTTAAAACATCAGTTCTAAGAAAGGATCCTCCTTCATGTAAGAGAGATGTGCGTGTTTGTCAAGGTTATCAAGAATCAGACTTGAGCTTGTACAGGCTGGCACTTAGAATTCTCTAAATGGGTAAAAAAGCCTGTTTTGATGATCTAAAAAGGCTGTAGAAAGACAGGCATGAATCTATGTGATTGTATTGGGGTAATCTACAAGTAATAGCTGAGTATCTGTCCCTAATTGTTCAGAGAGATGTGCCAGGTTATTAAATTAACAATATCATAAGTGAAAAATGTCCTGGGGCTCACACTGGTGTTTGTAGGAGGCCTCTGCCCATGTAAGCTGGTTTTGAAATTTCCACGCGCCATTCCAGGATGTGTGTCATGGCCTCTTCTGAGAAGCATGAAGTCACTTGGCCTTTGGCCTTGTGACTTCCAGCACACCCCAGGAAAGGACTATCTCATCAGGAGCCATAGCCTGTAATGTTGTCTTCTTTAATTACCATTCTAGCTGTGCCAAACTATATTAACCCTTACTAAGCATATATGCTGCCATGCTCCCTGAGATGCCTATGCTCGGGTAATCTTTGGAAAGGCTTATTGCAGTACCTGTATCTGTTGTAATCCCAGCATGAGTGATTTCAGTCTCTCCAGTAAATAGTTCATGTGCAGAATCTGATTTATTCTTTTGCTTTTCAACATCTTTTCTATGACACAGAAAGTTTTAAAATGGGATAAAAATCAACCAAAGTCTCTACAGTCAAATCAGACACAATCCTCTCATACTCCTTTTCTCCTATGACTTCTGTGAACAGTTCGCTCTTGAGCGCAGGATGACGACACTGGAATGTGACTGTGACACCACAACTGCTGACAGCCTGATCAGACCAAAGCTGTAACTGCCACAGACGGGGTAGATCTGGGCTTAGCAGAGATATGCATTTAACCCTTTTGAGCCCTGTGCCAGATGGGAAGGTAAAATGAGTCTTTCAGTGCCATCACCCTAGTGTCCTCCAAGAAAGCATGCACATTTCCATGTATATGATAGTCACTATATCTGGCAAGAAGCACTGTATTTAAACAACTATTTCTAACTAGAAATGTGTACAGCATTACATTCTACTTTAAGTGACACTGATGTAAACACAGAGCAACAATACTGAAATTAATTTCCTCCTGATTTTCACCAACGTGAAAACATGATTGGCTTGTCCTTTTTATCAGAGCCCTTACCTTTCATCTGGAAATTCAGCCATTGTTCCAGATGAAATGATGTTTGACTAATGACAGGAAACCAGTGCCAGAAAAACAGCATATAACATGCCAATACAATACACATAACAATCAATCAAGACGAAGGCATTATGGCAACCGTACTGTTTATCACTGCTTAAAACCTATGTAGAGCTTTTCTCAGGGGGGGAAAAGGAGAAAGAAGTCTAAATTTTTCACAGTAGGCCTGAGAAAACAATTCATTGCAGAAGGTGTTTTAAAGCACTTTTCTGAGTGTGTGCTCATTTCATCTGCTGCTGCTGTTCATCCTTGTCCTGAATTTTTGGGCTGAGGAGTTTTCTGGCCCACGGCTCTTGGCTGAGAACGGCCCTCTCTCTCTTCTCACGAACCACATCAAAAGTGCATCAGCTGCAGCACAACTATCTTAGACATTTGTCTTCTTAAAATACTTTTCTTAAAGTGAATACAACCAGCAGTCATAAAAAAACAGCCCCTATTTGCAGCTGTAACACAACGGYATTATATTATATATTGGATCCTGGAACCAAATATTTGGTGGGAAAGGACCAGACCTTCCTGGGCACTGCAGCCACATTGGGCTGTACTGGACCATAAACTAGCCTGTCCAGTCCAAAAATCATATTAAGCAATATTGGAAACTGGTCAGTGGGTTATTCTGAACCTGTTGCTGCTTCAATCATGAGAATATTGCTGGAGAAAAGAACATCTAGCAGAAAAGCTGGAACTCATCATACAAGACATCCTCAATATTTCTTTATGGATATGCTTTTTCAGCTGCTCTTAGACTTGTCTTGAATTCCCTGACAAGGAGATGCTTGGTCCTTCAGCTGAGAACAGCATTTTCCTTGTTCCTAAGAGTTTCACTGGGAAACCACCACTTGACCCACCTCTGCCCGCTAGAGCGACGRTGAGCTGCTCAGAACCACGAGCAGCTCCTGCACCTCCGGTTTAGGGCCTGGCTCCCCAAACRGTGATCCCAGGGCTCCTGTGGGCAGCTTTGCCAAATCTCAGTTCCTGGCCTCAGTCTCTACCTCACGGAGCACTCAGCCGAACTGAAGTCCATTAAAATGGTATTGCACAGATCTGTACTAACTTCACCCTGCGTGGTGTGCACATGGCAAAGAGCCAGCAGGGGAAGGCAGAGGGGAGATGGGGGATAGGCTGTGCCATGTCTTACAGGCTTTGTATATAAAAAGTATCAACTCTGGCATGTGAAGGGGAAGAATTTTTTGTATTTCTTTCTGTGGTTGTAAAACAAGATGTTCTTTGAATTCTTTGGCAGAGCCTTTAAGCTTGACTGGAGAAAGGCAGCCACTGGGCCTCTTGGAGGGAGTACTGTGTTATTCTGGTACTCGCCGAAGTAACTTTGAACTGAAGGAGGATGGACCAGCCAGCTGGCTTCTGGTTGACACCAAAAGAGTGATGAGGGGGAGAGGGACAACAGACTGAAAGCAGACTACCCACAACACATAAGAAACATGAAGCAGGAGGACCAAAGAGAGCTGTATGAGTGGCTGCTCTGTGGAGGACTTTAAACACTAGCATGATCACCACCAGACTGCTGGTTCATGTTTCCATGACCTGAGGCTACCAAACAATTTTCAATTTACATAATGCAGGATTTGCAGGATATTCAGCAAGACAACCCAGGGCCCATCCTACAGTTATCTGTACAGATATGACATAAGCACAGCTCTTCAATATAGACTCTTGCTGGTAAGTTTGGCTAATCAGCTCTGCATTGGATGTGCTAGTCCATACCCAGATGCTTAACAGGAATAAACTCTTCTATGAAGATAGATTCTGCTCCTATACATGAAGGAATAACACAGGAACGTAGCAAACACACCTTGAAGGAGCCTCCTGACTCATGGAGGTAACTCCTGTTGAGTAGTAAAACCTACATTAGACCTGATTCGGTTGTTTCCACTTCTGCTGGGAGGCTGTTCTGGAACTTCAGATGGTTGATGGTAAATGTCTTCTTCCAGATGCGTAACAAACAAGATAGATAGGTTATCTCAATGTTTTCACCAATGATGTGATAAGTTTCTGGGAAGGCAGAAAGAAGCTGATTTTAGTAGATGACTGAAGAAATAATCCTACCTTGGATATGATTTCTGCAACAGGAACTGAAAGAATAAACATAGTCTGACACCAGAACCGAGAGAAAAGGAGTATATACCAATGGCAAAATTATAAAAAGAGGAGAAAGACATTTGTGGGGAAAGATAGTCCTAGACATAAGTACTTCCATTGAGTTGGTAAATGGAAAGAGTGYCACTGAAGATGCCTGCAATCTGGTTTACTCTTCCATCAATCCATTAGATATTTCTGTAGTACTGTGTGCCATTATTCCTTTAATTTGATGTTGCCACTTGTATGTCATGTGAAATACCATTTGAATGCCAGGACAACTGAGATTCTGGCACACACTGTTGACAGCTGTTTTGAAACTACGAATATGATGTGTGCTACATCTGGTGAGGTCAGAGTGGAAAAGTACAGTGGAAAAGTACAATTTCTCTTTTGGGACTGCTAGGAAGGGTTTACAGTATCTAAGTCCCTTATTCAGTAAAGGGACTCTATAATGACCTATCTATACAGATACCCTTGTAAAATCACAGCCAAAGATTGATTCGACTATTTCTGCAAAGCTGGTTCGTTCTCTGTAACTAGGAAAAATGACATAGACCATGAAAGAAGAGAGATGTTTAAATGAGTGAATGAGTTAAATCAGTGAATCAATAAATGATCTAAAAATATTTTTTCATTAATTTTCATGACACAGATGTGACTATGCCAAGCAAGGCATCATGTGTACTCAAGCCTAATAAAGTCTAATACTTATGACTCAGTGGCAGAAGTGGCAGCTGGCCTCCTGGAAGCTGCAAGAATAATCAAGGGATTGTTGCTTTTGGGCTAACGTTGTAGACAGTACGAAGTAAAAAAAAGAGTGAAACCACAAATAATGTGCTTCAGAAAGTTTGGAGCATAACAGCCAGGTGAGCAGTGTCATCTCTGCTAGCTCCAGATCTGACTATTCTTCACAGCTGATTTTGGTGTCTGTATGTGTGTAAATGTGGGTGATCTGGGTGTCTGCACTGATCTGCTATCCTTCTAGTCCTGTGGTTTTACAAAGAGAAGAGTCATCCCTAGACAGAAAGACTAAACTAGCAACAGAAGAGACTGACATGGAGCCTATGAAAGGGCATGTTTCCTTTTTCCTTTTCTTTTTCTGAACAGACACGGAGGTGTCAGACTGTGGAATAGGAGTGTCAGACACAGTGAACATACTCTGGGTTCCTGAACTGATTCAGGATGATCATTCAAATCTGAGAACTTCAATATAGGTGGGTAATCAGCACTCAGAAGATAGTGCCCTCAGTACTTAAGGGAATCTAATGAGGAGCTTGAGAAATCACAAGGTCATCTGTTAATTCAGACACAAATTCTCCTTTCAGATTAAGGCTAAAATGGCAGACTTTTCTCAAGACTTAATTTTGGTACACATAGGACCACGAGAGCAACTGAGAGAGCTGAAAATACTTCACACGAGAACTGAGGAATTTTTTTCAATTGTGCTCCAGTCATTTGGTTTCATAAGTAAGCACATTCACATTGAAAAAAAAATCCAAATAATATTGATTTGGTTCCCCCCCCCAGAAAACAAGTCTCAAGGCAAAACCAAGAAATACCTATAGAAGATAGTAACCTACTGGGAGCAGTATGTTTCAAACCCATCCCTGACCCAGAAGTGTGTAATCTTTAGAAAACTGCTGTCTCTTTCTGCTTCAGTTTACCCTTTGCCTACCAAATTCTCAGAGCCTTTATTTTGCAATTTGCTGCACAATAGTCCGTCTTTACCAGGAGGAGAAGAAATGCTTAGCCCTTTTGAACCTAACCCAGGGAATCCTTAGAGATGTGAGATGTAGACTTGACATTGATAGACAGGGCTGGACCTGCACTTAGGTATCCCACTTTCACGACAGGTATCCCAATTGCCCAACTATTATATGTAAAAATGGCCTTTTTTGCTGCACTTTGACAAAAAGTGAGCTGTTTGTCAGAACCTAAGGGATGCCTTACTAGGTGTGTTTGGACTATGACTCTCCTTCTCAGAGCAGCGAGTTAGACAACTAAGTCTGGGAGACGAGAAAAACTTCAGCTACATCTTGGCTCTGGAGTTTCTCATTGGCTTTTCTGTTCAGTTTTATGATTGCTATGAATCCTTTCATAGGCTCCTAATGCTTTCGTGTATTATACTGAGGGAAGACAGATGGCATGGTTAGGATTGATAATACTACAATCAATCTGATTTTTTAAAAGTTTGGCCAACGCCGATGTCTAACCTAAGATGAGATAGTGAGTGCAACGTATGTTGGCCGGACTCACTAACTATAGAAGATTCCATTGCAATTCACTAATTTTTGCTACCGGATAATTAAAACTAACCAGGTCTAGAATACTCTTTCTCTGGCATTGCTGTTTCTGTATAGAAAGATAAGTAACAGCAAGCTGAAAACGAACAGTATCACATAGAAAGAAATCCTCGGATGTTTTTGAAACTTTGAGTCTCCAAGCCTCTGCTGCAGATGGCTTCCACCATTGGGGCCCTCAAGGCCTCCTGGAAATGTGCATTTGCAAGCAAACAGAACTGGCAGTTTAGTTCAGAAATAATACAAACATAAGAATTTAGCTTTTTCTTTGCAATCTGCCTTTCATAATTTTAATTTTCATATAATTTAGATAAATTTAGGCAACACAAAGCTAAGATGTATGAAAAATACAACTGTAAAGAAATGCTTAAAAACAACCAACCAACCAACCAYTGCAAGACTCCATTGATGGTAAATAGTAAAGGACAAAAGATTTACTTATTTTCCTGTGGGGATGCTGGAGGTTCATGTCTACATCCATGATGAATAACCAATGGTTTTGAAACAGTCTGGTTGCCACAAATGAGTGTATATATTTACGAGTGTATAATGTATAAATAATTAAAAATGTACACAGTGACATTTTAAATGTCAAAGAAATTATAATTCAGGCTTTCATTATATTATTATACCGTGCTGAAGCTAACAGTTTTCCATTACTCCCTAAATAATATGTAATAATGATTTAGTGCTCAGAATAAAAAATTGAAATATCCAAATTCAACCACAGAAGTTCTGGAAACCATATAACATCTGGGTGCTGAGTAAACTTTAGACCACTCATTTAGACCAACCATCATTTGGCCATTGGTTCTGCAAGTAAAACCTCACTAGCTTCTAGAAGTCTGAAGTAGTACTTAGTCTTTCAAAGCTCTTCTGGATGAGGGAAAACAGAAAATGAACATTTCATAGAGGTAAAATAGTAATTTTGAACTTCCCGTGATATTTATGTGGATAAGAAGCAAGGTTTCTTAAAAATAACATATCAGGAATACACGGGGCTCTCATTTAACAAACAATATCTTATTTATGATCAACAAGGTTTCTCTTCTTAAAATGTGCAGTGAATGGAGCTGACCGAGTAGCTCTGAGATATTCTAAATTTTCTTTTCCTACCAGCAGCTTTCACTTAATGTAAAATCACTCTGTGGCTGATACTCAAATACTTTAAATATGTAATTTTCCCAAAACTAAAGTCAAGTTCTTTTGCTATTTCTTTAATACAGATTGATTAGACTGAGTGTCAGAACTCAATTAACACCATCTGATGATGGAGCTTGCCTGGGGAAAGTGAGTACATCAACAGCAACACTAATATTTTATTTCAGATGGAGAAATTCTTTCTGTTGAGGTTGCACATTTCTGTGTACTGGAATGATTTGGATAGAATTTCACCCCAAAAATCTTTACACTTACATTTTGTACTTCTATATGCTACAGGGCCTTCAACAAGGAGTTGTACTGCTGTCAGGCTGTCCTAGGCTCTACTGAATTTTTTGAAATATGACCAGAGTGGAAGTTTATTTTGATGACCGCCTTATTCTTAGTTGGCTGATTTTGGCAAGGATTCCTGCATTTCCATGAAACAATGCCACTGGCTTCAAATTAAAATATAGCCTTGGAATTGGAAGTGAACAATGAGTACGATGCAATGCTTGAACAAGAATATGCTCTGGTGCAGCCACAGAATGAAGTACTTGGTAGGAATCACCATTTTAAACACAAGGGTGAAGACTGGATTTTCTATAATAATCATCACCAAAGCATCTAAGTGCATCCCAAGTGCATCCCCAATTGGCTTTATCAAATATTCTGTTCTTCCTTCCAGACCCTGTGAAGCTTCACTATTCTGGGCACTGATGTACCAATGCTGGAGAAGAAAGGGGCATCTCAACACCTTGCCAGCTCCTCTACTGCAAAGGGGATTTGTGGAACTGGACAGAGGTGGGGAACGCTCCATCCAGACCTTGAATAATGTGGTACAGTCAAATTGTTGTTATGTGACACAACACAGCCTTGGAGAGAGATATAGTGTGGACACGAGAGATCCTCAGCTCCTCACTGACCCCACCTTTGCTTCAGAGATGTATCCAGTATTCATGGCTGGTGCTCAGTTCATTGGAAGCACAGTGTCTCCAAAGGATGAAAATACTTGTGGAGCCTTAGAAAAAAATCAAGAAAATGCCAATAACCAAACCAGTCACCTTCCCAGCCAATCCTGTCACCTCCTTATGCATTATAAAATACCCAGGATACTTCTATTTTTGGAGGAACATTCTGGATTGATAAATAGAAACCTGAAATATTTGGAAAGTACTACTCCCAGGAATAAGTGTTGCAGGAGGAAGGCCTACAGTTCCAAAAATGCATCACTCCTTGAATGCTACAGTGTGTAGTAGAACTTGGCCAGCTTTATTTTATTTTCTAAATATGCAAGTGTATAAAGTGAATTTCTATTGTGCTCTGAAATTAAGCAAAATCAACTATATTTTTATATGGCACTTCTTTATAAAGAATTACTAAGCCCCTAAAAACTGAAGATTTCTTGTAACTATAAGAATGTACTGGTTTTATGTGACACAAATGTGTGAATTAAGAGTTTTTGACTGGACAGGACATGAAATCATTAATAAAGGATCATCCTTTTCACAGAACAAAAATTTCAACAGATCAAGTTTAAAAAAAAAMCTAGCCAACCCCCTTCTCTTCCACTCCCCTTTTTTAAGACACGTTGCATCTTAATTAATTAGGTTTGAATTTCTTGAGATTGATAGTATTACCATTTTAGCGATTCTCCCGTCATCCACAAAGTCTGCTATGGAGTCTAGATCCAACTTTACAATGATATACAGGAAGTAAACAAAAATATAACTTAAAAATTAGAAGAAAATCAGACAGAAAACATAYACCTTTTGGCTGCCATTTCAGAATAGTATAGGCAATGTCCATGAGTCCCCTAACTGAATATTTAACTTCTTTTTATTTAACTTATTTTGTAGTATCAAAAAATGTGCCATAGAGTCTTTGGCTTTGATTTTGCAATGCATCTGCCTGAGTAGATCCTTATGGAGTCCCCTTCCTGAATGAGAGCTTAGATACTGTAAATCTATCCCAGTCATCCCTAAAGAGAAATTGGACTTTTCCACTGTCTGCACTCAAACCTCAGCACCTCCAGATGTAGCACGCATCGCAGCCTTCACTTCAAAACAGCTGTCAAGAATGTGTGCCAGACTTTCAACTGTCATGCCATACAGACAGGATCCCACACGACATACAAATGGCAAAATAGAATTAAATAATGGTACATGATACGAGAAGAAAAATGCAATAGAGTTACAAAGTGGTAGCGGTCACACTCACTGACTTTACAAAATTCAAAATTTCTGTGCTGGATTGAGTTTAATATGAGACGGTTCTGAAAATGATGATGTTAAGATGTAGCTGCATTTGTTGAGAGAGGACAAATAACTCTACTTGCCTAACGTATTTTAAGAAAGGTGTCCCAAAATTTATCTGGACTGTTAACTTGTTTAAAATACCCGTGGCTATTATATAGTGTGTATATAAAGCTCTTCTGTTCACGACTGATGAGGCATAGCGTATAACTAGCGGCCGTCACATTGTGGTGTAAAAAACCCCTCTGAAACTGCCTCTATATAGAATTTGGAATGATTTAATCAATTACTAACACTCTTCCTAAATATAAGTAGAATTTTAGTTAGTAGTGCATTTGATGAGGCAGATTAAGCTGACAACTTTCATTAGTCAGACATACAACCATTGTAAAAATCTTCCAAACCAAAAGGTTAGTCTTAAGAAACTAGACACTGATGTTGGCAGGTTCAGGGATATTTTTTCAACTTTATACAACAGTTCATCTGTGCCATTATAAATGAGTCAGAAAGTAATATACTGAAATATATACTGGTGGCCTGACACTGAAAGAGGCCAAAGAATAAGGAAAATTTAGATGGTCCAGATCAAATGGTTTTATTTGTCAGATGCTATAACACCAGAAGCAAACAACTTGAACTGAAACTCAGGTAAATACTAGAAATTAAGTTTTTCATTGGATTTTGAAATAAACACCATCATAAAAATGGCTATTCAATAAATATTTTGTGAAAATTACTTCATTAAAGATCTATATGGCAAAGTGTTTTTCATTTTGTGTAATAGCACTGTATGTTATTAGTTATACAGTATCAAATAAATTGAGGAAGAGCCCTCTCAGAGGACCCTCTAGACATTGCTTTTCTACAAGATCAAGTCAGGCTGGATGATCTAATAGTCCCTTGTGACAATAACATTTATAAATCTATGAAAAAGTTTAATAAAATATAAGACCAAATATGATCTTGTACTTCTATGTCTTTTGAGCTTTAACCTTCCCCCCCGCTCCCCTTTGTGTTTATCTCAAAGTAATTCAGCTTTTTATTTCAGATTTTCTTGTATATTTAAGCACACTGGTTGCACTGGTTGTCCACTTTCMGGTTGTTATTCTTGAATTCAGTAACCTACCAGCCACAATTTCTACTATGGCTGTGGTCTAAGTATTTAAGCTTCTTATAACTATTTGCAAACTTAAATAGAATGTTTAAAACAAAGTATTGGATCACCAAAATCCATCAAAACAATATTTTAAATGTATACTATATAGATTTTTCCCAACCTCCACATGGTACAACTTGCATGTTATCTTAAAAACTTGTCCCTTGTTCTTAAATAAGAATCCCATTAACTCCTCATGGATATAATGCCCTGACAGGTTAGCTCTAAGTAATGAGATAATTTGATTATTATAGTATTTTAGGTAAGTCCTGATAACCAATAAATGTAAATTTAGACACCACCACTCATTATATTCTTTGTTCCCTGTTAATGTAKCCTGTCCTTTTATTCCTGCCAAACGGTACTCATTTACTTGTTCAGAGTGAGAACTTTCCGTATGCCAATTAAGTACTATTTCTTGAGGGTCACTCAAGAAATATTTCACTGTTTCAATATTTCAATTTTTACTGAGTATCACTCATGTTGGTCAAGGAATTCTGACCACGTTTTCCTAATACGATGGCAACTTTTTTATTATAGGCCATCTAAAACTAACATTTTATTTTGCCTTTTTTCTGTTTTTGAAAGATTGTAGTGACTATGTAAAGCTAATACAAAGTTTGGGCATTTGGTTTTTATAAATTAATTCAGGGAATATTCCGCAGTAATAAGAAAACTTCTATGTTCAGATGCTACTAATGAATATCAGTTTAAGAATCTACATAAAGAGATGGACTAAACTAGTGTTCTTTTGCTTTGTATCCACTTAACAGCAACAGGAAGCACTCAAAGAAAATTGTACTTACTTGACTTTTGTATAGCAGTTTCACAGACCCAAAGAATTATGTTTAAGGGAGCTGCCAAACCTGGGTTTGGTGCCAGCCTGGGCACTCTCGGTTTATCACCAGCTGACCTGCTGCTGTAATTCTAATGCCCACTTTCTTGCTATACGCTCACATTTCCTTAAGAATAAGGTTTCACAGTCACTGCAGCGTATCCACCTTTTCCAAGGTGTCAGCCTCAGTTAAAATATGCCTGGAAAAGACTGTAGCCTACAAAGCACCCTAATATTCATCTGAGTTTCCACCTGTGCTTATAACCTCCATGAGGTATTGGAATCATTAACTTTTTACGGGTATCTGTATCTAAACTGACAGCATCCACTGTAGCCTGACACTATCCCAATTGGTTTCCAGCAGAATTCATGCCAGTGGGCACGGTCTGGATCTSATTTGGAGGATGGCGATGGAAATAGGGATTGTTAAAAACACCCCATTATCATATGGTCTGGTAGTTGGCTACAGTGCTGTTCTACAAACATGATTTAGTACAGATGTTTCATTTAAACTCTAGGTTTATAAAGGTACACATTTTTTTGGTTTACTCTGATTATAACCACAGTCTACTCCTCCCCAGTAATCAACTGCTAGAATTTGTCAAATGTTGTCATTTAATATGTGGGTCACTTCCAGTGCTGTGTTTGTTGCATGGAATGCTCCACTTCCATAGAAACAGATGTTTTAACTTAATGGCAAAAAGAGCTAAACAAGTGCATGTGAAGGCGCCGTGCAAATAACGTGTTTCATTTCTGTTATTTATAGCTGTCCGCAGCTATCATAATTTTTTTATTTGAAAATTATTAAGTCAATTACAAGAAGTTTATTTGCAAATACTGCCAAGAATGATGCATGCTAGGCAACTGCTTCTGGGGAAAAGTGTCGTCTTCTGGGCCATTACAGAGGCGTTTAAGTGAAGTCAATGCATTTCTGAAAGACTACAGTATGACAGGGTCTATACACTGAGCCTCAGAGTATACGCAGTAAAAAATGACTCTTTTTAGCTCTCCCAACCCTTCTGGCAGATATGCCAGGTGGCAAGGGCGGTGGAACTAGTACTTACTTAATTCCTCAGCATATTTGAAAAGGGCAAGGCCAGCTGAGATGGTGGTTAGAAAGAAGACTCCAGGGAGGGGGCTCTGGCTGGGAAAAGGCTGGGCTGAGAGGATGGGTTTGTTCCTTCTTTCAGTTTGATTTGACTGAAATACATCCCACCTAAACTGGGAATTACGGTTGTATGAAAAACTAGTAATAGTCTTATCTAGAATGCAAGGGGGAAATATTTTTTTGAAACACAGAACTATTTACACATACCACAATGAAGTAACAAACCAGCCATCTGTGAAATTCTTTGCTCTTTTAAATCCTACCTGACTAGTTTCAGGTCACTGTAGGAGCCACTGATTTTTATAACTAAAGCAATGTTTGAAAACGAGCCATACTGCATACTTTCCAAAGCACAAAGACAGAATAATTCGTAGCAGTGCTGTAATATTCCACATCCAGGGGTGGATCATGTAAAGAGCAAGCTGCGTGCAACCAAGGTAAGGGCTGATAGCTGATAGTGTCTAACATCATCTCCCAAACAAATCCTGTAATTTATACACTTGAACCATGGGCAAGCCTGAAAGTACAGCCCAGGTTGTTCCAAAAGTTCACTGTGTTCCCCTTCATGGCCCACCCAAATGCCCTGGACGTGTACTCCACCCACTTATACTGGGGTTTCTGTGCAGAAGACAGAGCCAGGCCAGATGAGAGAAATATCTATGTTTGGAAAGCCTTTGCAAATGTGGGACACAAAAGCAGTAAACAAATCAAATGGGATGCCAGACCAAATGTGTTCCACATTTGCGAAAATAACAAAGTTGAGTCAGGAAGAAAGGTTTATGTGTCTTCTCCTCGTGCAATCCTTCCCAAGGTACTTTCTTTCAATCCCCCCAAAATTAAACCCAGCACAGACAGCAGCAATATTTGTAAGTACGCAGCATTGACCAAGTGCATTGCAAAGCCACTGACAGCTGCACGTGGCTTGGCACGAAACACAGCTCGAAGGGGTGAGCAGGTGTTTCCTCCCACAGTCCTCCTCCACGCCCGGGCACGCTCTGAGGGCCACGGACGTGCTGCTGCACGGCACCGCTGGCAGCAAGCGTTCACGCCTCACCTGCCATCTGCAGTGGACCCAAGCTCAGGAGCCAGGCTGGCAACTTCTTCCCATGAAACTCTCAAATCTCTTCCCCCGCCTATGAATTTCTGTGTGGGAACATCTCCAGATCATTTCTCTAGCCATGAGAAGGACCTAGGGAAGCCTGTCTCCGTTCACGTTGATGACTGAAAGCCTCTTCAGACATCTTTTTGAGGAACTTGTGAAACCACGGGAACCAGCGCACCTCTCCTAGACTGGTTACACAGCATCTGGTAGCTCCACGGTTTGGTGTCCAGTAGCTATACTACAACAACAGGAAGCAAGATGGAACTGAAAAGCATACAGGCAGTATGGGATAGAACTGCTGTTCAACATCAAATTTACATTAAACGTTAAATGTAAAAAATATAAATTACTGAAAAGTTTGTCCAAAGTTTCTAATTCATTTTTCTATGAAAATCTTGACATGACAAAAAATCACTCAGGGCTATTCATTAAAGGTGTGCTTTAGCACATCCTTAATGAGTGATGGGAATTTTGGAAAGCTGGGAAATCTGGAAAGCCCTTACAGCTCTCTTCAGTGTGTTTAGACTGAATAATAAATGTCCTCACGTAGTAAGTGAGCACTTTCCAACTCAGCCCTGCAATAAGGAAAAATAATGTCAGCTAATATTTTAAAATCCTACTCTTTACACAAAAATAAGTAAGTCATCGTGATTGTTTGGCAGCAGATCAATATGAAGATATCTTGCATAAATGTATTATATACTAAGGTGTATGGGTATACTATTTATTCAATAAACTCAGCCCTTTCCCTGACTGCAAGTTTTCTACAGAGCAAGTGCTATAAATTTGTTTTGAATTCATTTTTGTCTTAAAATTAAAAAGTCAATTTATGGTACAATTTACATGAACGAGGGTAGTCATTTAATACTTGAAATTTAGAATTTCATTGTCCACCTGAGTCAACTATCATTACTTTCACTGTTTGTTGGATAACTTAACCTTTATAAAGTGGGCAGAAGGGCCTCATTAATTTACTGGGACCTTCATTCATTTAGAAGTCTGGTTAAAGAAGAAAGATGTATTATACTAGTGCTGGATAAGCAGATTAAAGGAATACCAGGGCATTATATATTTTTCTTGCTTTCTTAACTAATAAAATCATTATTTTCCTATATATATGGTTTTCATATTTAATATATGCTCTCTTCCTAAACAAATGAACCAAAAAAACATATTGCAATAAAACCCAACTGATTTAGTAGACCTCAAAATCCAGAATCCTTTTTATGCATCAGATATGCACAGTTTTGCCTGTGCATTATAGTCACATATATCTTTCTTCCCTTGATATGGTTGTTTGCCATAGAGTCAAAGTCTGGAACAAAGATTTGAGGATCCAACTTTAAATATCAATGAGAAAAAAGTCTTACTCTGCAACGTTACGTGTGGCCTATTCCTGCTTTTCTTTCTATTACACCTATTTTCTGTTCGCTAGCTAATCCTCAGGACAAACCTAAAAAGTTAAGGAAAAAGTCGTAACAAACTTACAGCTTGCCTTCTGTACCTGGCACCATAGTCATGTCTCTTCTACCAAGCATTTCCACGTTCTTCAACTCCTTTATTCGCTGCAAAAAGTAGTGGAAGAAAGTATTCTCCTGCAGAAATCCTGGCCTTTTCAGGGATTCGTGTGCTGAATATCCAGGGGTTCAAGGAAGCCTCTTGCCATGCCTGCCTTCTCCATGGGATTCCTTTCACTCCTCTGACATGCATGCCCATGCTTTCAAGGCGTAAGGCTTGCAAGCAGGTCTTTGCTTACTCCCCTTCTCGACTTTTTTATCATTTTACCTACATTTATATCCTTCTCAATTCCGTAAATTTAATAATCTGTGCATTGCAAGCTCCAGTATCTTCTGGATTTGATCTGAAAGACAACCAGACAAAAAGAGAGCTGTTACGAAAAGCATTTTCACAAGGCAAAACTATCCTGTGACAGTAACTTGATAATCATAGAATTATAGAATCATAGAATACCAGGTTGGAAAGGACCTCAAGGATCATCTGGTCCAACCTTTCTTGGCAAAAGCACAGTCTAGACAAGATGGCCCAGCACCCTGTCCAGCTGAATCTTAAAAGTGTCCAATGTTGGGGAATCCACCACTTCCCTGGGGAGATTATTCCAATGGCTGATTGTTCTCATTGTGAAAAATTTTCCACTTGTGTTCAATCAGAATCTCCCCAGGAGTAACTTGTACCCATTACCCCTCATCTTTTCCATGTGACTCCCTGTAAAAAGGGAGTCTCCGTCTTCTTTGTAGCCACCCTTTAAATACTGGAACATGGTGACAGGGTCTCCCCTAAGCCTTCTTGTCTCAAGGCTGAACAAACCCAGTTCTCTCAGCCTTTCCTCACATGGCAGGCTTCCCAGTCCTTTGATCATCTTTGTGGCCCTTCTCTGGACCCTCTCCAGCCTGTCCACATCTTTTTTGCATAGCAGGAACCAAAACTGAACACAGTGTTCCAGGTGTGGCCTGACAAGCGCTAAATAGAGTGGGATAATGACTTCTTTATCTTCGCTGGTGATGCCCTTGTTGATGCAACCCAGCATCCTGTTGGGTTTCTTTGCCACAGCAGCACACTGTTCACTCATCTTGAGCTTGTTGTCCACCAGGACCCCCAGGTCCCTTTCCACAGAGCTGCTCCCCAGCTGGGTAGATCCCAGCCTGTGCTGCACTCCTGGACTATGTTTTCCCAGGTGCAAGACCTTACATTTGTCTTTGTTGAACTTCATAAGGTTCTTGTTAGCCCATTCTCATACAAAATTGAGTTTATCTGTCAGCCCCACTGTTTCCATTAGGTTGGTTTCTATTTTTTGTCTTCTCCAGTTACCACCACTTACCACTGTCATGTTGCAGGAAAGAGTTAGATACAAGAATAGAAATTATCTGTACATACGTGTCTCTCGTCTCAGCAAAACCCTCCTCCCACTTTCAGCATGTGCTTGCACACAACACGCAGATGAGGAAACTCATCTCCTTTGGCAAGCACCAGACCGCGTCCCTGGGAGGGAAAGCAGCCAACCATGCATGGGAGGTATCACCAGCAAAAAGAACCAGCCAAAACCCGACGGCTGCAGTCTTTGACTCGTGTCTGCTGCTACTGCGCACCTTCCTCAGCCCTGCTCCCAAAGCACTACCTGGCAAGTATTGACATAAACGTTAACACGCACCTGACCGATGTATGAATCAGTTTGATTTTCCTCCATTATTGTATTTAAGACGCATTTGCTAAATTGCAAGATTCAAGACTCCAGGCACCTCTGTCATTCCCCTTGAGCCCTCCTCACACACTCCAATCACATGTAGCTCTCAAAAACACGTAATTACATTAATTGGGACACTGCTGCAACCCATAGGTAGATATGTTTATATGCTATAAACTTCATTTCGTTAAAATCAATGGAACATCTAAAAAAAAGTAAACAAAAAATGCAGGACAAACAGTAAAGTCAAGAGAAGTCCTGGATGAAACGTCTTCAAAATCTGAGCTTTTTTTTCTTCAGGTGTTTTACCTTTCCCAGGTAAAGGTTTTGTGTTCTGGGAAAACACATTTGTCCTAGTGCCATGTGCTGAGTCCTGCCAGCCCGAGCACCCCAGCCCCCCGTAGCGATTCTCCTAAACCCCAAATCCCCACTGGATCTGCAGCACTGTCAAATTTGGTAGTGCTGCAGTTGCTTTTGTGAGAAGATCAAGCAGTTAATTCACAAGAGGTAGAGATAAAATAATGTTTTCTAAACTACATAAAAGAGTGAGGAAAAAGGGATTTTTTTCAATTTCTATTTAGAATTTCAGAAATAAGCTTGTCTATTGAAACTCATGCAGAGCTAAATGCTGTTTCATTGAATCTGGCATATCTGGGAAAAACTCGATTGGACAAAAAATCCACAAACCCAGTATTTCAAAATCAATTGCTTTCATGCTAGAAATTGATGTTACTCACTTTTACTTCCTGTAAAATAGTATAAAATGATAAAATATATAAAAATGAAAAATAATATAAGATAAAACTGAGGGAAATATCTCAACTTAATACAACTTTCTTCCTAAACATTACAGTCTGGAATTTCTGGGGTTTGAGAGAGATACAGAAATGTGGATAATTTTTATTACAATTCTTCTGGGAAACTCCTTTTACCTGGTTGGGGTACAATGACAAACTCAAAATTCCACTGAGATGCCAAAATGCCAGTTTCCACTCTAAAAAGTGGAAAGCTCTAACTTTCATTCGATGGATCTTTGGTTTCTGCCCCACTGAGGGACCGAGACCTTGGCGCCGATCACTGATCTCCCTGTCTCATTTTACAGAGGTGCAATGAAACATTGATTTCTTTATGCATTTTAGCTTAGGATGCTAGCATTCAGGTATTAATCTGATCCTCATTTTCATTTCCATGGCTGCAGAGAAATATTTTATCCTTTTAAAGGAGTGAACTAAATGCTTCTCTCACCTTATTTTTTGACCTGGCCACTTGTGATTACATCTGTAATCTTTTAATCTCCCACATAGTCTTCCCAGCACATCACGACTCAGGAGATGGCATGTTCTGCTGGCTGGACTATGCAGCTGCAGCCCACAAAGCCCTTCAAAATGCTTTTGAGCAAAAGCCACCTTGTGAGACATGAACAGCAATAGGTATGAATTTCTCTGGAAAAGAAGGGCAATATTTGAAATGACATTCAGAACTCCATTTTACAGGCAGCTGACAGTTACAGTGAGTACATACTTCACGCAGGCTCTGCTCAGGATTTTCCACGGAAAGTACCTTCAGCCATACTATCCATGCAAGCTGCATCGTCGCAGTTCCCCACCAACAAAATCAGAACCGCAGCTGAGCTGCTGCTGGTTTTCCCCTTACATATTGTCTCCTCTATGGTAAATCTGTTCTGGTCACATCCTTCTCGCGATGCTGACAAGAGGGCTGAGTTTGTCCAGCAGCAGCAGGAATTGTCTGGGCCACGGTCAGTCACAGACTGCAAAAATCAAGAAAAAAGCAAACTCCTTCTCGCACCCGGAGTTAAAGTGGGAACAAAGCTACATCCAGGAACGCAAATCTTTTCCCACCCTGTTTTATCTCCAGTGCGCTCGTATCAATGAGCTTCTGTTTCCTATTCAAAATCAGTTCCCTGAACACACAGTTCCTATCCTATAGGTCTGCTCCTATATGCTCTGCTTTCCCTCCCTGAGAAAAAAATATATCTGTACCAGGCGCTTCCATATTCTCTGAGCCTCCTTTGCAACTGCTGTCTGTGGTTGCCGACATTGCCTAGCAAGCAGTCTCCTCATGAGGAAAAGTATGTTCATCTTCTGTTTGACAACTCCAAGCATACTCTGGAATTAAATAACAAAAAAGAATTAAATTGAAAACGTGATAGCACTGAATTTTGCAGACTCTTATTTTCTAGTTGTCCATTCATACCATGATTCAATTTTAATTAAAATCTTGTAAAGTTTTCAGACAATTTTTTTTTCCTTGGGAAATGTTTTTACTTAGCAATAATGCTAATTTAAAACAAATTTCCTGAAATGTCTTACATTTCAAATCCAAAAGAATAATTTCAATGAACATAAGTGGTTTACTGTTTTAGGGACACATCACCCCATGTTGATAAACAAAGGATTCAATGAAAATGAATGAAAACTGAAAAGATATGAAGTGCTCATGGATGCAACATAACTTCACTTCCCAAACCGTCATCCTGAAGTAAAGCCAAAAGGAACCCAGTAGGATTCTCCTAAGCTCAATAAGCTTTAGATTAGATCAAATTAGGTATGAGTCAGACGTTCTTCATGCTCACTGCAGAGCTGATTTCTACTCTCCATTTTCCCAGGATAAAAAAATTGGTTTATCTTTGCAGACTCACAGGACATCTACCGGAATTGAGCCTTCGGAAGGTGAGGAGACGGCAGGTCTGCAAGACAACAGCATCCCAGTGCACCTGTCAACAGTATGGGGAAAAGGGAGAGCCTGGAAAACTGCTCCTGCTGTGAAAACACGACAGTCTCACTTTGCTCGTTATGGAAACGTGGCCACTGTCTTTTCTATCTTTGAAAAATAAAAAGATGAATCAAAAATGCTATTATTTGTTCTGATAGTTATAATGATCTTTAAACCTGAAATTTGGGCTGGTAAGGCATTCTGGCTTCACAATTCTTCTTAATTCCCATGCAAAAATGAATTACGCACGTGCGCTTGGAGTAACTGGAATTATCCCACTGTGCGGCTGTAGGCAAAGGCAATTTCCAACAAGTCAGTTCCAATGTCTGACTCTTATCTTTACCTGGTTTGGGGGAGTTAGTCTGTCAGCTGGCCCCTGCACAGATCCATGCGTTTTGCTTGCTTTGGTAGTTCGTCGCACGCAGAACCCAGTTAAACTCCCCGGCAGGTTCAGACCTCCGTTGGAGAAGTCAGCCAGGGAAAGTCATCTTTCCTGCCAGCGGGGCACTGCCTGCTCTGCACTGCCTTTAATGGCCTTTTGTAAAATTCAGTAGCTGTCTCAAGAGTTCAGAAGAGAAATATGTGGCTTTCATTTAACAAAGTAATTTGATTTCTTAGAAATCAATCCCTTGCTAGGATTTGATAACTGCAACAAAATTTCCTACCAAATTTGACAGAACCTCAACATAAATCAATCTATAAACTTGTGCTTAAGCACTTTGTTAAATGAAGACTTAAGCAGAGGAAGACAGTGTCTGTGTGCTCTTCTTTGGGAACGCTTCAAATTGGGTTTGCAGCCCCTTACATCTTTCATGCTGTTCCCTAAATCAGAACTATCATCTGCAGAAAAAGCAAAACAATGGAAATTTCTCATGCTGGAAACTGTTTCCAAGCCATATTTTTCTTGAACAAGACTCTAAAGTTGTATATTACAACTAAAGTTAATTTTAAATGTTTTTGGTCTTAAGGAGTCTCAGTGTTGCCAGTGTGCTTAGCAAACTAATTCTGTAATGCTTGTAATCTCCAATTTGTTTATTGCAGGTATGTTTCCTGAAGATTTTGCTTTTGCTTTTTACATATTAGAATCTGTGGCTTCTTTTTTTCTTTTTAAAAATTTTATTATTAACCATATGTATGCAGGAAAAATCCTTGTATGTTTATAAGCTCTATCTCTTCTTTAAGTTGTCATCATTTCTGTGGGGAAGAGGGTTATTTTAAGAATGGGAGATAATATAAAAGCATGATTTGCTTTCATCAGGCTTGTCTCTTTATCCCTCTTCTGCTCCTAGCTCTGCATGTAAATCACCGCTTTCCTCCATAGCTTGGAATAAATGTTTACAAGACACAATGCGGATTTTCCTTATGGGCATGCAGAGTCATCCCAAGACCTGGGATTTAATGCTGTGCATAGATTTTATGCAGAGATGGATAAATTTCACTTTGGATAAAAGACAAGAGCAAACCCAGTTATCTGTATTCCTATGTACACTATTGGCTTGTCTCAGTTCAGTAGACGAAAGCACACATATTTAGATTAACACCTGCAATTTGGTGGTGGGTAAAAAATTTGTAAAATGTGCCAACTGTGTAACACTTCATTTGTTCATTTTTTCATTCAAGCTAAAAAACCCTGTTCTAGAATGCGCTGCTGATGGAAAGGCTGTGTTCTCAGTGAGACATTGTATTTCTCAGCGAGCCCTTACATTCCAACAACATTTTTTGGTGGTTTAAGCACAAAACATTGGTTTCCTTGGAGAGTCAAAGGTTATCACACTCGGGCCCAGCCTCCCGAGGTGCAGTTCAGCGGTGCTTCCCTCAGTCTTCCCATGAAGAAGGAGCTTTGCATGCAAAGACCAAGACACCACAAGACGCTAAACCGGCACCAGCTTGCCCTCGGTGGAGAGCAGCTTGCAGCAGCGCTGCCCGAGAGCTGATCACACCTCCTTTTAAGCATCGTGCATAACAATGTTGTTTTTCGTAAAATGATGAACTATTAAATCTGCGTGACATATAGATGAGAGAAGAAATGTTCACAGGCCCACTGTAATTTATGAACATGTGGTGCACAGATGTTACATGCGATTTTTCTTCCCTTTACTTTTGAAAATTTGGATTACATTTTCTCTCCTTCTCTCTTGTGTTCGAACTCTGTACTTGATGCCTTATTAGATGTCTCAGCAGGGTAAACGGATGATTAATAATTGTCGATGACAGAAATTTGGTTTCTATAAGCTGTGGTGTGAAAGATAAATACGATGAGAACGGTCCTACCTATGTATGTGTGCTTATGATAACTAAGCCTCTTTAAGACTGTCTGTGTTAGGGTTACCCATGATTTATGGGGATGTCTCCACTGTCCCTAGATATGGAAAACCTCTTGCAATTTCTCTTACTGTAATCATCACTTTTTCTTCAGATACCG